>JAJHPC010000021.1:1331615-1841615 GCA_024447665.1 Juncus inflexus | reverse complement strand
CTCCCATTCTAAACTTTTACATACATTTTTTCCTTTTTAAGGTGTTTAAAATGTGGAGCGAAGGCAAATCAGTCGGCCTAATCGACCCAACACTAATACCGTCATGTTCAATTCCCGAAGCACTGAGATGCATCCATGTGGCGTTGTTGTGTGTGGAGGAGCTCGCGCACGATCGGCCCGATATCTCTTTAGTAATCAAGATGCTCATAAGTGAAGATCTGAATTTGCCCCTGCCAAGACGGCCCGCTTTCACTTCGTTCGGATACTCGAGTGGGCATGGTGCGTTGAAGAGCAAGCTAATGTCGGCATGTGATGTCACCATCACTAGGCTTGAAGGAAGATGAATGTATTTGATTTCTGATGAAAGATTTGATGATTTTTTATGAGTGTATATGTTGATATTTAGGGAAGAAGTATAGTGGGTGATGTTGAGTTCTTTTTTAGCTTTTCTAAAAGGGAAATATGAAAGCGCGGCGGACTAGAGCGTGTCCAAAACGCGACGGAGTTTTGTATACTTTTTATGTTGAATAACATTTTTTATTTTTTTTATTAAATTCTACTTACTTGTTAATATGCATTAATATTTCAATGATTTTTATTAGTGTATAAATAGGATAAAATATTTACATAAACATAAAACACTTCACAAAAAACGGTATATATCCAACAGACGTTACTAACATTTCAACAATGCCACAAACCAAGATTTTTAAAAATAATACTGAAAGCAAATAAATGGAATGAGTGCTTCATCATGAATTTCATCCAATAGCTATTTGTTCAAATCATAATTTCAAAAACAAACCTTGTTCAATGCAAATCAATTTAGTTTGCTTCTCTCTCAGCTGTCACCCCAAATCTGTTTTCTCCAAGCACGCGCAGCTCCTGGTTGGGGTTTAATATATCTAAAAATTTGAGAGCCACGCGATTTATTTGGACTGGGCCATCGCCCAACTCTAATTTCATTCAATTCCATTCTACTAAAATTGAAATTATCATAAAGTCGGCCGATTCAATATTCAAATCGGTTTTTAACACTATCAAATATAAACTTGAGAATACTATTTTCTTGCATGAGAGAATAATTCAAGTTTTGCTGAATCGTCATGCTCTCAATGGCTGATTTCATAGTAGTAATGTGCTGCCTAATATTGCAGCAAAAGGCAGTGAATGCAGACAGCATTAAATGAAAGGACATAAATACACCAACTAACATAAAGAAATGACTTAAAAACATGTTTTCATCCAAATAGTGGCATCACAAAGCCCCCACTTTTGGGGTTTTGGATTTTTCATTAATGATATAAGGCTGATATTATGAATTCATATCTTTATGGTCTTCTGTATTTGATATCTCAGTTCATAAAAAATGTTAAATAAGAACTAAAAACAAAAGTAAGTACGGGATCATGATTGGAGTCCTGAAAGTGAATATAAGATGGTAAGAATTAAATAAGCAAGTCTTCTTTATTTTTATTCGATTTGGCTTTAAAAAAAGGGAGACTTAAGAGTTTTTAGATTATAAGAATGTGTTAAAATTTGTTTTATCAGAATTTAGACATTTCGTATCTATTACACATTCAACTAGAGATGGGTTAATGTAGATTTAGATGAAATCATTTTGGATTTAGGTTAATTTGATTCACAAGTCATTTAAGTTACGTATCGTTAAGTTACTGATCAATTAGGCCAGCTTCTGCATCAATTTGTGTTAGAGACAGAGATTAGGGTCATTTGGCATGTGTTTTCAGATTAATTATGACAAGAGAAATTAATAAATATGACATGAAATATTTTTGAGATTATGATTTGTGAATGATTCTATTTTAAGACCCTATAATATGAGTCATGTGGATTTATGTAACAAACTATTCGAATTCCGGATCAATCATGTTTTGGATTGTTCAGATTCGGGTTGCAGCTGGTTAATACTTTCAAGTTAGCAGATTTAGAATTGGTGGGTCTAATGAATTTTTCATATATATATATATATAGACAGATGCTAAATTTATTTAATGTAACCATCTAATGTAACCTCTTGTTAATGGCCACTTATAAATGGGGGATAAATTATTATTTCTTGTTTTTTTGGACAATCTCTTCTGTCTTTCAAATCTAACTGGAAATTTAAAAATGGTTTCCATGAGATGAATTAAACAATTGAGTTGCTAGATAGGTGCTTCTCTTTCTTGCTCATGATGGAGAGAAACCAAACATAAATTTATATTCCATGAAAAAATCAACCCCAAATAACACTCGGTCAACAAAGCCAGCTTCTATAAGTCAAGCCAACAAAGAGAATCCGGAATTAGTAAAACAAATCATTGTAGTCTCATATATTGCTCCGATATATTAAAATCCCAAATAATGCATTTTATTCTTATAAGAATTCTAGAGCTTTGACTACATACTACATCTTTAATTAGACTAAAATATTATATACCCAAAATGAGTTGAAACCATACTAATCATGTCATTTCATCAAACTAACAATTCCCAAGCAATAAAATTGCTATTTAATTTTAAATTGGCCAAGGGCAAGTTAAAACCGTAAAAAAATAAATTACAATATTCACCGGAGACTTTTTTTTAAGTAATATTTGAAAGAAAAATTAATTATTAATCAACTTTATTTGTAGAAATAATATTTTCGCCTATTGACTGGATGAAACTAATTACTTTACTCAGTCACTAGACGAAATTGTTAAGAAATTGAATTATAGCCGTAGTAAGCTTAATTTAAAGATAATCAGTCTTAAAAATTCAATTTCACACAATGAACGACGAAACTGGGCAAATTTTGAAACTTTTTTCTCTAATGCCATAGGCATAAATATTGCTCATTTTTAACCTTAATTAAGGAATATTTAAGCACTAACAACAATTGAACATAATAAAAAATGATAATTTGCACTTTGGTCCCATGATTAGACAAATTTCTTTCAATTTCATCTTGTAACTAGGCGGAAGTCCTAGTTTTGTAAATAAAACTGGTCCAAAACTATAGTCATACTTGAAAAAAAGTCTCATATCTATTACAGATCTCATACTTTTCCAACTCACATGTAGAACTTAGGATTTGTTGGATTCCAGCTGCCGTATCAAACCCGGTTCATCTTCATCCCCTTCTTTTTCATGCACACACACAAACAAAAATCATTGCACTCACTAACCATCTCTCTCTCTCTCTCTCTCTCACTCATGGCCTCCATGAAAGCCAAACCCCTTCTCTTCTTTCTCTTCTCTGTTTCTCTCCTCTCCATTTGTGCATCAATAGACACCATCTCTTCAAACTTCTCTCTGTCCGGTACTCAACAGAAGCTCATCTCTGCACAAGGCAAATTTGCTCTGGGTTTCTTCCAGCCAGGCAACTCCTCATACTGGTATATCGCAATCTGGTACAACACCATCTCACTTCAAACCTCAGTTTTTATAGCCAATAGAAACTCTCCAATCACTGAGCCTGCCAAGTCAGAACTCTCTATATCCAACTCAGGCAACTTGGTCTTGCTTAACGGGTCGAAAACAGAGGTTTGGTCCACTAATATTACGGGTATACCCTCATCTGAAAATACCGAAGCCGTGTTGCAAGATACAGGGAACCTTGTGTTGAGATATGTATCTAATACATCTAATATACTTTGGCAAAGTATTGATCATCCGACCAATACTTGGTTACCCGGCGGTAAATTGGGGTTGAATAAAGTAACTGGTGTGAGTCAAAGATTGATCTCTTGGAAAAGCTCTGCTGATCCATCAGAGGGAATTTCATCTCTAGAATTAGACCCAAATGGTACTAGTCAGTATTTTATTCAGTGGAACAATAGTAATACTTACTGGACTAGTGGTACTTGGAGCCCCACAGAGAAAATTTTCGTTTTGGTACCTGAGATGACCGAGAATTACATATATAATTTTACATATGTGAACAATGATAAGGAGAATTATTTTATATATTCGATAAAGCCCACAGCTGGTGTCATATCGAGGTTTATAATGGATTATAACGGGCAAATTAAACAACTTACGTGGGTAGAGACGGCTCAAAATTGGATTTTGTTTTGGGCTCAGCCACGTCAGCAATGTGATGTGTATGCTTTATGTGGGCCCTACGGAATTTGCAATGGAAATCAATTGCCTTATTGTAATTGCATAAAGGGGTTTTCGGCAAAATCAAACAAAAATTTTGATTTGGAAGATTATAGTGATGGATGCGTTAGAAATACCCCATTACAATGCGAAACCAAGGATCCAACTAAGGGAAAAGCAGATAAGTTTTATACCATGCCCAACACATATTATCCCGATAATGGACAGAGTGTACTTGCTGGGAATGTACAAGAGTGTGAGTCAGCTTGTTTGAAGAATTGTTCTTGCACGGCTTATTCGTACCAAAACAGTTGCAATTTGTGGTATGGTTATTTAATAAATCGTCCTGAGTCAGATAATGGAAACAATGTTGGTACTGTTTATCTCCGATTGGCTGCATCGGAATTACCTACCAGTAAAAATCACAAGGGTGTTGTTATCGGTGTAGTTGTTGGTTGTGTAGCTCTTGTCTTTTGTTGTGTTCTTATTTGTATCATTGTTGTTAGAAGAAGAAGAAGAGAGAGGCAAATTAAATTGTTGAAGGATGCGGGTGGTACTTTAATCGCGTTTAGATACACTGATTTGCAATATTTAACAAAGAAATTCTCCGATAAATTGGGTGGAGGTGCATTTGGATCAGTTTTCAAGGGGCATTTACCCGATTCGACTGTTTTTGCGGTAAAAAAGCTGGACGGATTTCACCAAGGAGAGAAGCAATTCAGGGCTGAGGTCAGCACGATTGGTACAATCCAACATGTTAACCTAGTTCGACTTATTGGGTTTTGTTCTGAGGGAAGCCATAGACTCTTGGTATATGAGTACATGCCTAAGAGTTCTCTTGATGTACAATTATTTAATTCAAGAGATGTTTTGCTAAGTTGGTCTACTCGGTACCAAATCGCACTTGGGACGGCTAGGGGATTACAATACCTCCACGAAAAGTGTCGTGATTGCATAATTCATTGTGATATAAAACCAGAAAATATTTTATTGGATGATAATTTAGTACCGAAAGTAGCTGATTTCGGGCTAGCAAAGTTACTTGGTCGTGATTTTAGTCGAGTTTTAACCACTATGAGAGGCACAAGAGGATATCTCGCACCAGAATGGATAACAGGTGTAGCAATAACCCCTAAAGCGGACGTTTTTAGCTACGGCATGATGCTTTTTGAATTAATATCGGGTCGGAGAAACAACTCCGAACAAGGAGATAAAATATCGGGATTTTTCCCAACATATGCCATTAAAAAGCTAACAGAAGGAGACATTCAAGCCATTTTGGATTCGAAATTGAACGGTGAAGGTGTTTCAGATGCGGAGATTGAGAGAGCGTGTAAAGTAGCTTGTTGGTGCATACAAGACGATGAGAGTGCTCGACCTTCAATGGGCCAAGTTGTGCAAATTTTGGAAGGGTATTTAGATGTTAATATGCCTCCTATACCTCTATCTCTTAGGGTTTTGGGGGAGAGTCCGGATTATATAAATTTCTTTTCAGATATTTCTTCAATTACGAGTTCACAGACGCGAAGCAGTAAAGCGTCTAATAGTGCGAGTAGTTCTCTAGTTAAAAACTCAGGTTAACTAATTAATTATTAAGTTCTCATTTTCTTCTTTGATCACTTTATTATTATGAGATAGTGGTTAGTGGTATGCTTTTTTATGATTATGAGATCATCAAGTTATTGTATATGTAGCTCGTCTTGTGTAATATATTTCTGCAATAGCTAATGTATCCATTTAATTTGTTGCTTTTATTCAGTTAATCACTTTCTGATACCCAATAAACATTTCACCAGTATTATAATATGATAATTCAGACTGTTTTCTGCTTGAATCATTTTTTTAAACTTCCACTACTACTCATTCTTCTTTGGCATTTTTTTTTTTTTGAAAAAGATCAAATAATTAGGCCGCTTTTATCATCTTAATTTTGACAAAATGTAAACGTATTAAACTAAAGTTGAGCCGCAGGCCCACAAAAATCAGTCCAAATTGTTGATAAAGGACCGGGCCGGTAAAGAGAAACTAGATCAATTTATACAATTTTTTTCTCGCCTAGATATTATAATTCTTATTTCCCTCACAAACAACATTGGATATTTTTATTTCACTAATAATATTTTACTTTCATCGTAAACAAGATTATGTTATTTCTCACCTAGCTATAGAATATATTCTTTCTCATAATAAAGCTAGCTTAATTTTGTGATCTAATTATATGATATTCTATATCTTTTCATGGAGAAATAGATTTAACTGTCAAATTTAAGTGTGTTAGGGCGTGCTAACTGCCAAGGAGACAGATCTTTTCCATTGAAAATACATTACGCGGACCTTATAATTTGCAAATTTAACCTAGCAGCTATACGGATATGATGTTTGAAGTTTGAAAATTTAAGAAAAATAATAAAAGTACTTTGTAGTTGCTTTTAGGAAACTAATTAAAAATATGTTTATTGCTGTCCTAAATCGTCACAATGATGATGATTATATATAGAGAAAAATATCATCTAATCTCAAAACCCTAAACCAAAACACAAAACCAGTGCTAACCAGAAAACCACTGCCAACCAGACAAAACAATAACTAAAAAGATAAAATGAATAAGACCACAACTCTACATATTTTGAAAAATTCAATTGCAAATTACATTAAAATTTGTCAGCATTTTTAAATTTTATAATATGTAGGCATTACCTACTTGAGCTTCAAAAAATAAATAAATTATAATATAAATGTGGTAATGTGAGTGCAACTTTTGTTAACGATATTCCTTTTGTTTATTTAGATGTCGAAAACGAATTATCTTTATTTGTATATACCTTACTAAACATAAAAAATGCCGAATGTCCTTTTCACCCTTGATATATAAAAAAAAATCATTTGACTTCGTTATAAATTCAGTAATGAAGAACTTTGCTCTAGTAACAAAAAAGGGAGAATATATCATATAAAAGATTGTATTGACCTAGAAAATATAGTTTTTTTATTTGGGATGTATGTAAGTGGATATGATACTTCTTAATAGGTCATATTCAGAAATTCTCCAAAAAGAATATGCAAAAAATTCCATCTGTCTTGATAACTAGAAATATTATATGCTTATAAAGAAATTTTCCTTTTTTTTTTTTTTTTTTTGAGATTTTTTAATCAAACGTGTGATACCACAAAAAAGTTTGCTGCCACTTGAGGCATATTTTTCTATACCAATTAGCACACGATTTTCTCCCTTCCATTATTATGCTAGTTGGAAATCGAAGAACTACTGTCCTTGCATACTGTGCTTCAGAAACTAATGTATTATCACAACAGGTATAGTTCTCGATCTATAATGAAAAATCATATCCTTTTGTTTAACTAATCTTGTATTTTTATGAATAGGTTGTCTAATAATCTAGGTTTTTGGTATCAAATAGATTGTTTAATTCCTATATTATTAGAGCTTTAAGTGCATACTATCATTTCGATGTTTTCTTTCTTATTTCATTTTTTTTGTTTTGAGTTTTAAATCTTTTTCCACTAACCATTGCTTGCTTATTTATGCATTTGATCATTACGAAGAAAAATCTGCCAATTATGATGTGTTTGATTGCGGTTCTTCTGCTCGGTTCGATCATTCATTGCCAAACACTATCAGGTACAATGTGAACTAAGATCTACTATACATCATTAACTTGAATTAAGATTTTGAGAGGACTAGTACCTCACGAGGACAATAATTAAGTTAATGTAAATTAGTGCATAAAAAGATAATACATATGCATACTAAATTTGTACAAACGGTCAATTGCAGGTGATACATTACTTCCAAACCAACAATTAAATGATAGCACCATGCTGATTTCGGCCAAAGGAACATATGTGTTAGGATTCTTCAGCCCCTCAAAGAACACTATGCGGTATCTCGGAATCCGGTACCGAGACATGAGCCCTCAAACTGTTGTGTGGGTAGCGAACCATCAAAATCCGATCTTGTCAAACAACGGTACTCTTACGCTAACAACTGAGGGAATTTTATATCTTCGAGATGGAGGAAATCGTATATGGAGCACAGGATCAATCATTTCAACTGCACCAAGAGCTCGGTTACTCGATTCTGGCAATTTCAACCTGACCGATGATGTGACCGGCAATTTGCTGTGGCAAAGTTTCGATCAGCCGTGTGACACGCTTCTGCCTGGCATGGTCCTTGGTTATGACTTGCAAGCCAATCATTTCAAGTATATATACATCTATAAATTTATATAATCTTCTTACTTCAATACAATTTGTGTGGCTAGGGCTTAATAAATAGCTCATAGCAAAATAGATTGGGTGGGGATGGATTGATTTATGTTTTGATTATAATCAACACATAAGTATGATAATTTTTATATATACACACAAAAAATAATTACTAAAAAACACAAAAATTCATGTGTTTTAAGTATATTACTTCATGGAAGTCATCCTCGGACCCCTCTCCTTGAGACTATCTCGTAAGAATGGAACCGAACAGACTGCCCGATCTGTTTCTCTACCAAGGAAACCACACACTAGTATATCGTACTGGCGTATGGAATGGCAAAAGATACGATGGCAAAAGATACGATGGCAGGGTCCACTTGTTGATATGGTACAATTTAATCCAGGAGATGACCTCTATCTTAGAGCTGCTTCTGCTACGGGTATATATCATCTTCATTTTTTTGATTGAATACATGTAAATCTTTTTTTTTTTATTGAATTTATAGAGAGGGCTCATAAGTCCCGATCTATATTCAAAGAAATTGACTTTTGCCAAATTTTGAGCTCATAATCTTTAGATTGATGGTCAAATGCCTAACCACTCCTATTTGATGACCTTTGGCGAATACATGTAAATCTTACTTCACATTGAAATATATATTATTTGCATTATGAATAAATGTATTATTGTATGCATTATGGTACTATAATAAGTTCTTAATTTGATTAATTATTTGTTTTTCATAGGGAAATGGAAGAAGATACGGGTCATAATCATTTGTGTTGTTTCTCTCGGCAATATTCATCTGTATGATATGTCTTTTACGTCGAAGGAAAAACGAAAGCATAAGAGGCACTGAAACACCATGCTCTCATACATCGGATTTTCCACGTAATTATCTTTATTATACCTATTTTATCGTTATTTCTGTCATTAATCATTTTCATTTTTAATTCTAATCAAGAACGACTGCCACAAGAATATCTTCATGTTGATCCTGAAAATTTTAACATAAGGATTCTCAGAACTGCGACAAATGATTTTCATGACAACAAACTCGGCGAAGAATGTTTTGGACCAGTCTACAAGGTAATTTGTTTTCTGATAAAACAAGGTAAGTAAGTTATATTTGTAGAATTTCATCAGTATTATTTGCTAGATTTCTTAATTAAGAATACTATAACAGTGTTGTTGGGATAACATGATGAACAACACTCTTAATATCATAATCTTAATATGAATATCTTTTCTCATAAATATTGTTAGAGTCTAGTATATTAACTGGTCCAACCCAATCTTCAGACCCATACCATATTGTCCTGAAAAAGATTTAAGGTTAGTTAGTGCTAGTAGTTAATGCACTAGCCTATTTAAGTAACTCCAATTTTCATTCACTACTCAAGGTGGGACTAATCAACTAGCCCCCTTTTTCATTATTTGGTTTCCAGGTGTAACTAAATCCCCCATCTAAATTTTTGACGTCCCCGTCAGAACTGACATATGGTTCCTAGTCTCATCCTAGTACACATCCGTGCGAGCTTTCACCCCATACATGTATCCCCACTGAGACATATAAGATCCTCAGGTTTTCTGGGCATGATAACAGTATGGTACGCTTCCGGCCGCACGATAGTACCCCCAGGATCGAACTGCTCTGAATATCATTTGTTAGAGTCTAGTACATTAACTGACCCAACCTAACCTTCAGGTCCACACCATATTGTCCTGAAAAAGGCTTAAACTTGGTTGATGCTAGTAGTTAATGCACTAGGCTATTTAAGTAACTCCAATTTTCATTCACTACTTAAGGTATGACTAATCAACTAGCTCCCTTTTTTTACTATTTGGCTCCGGGGTGTAACAAATATGATTTTATACAAACAAAAATCTGACAAAAATTGTTTTGTTTGAAGGACATGATCATGAATTTGAACAATTTAACCTCTGAAACTAACATAATAAATCATTTCTTTTCTTTTCTTGCCTTTTTTTTTCATCTTTTTTCTTTCGCTTTTGTTGAATTAACTTTTTAAATGGTATAGGTTAGAATACCAACCCAGCCTTTCGTTGTACATATAAATTCTAAACAAATATATTGAAGGACTCAGATCCTTCGCCTTTCTATCAGGAAAGAAACATTTCTAATGAGTTTCATTCACAGTTTTGTAAATTTAAAACGAAATATTAAAACATCGATTGCTATTTTGTTTAGGCAACACTTGAAGACGGGAGAGTTATCGCTGTAAAGAGGCTCGCGAGAGAAGCATGTAGGGGCCTTAAACAATTTTTAAATGAAGTAAATCTACTTGCGAATCTTAGTCACAGAAACCTCGTACAACTACTTGGTTATTGCATCCACGATGGAGAGAGAATACTCTGTTACGAATATATGCCAAATGGAAGTCTTGATAAGTTTCTAGAGGATCCTCGTGAGTAATTATTTTCCTTGTAGTTTTATTACATTGATGTGATCAGGAGAGAGATGATGCATGTACAATGCAAAAGAGAAATACAATGCATTTGATTACAAATTTTGCAATATATTATTTATATGAGACAAATTTTAATATATATTGCAGACAAAATAAGCAGTCCTGAATTACATGCCCAATTTGATTGGAAAACGAGGTCAAAGATACTTGAAGAAATATCATATGGTATACTTTATCTTCATGATGAATGTGGGAAAAAAATCGTTCATCGTGATCTGAAACCAGGGAACATATTGCTTGATGAGAATATGTGCCCGAGAATTTCTGATTTTGGTTTTGCCAAACTTTGTCGAAAAGATCAACGTTCTACTTATACTTCAGTCTTTGCAGGGACAAAGTATGTGGGCTCTTTAGACTTTAAATTTTTTATATATATCTTAGATTTAGCTCCTAGTTGGTTAGTATTATGATATTCATATCTTAATTATGAAATGAAGAATTGAGTAAATCATCAATATTGTTATTTTTCAACCAAATACAAACTATCAATTACAAAAAGAAAATCCAATAAAACTTGAGCCAAAAATTTGTTTTAATTTCAAAAGAAAATCCATACCGTGAATTGCAATTTTTGCTATGATTATGAGTAGTTTTTTACATTGATTTTATACATTGCAATTTAGGGGGTATATGGCACCAGAAATGCTAGCTGGAAAAATTTCACCCAAGGTGGACGTATTCAGTTTCGGAATTATAATCATGGAAGTTGTCATTGGGAGACAGGCTACTTCCTTTCCTACTGGCATTATCAACCATGTAAGTATTAAAAAACCAGCTTGTACGCCCTGTATCGTTTTTTTTTTCAAAATATAATATATTCATTTATTCGAGATATACTTTTCGTTTTTCTTCGAGGGAATTCTATTTTCGATACTTAATATCAGCAATATTTTCAAAATTATCATTGACAGGTGGCCAAGTATTGGATGGAAAACAAAGAGCTAGAGCTAATTGACCCAAGGATTAAAGAAGATGCCGATAAGGAAGAAGTTGTAAGATTCATCGTGATATCAATGATGTGTGTTCAGTATGACCAAGATAAGCGTCCTGAAATGAGAAAAATAAACGCGATGCTAAATAGTATGACCACTCTTATCCCATTCGTGCCTCGAGTTCTCAATGTCGATTGGGGCATTTCTTTCGAGGAACCACCGAGACTCACTGAATCTCCATCTGTGGATCTCACTGAGATACTTGCTCCTCCTTCAGTACAAAGTTCAAATTCATGAATATGTGATTTGGTTTAAAATGTGTATCCATAATACAATGGATTATTTCTGTTTTTTACTTTATGATTTTTGTTTGTTGAGTGAGGATTTGACGGAGCTTTTTTCATTTGGTTTGAATATACAAATACATTTGGTTTTATTATATCTAATTAACCGTAGGTCTAACTATAATTCTTGATTAATTTCAAACTTTTTAAAATAAATTGATTCGGTCGAAGGGAGTATAGACGTTTGGAGCATGATGCATGAATTTAAACTGGGCTACCAAGAATTGATTTTAGCGAAGTATCGGTCAAAAGTTGATTTTCAGCATGGGAAAACATGGGGACAAGCCTTCCAAGAAAAATTCATAGTTCCAACATTTTAACAATCACCAGTTCAAAAAAAAAAAAAAAAAAGGAAAAAAAAAATAAATTTAACAACCAACATTGGAAAACAAGTATTTTCAAATTCCTACAGAAAGATCTTACTATTTTCTCAAAAAAAAATGCCAGGAAGACAGCAACTTATGGTTGATTTTCAATTTCAAATATTCGTTGAAATTGTAATTCATAATATAGTGGGTAATAGCGATGCAACGTTGTAATTGGCTTGCTTTTTTTGAGACAACCCATTGTTTTTTTATTTACTAATTTATGATTTCTTGTTCATGTTTTCCCTCTTATATAATGTGGAAAAACATTTTTTATTTCATTAGTTCATATGCAATATAAAATTTTCCAAACAAAGAATATATAGGAGAATTAATTGAATGAAAGCTCAGCAAGGCTTATATATTTTAGTAAATATGTCACTTATGTTAATGAGTTTTTAATTAACTGGAATAAAATTTTCCAGTTTCATGATTGTGACATTAATTAATTATTAATATCTTTTGTTTCTTTTGCTTTGAAGGCTTGAAGTTGAAGTTGAAGCCCGTAGGCATATTAGTAATAATTAATCTCTTGAGCTTTCTGAGGAAGGTATTTTGTTGTACAAACATCATTCTTTTTGTAGGTGCAAACGTCATTTTAAGGCTTTTTAATTCTGAAAGCCCTAAAATTACTGAGAAAGATTATTATATATATCTCGCATATCTTAATACTTTTTAATATAAAAGAACTTGGAAGTCTTCAAAAAAAAATTTTGAGAACGCTTGTTGGATTGTTAGACTTACTAAATTTTGAACTAAATGTGTTTGATGTAACTCGAACTTGAGTCTTTATCAAAGTTATCGGATTTTTTTACTGTTTGAGCTAGCAAGTTTTATTATGCATAATTACCGAGAAATAAATAAAAGGCACTCTAATGATATACATTTAAATGGTTATAAACGGAGTCCAAAACTTCTTCTTTATCTTATTTTACTGTTAAGCATACCATGAGTTACCGTACCGTTAAATCAAGTATTGTTTGCTGATGTACAAAAGAATTAACAAAACATATTTTTACAATAAATCATATTTTAGGGAACCATAAATAATAATTCGTACAAAAATAATGCTTTCATATATATTTTCTATCTCCAAATAATGTGAAAATTTGAACTGGCACAAATTAGGTGGGATACCACAAGCTTCTTGTTGTCATTGAACTATTATTTAATATTTTTCTTCCAAAAAAAAAATTAGGAGAATTTGCAAAAAAGTCCCTACGTTATGCCTTAATTGCAAAAAAACCCCTGCATTATTGGAAATTGCAAAAAAGCCCCTGCATTATTGCTAAAATTACAAGAATGCCCCTACTGTTATACTGAAACTAACGCCGTTAGTTTCAGTAGTTTAATCACTTCAAAATTATTTTTTAAATGATAATTAACATTCTTGTAGAAAAAGTATTTTAAAAATAATTATGAAAAAATATTTTTTTAATATTTAAAAAAATAAATATTATTTTTCAGTAAATTGTTTTATTAAAAATATATGTTCCCGAAACAAAAGTTTTTTCGAAACAAAAATTTTTTCAATAACAAATTTTTTTTCAAATTTTTTCTTAAAAATAGATTTAAAAATATTTTTTAAGAAATTTAATTTTTAGATAAAATGTTAATTAATATTTAAAAAAAATAATTTTGAAGTGATTAAACAACTGAAACTAACGGTGTTAACTTCAATCTAACGGTAGAGATTTTTTTTGCAATTTAAGCAATAATGTAGGGGCTTTTTTGCAATTTCCAATAAGGCAGGGGCTTTTTTGCAATTAAGGCATAATGAAGGGGCTTTTTTGCAAATTTCCCAAAAAATTAATATATGATATGTTCTATGACCTTTCTTTCCACTCAAACCAGTATAAGAAGTGGCCTTTCAAGAATCTTGGAGCAGCTGTTCCAAAACCATGACCATGGTCCTAACCTCAAGAGGTATGTATAACCTATATATAGAATTTGATGAGAAAATAAGTATCTTTTTATTTGCAATCTTTGTTTAATTTCTAATCACTAATGAGGCTTGTTTAAATTCATTGCACTTTATAAAAGTGTTTTACTTGGGAAATTACTAACCAGTTATTTATTACTTTACATTTTTTATTAACAGGGGGAGAAATGGGAAATCATGCAACTATGTTGCCCTTGATTGTGGTTGTTTTGTTCGGTTCTATCATCGGTTGCCAAACACTAGGTACTGCAACTTTTTGAACAACAAGTTTGTCATAGAAAAGTAACCTTTTTCTATTTGATCATTATTCATTAATAGAAAATGAATAAAAGCTTAAAAAAATAAATAAAATGTAATCTTTTTACCGATCCTTTGCAGGCGATACATTACTTTCAAACAAACCATTAAACGACACCACAACTCTGCAGTCAACCAAAGGAACATATGTGTTAGGATTCTTTAGTCCTTCAAATAAAACAACACGGTATCTCGGAATTTGGTACCGGGATATGACTCCTCTTACCGTTGTGTGGGTCGCCAACCGTCAAATTCCCATCGCAGCAGGCAACGGAACTTTAACTCTCACCACTGAAGGAATTTTAAATCTTAAAGACGGTGCAACTTTAATTTGGAACACGGGCACTGTAATTACGGCTGGATCCAAAGCTCAGCTCCTTGATTCAGGCAACTTTGTTGTGACCGACGATGCGACTGGAAATACGTTATGGCAGAGTTTTGACTCTCCGTGTGACACATTGTTGCCTGGCATGGTGCTTGGTTATGACTCACAAGCCAAAATTTCGAGGTAAAGAACCAACATATTTTGTTTTATTTAGTTCGATTTTGTCAATTTATTTTGTTATGTTCAATTGAGAATATGTATAGTTTTTAATGGTACAAATCTAATCGTCTTTGATTTGAAATTATGAACCAATCCGACTCTGCTTGAACCCACTAAATCTAATAATAATAAAAAAGAGCAAAAGAGAGATCAACAGCAAATATGAAATTGCAGAAACCAAATTGAAGTTGAATTTTACCGTGTTGAGCTATATTCGGTGTATAAAACTTGGTCAAAAAAATCCCAACAAAGGCAAGTACAAGGGATTGCATTGCATTTGACTTGCATTTGTTAAAAAAATGTTTATTGTTTACAAAAAAATGTATTTAATTTATTTTAACATATGGGATCAGGATTCTCCACTGACAGCATGTCAATAATTAATAACCACTTAAAATCTTAACACATGTCAATAATTAATAACCACTTCATTCCTTGGATACAAATTCATTTATTTTTTTTCTACTCTATTGGGTTTGTTTTGAATCTCACTACCTGATTTTTCAAGGTTTATTACTGCATGGAAGTCAAACTCTGACCCTGCTCTTGGGGATTACCTCGTAAGAATAGAACCCAAAAGACTCCCTGATTTACTTCTCTATAATAACAACACGCTAGAATATCGTTCGGGTGTCTGGAATGGCGAACATTACGACGGTATTCCCGAAATGAGACAGACTAGCCAGTTGGTGTTTAACCTGTCGTGGACTCAAACGAGCGTCTACTACTCGTTTGAACCTATAGATGTCCTATAGATGTCTCCGTATTATGGCGTCTTGTTATTCAAGATGATGGAATGATGCATCGATGGTACAGCTCGAGCAATGCCTGGACAGAATATTGGCATTTACCACAAGGAAATTGCGACTTCTATGCACATTGCGGGCTTTATGGAGTTTGCTTAAACGCGAACTCAGACTGTACCTGTCTACCGGGGTTTACTCCTAAAGCAACGGCTAGTTGGAATTTGAGAAATTTCTCAGATGGTTGTGTAAGAAGCGAGCTCTTCAACTGCACGGAAGAAAATGACTTCATGAGATTACGTAATGTGAAGCTTCCCGATACATTTAACACCACGACCTTGTTCGGAAAGACTTCCAGTCAATGTAGGAGTGCATGTTTGGGAGATTGTTCTTGTGTTGCATTTGCTTATATCGACAATAAGTGCGCTATTTGGCATGATCCATTAGTCGATATTGTACAGTTCGATTCAGGGGATGATTTGTATCTTCGGGTTGCCGCTTCGGGTAAGCTCTATCTATTTTATATAACATTTTTTTGTTGGAAAGTATGATTGTAAGTGAGGTCTGTTTTGATTTTCAAAATGAAACCCGAAAAATAACACGGGTTTTGCGTATGTTTTGAAAAGACCTAAATTAAAAAAGATTCTTGAGATCGGCTAAATACACATATCTGATAACACTTGTTACTTATTGTCATAGTTTTCAAATTTCAACACCTATTTACATTGTGTTGTTTGATCTTGAATCAGTACTAATCCAAATTTCTTAATGATGTTCTTAGAGAAATCAAAGCATATAAGTTTGGTCGTTATAATTTCTGCGATAGTAGGTGGTGTGTTGTTTCTCTTGGTGATCATCTTCCTATGTATATGGTGTATGTGTTGTCTACGTCGAAAAAGAGCAGATGAAACTGTTGGGACACAACAGTCTTCTACAATAATCGATATTCCATGTAAGAATTCGATATATTTACATTTCTTATCGACAAAAATATATGTGAATCTTTGCAAAAACTAATTTTGTCACATTTCAAAAACTGAAACAAACATGTACCCAAAACTTGAGCAATTTTCTTCAAAATTTGAATGTCTCGTGGTAGCAGCGGACTTTTAAATCTCGTAGTAACGAATTTTTTGTAAAGTTCAACACTGCTTACTAAATTTCAGAATCTGGATATTATTTACCTGCTTAATAACCCATAGATTCAATTGACCAAAAATAAAAGAAAGTATAAAAGTACGACCTGACTTTCAAAGTGGCTTGAAGGGAAAGAAAGTACAAATTAGCATCAGACCATTTGTAACAGAATTTTCGAAGTCCTAACAGGTTACAGAATTAGTTGGAAAATAAAATTGAAAATCGGATCGTTTTGAGGCCATAGAAAGTTGATTAGGTTAGATTTGGAATACTGACATATATAGTCAAATAATATTGATGAACTTCTCCGTTTAGAGGTTTCAAAGAGAAACCATCTATTACATAACTAATATAATGACTTTCTATGAAATATAAAGCTCAACCTCAACAATCAAATCTTTTTGTTGATCCTGAAACCTTCAACATAAAGACTCTCAAAGATGCCACAAATAATTTCCGTGACAACAAGCTTGGTGAAGGATGCTTCGGACCCGTTTACAAGGTAACTAAAAATCATTAGTCATAAAAAATGGGAAGCTGATACTGCGTGACGGGTAATATAGTGATCCTGTAGCGACGGTATATAAGAACTGAAAAAAACATATAAACTGAAAACAAATAATATATAAATTCATTCGGTATAACAGTATATATTTTTAAGAAATAAAAACAGTTTATAAAAACATATAAATTGAAAACAAACAATATATAAAAATTCATTCTGTAAACAATATATATTTAAAAAAATAAAAGCAGTATATAGAGTATATAGAAACGCAAGAAAATAGTATATAATTTCAATCTGTCGCTACATGATCGCTATAGTACCCCCGTCGTGATTTCCCATTTTCCTAAAAAATATTACTTAGAATTTTATCAATAAATTTTGAGCTTTAGACTTTAGAGAAGCAATATCTATAACCAATCCGTTATCAATATAGTTGCATAAAATGTAACACAATGTATTTTTAAATTATGATAATGTTTGAAAATATCCAAAATAGTTATATGTAGAAATGGATATTTTGTAGATATTTGGAAGTTCAATAATTTCAGTTGTGAGAGTAGCTTTATAACATGTTGTGTATATTAGATATGTTTTATGAATTCCATTGCAATGAAAATGAAAAATAAAGCTTGCCCATCCTGTTTTGTTTAGGCAACTTTAGAAGGTGGAAGAGTTATCGCAGCAAAAAGGCTCGCAAAACAAGCATGTAAAGGACTTCGACAATTTTTAAATGAGGTAAATCTACTAGCAAATCTTAGTCATAGAAATCTCGTACAACTCCTTGGTTATTGCACAGATGATCAAGAGAGAATACTGTGCTATGAATACATGCCTAATGGAAGCCTCGATAAGTTTCTAGATGACCCTTGTGAGTACTCGTTTTTTCTTTTCATCTTTGATCTATACAATTGTTTAATTTCAATTGAAATAAAACTGGAGCGGATATGCTTACAATTTTTCTTTATTGTAGGGAGAATAAGCAAGTGCGATGATTCTCAATTTGATTGGAAAACAAGATCCACGATTATCGAAGAAATATCATGTGGTGTACTTTACCTTCACGATGAATGTGGAAAAAAGATTGTTCATCGCGATCTAAAACCTGGAAATATATTGCTTGATGAAGATATGATTCCAAAGATTTCAGATTTTGGTTTTGCAAAACTTTGTAGAAAAGACCAACGCTCTACATATACTGAAATCTTCGCCGGGACAAAGTAAGTCGATCTTTAATCTTATATAAAAAAGACATTATATATTCTAGGAGGATTACATACCAAGAGGTTGATTTTATTTGATGAAATGTAGGGGATACATGGCACCTGAAATGCTTGGAGGAAAAATTTCACCCAAAGTAGATGTGTTTAGCTTTGGAATAATAATAATGGAGATTATCACTGGGAAATTAGCTACTTCATTTCCTACAGGCATTATAAATCATGTAAGTCTATACAAAATTTCTCATTCAAAATATGTGTATAATTATTTGAAATAAAACACTATAATCCATGAGAAATATTTGAATGAAATAACTAGCCATTTACTCTCATACCTGTTTCCAACATAAGTTTTTAAGTTTCAAACAAAATAATTGGGGAATCAAAATCTACAGGTGACGAGATACTGGATGGAAAGCAAAGAGCTGGAGCTAATCGACCCAAG
Organism: Juncus inflexus; assembly: GCA_024447665.1. Lineage (NCBI taxonomy): Eukaryota > Viridiplantae > Streptophyta > Magnoliopsida > Poales > Juncaceae > Juncus > Juncus inflexus. The sequence goes on along the minus strand of JAJHPC010000021.1, from coordinate 1,822,332 downwards.
GATAAAAGAAAATGCCGATAAAGAAGAAATCATAAGATTCATCATGATAGCATTATTATGTGTTCAACAGGACCAAGATAAGCGGCCAGAAATGAGGACGATAAATTTGATGTTAAACAGCATGACAACACTTCTTCCTTATGTCCGTCGAGTTTTATTTGTTGATTGGGGAATTTCTTTCGATTTACCACCTTTGATTAGAGGTTCATCGGTAGATCTTACCGACATGCCTACTCCTCCATCGGCACAAAGTTCAAATTCCTAAATTTAATACACAAGCCTATTTTTCTCTTGTTTAATATGCGGGCGTTTATTTGTTGTGTGGCATTTCTATATATGTACCACTAGGATTTACTAGTACATCTTCATTCATCTTATATCCAAGAAACCGACTCATTTGGATTTGAGAGATTTACTTTATACGAACTTTTTACCATTTTTCTTTTGAACTACTTTCATAAATTTAAGTGTTGTAATATATACATTGCAAGATAAAATTGTGTGTATATCAAAAAACGTTGCTTCTGCAACAGTTTAATGTATACTGCTGTCGAACCTCTTTAACTGATTTTGTTTTTGTTTTAGTCTCATCTCTCATTACTTTGAGACTCAATATCAAAGATTGAATAGGACTTGTGGCTTATGAGCAATATTTTTTCGGGACACGGATGCCTAGTGCTTCATGCAATTAGAAGAAAGTAAAGAGTTATAAAATTATGAAAAATTAAATAAAAGTTTGTAATTAGTTATCGAAATGAAAAGATGCAACTTTTTATTATTTACCAAATAAAAAGATACAACATTTAATTTACTTCTTTTTGGGGCCAAGGTTTTGGGTTTGAATTTAATTTTTCATATATAATTTTGGGATAAATAAATATTTGGGCTATAATAACGAACTCCTCAAAAAACATATTTCCAACCTAGGACTAAGCCCACAAGTCCTATTTCTGTTATTTATTAACTGACTTGTGAAAATTATATTTTATTGTTGACCATAAATAGTATTGAATTATGGATCCTAATTGTTTTATTGGGCCAGGTAGGTTCATATTATAATGTGTAATATATATATCTTGTACCCTAGGTTAATTATGTTAAGTTTTCATTTGCTAAAATTGATTCTCTCTTTCCTTTCTTTCTTTCTCTCTTCTACGCGACGGCTCACATAAACCCTCCTCTAGGGTTCTTCGTTTTCTCTGTCTTCTCTTCGATCTACTACAATTCTGTCGAATATTTCCAACAATCTGGTACCATAGCAAGGTTCTACGTGAGGATATCCGGAGGAATTTCGTTTTTCTCCAACCGAAACCCTAAACCGGTTCGGTTTTTGCAACCCGTTTCAACCAAAACCCTAAAACAATGATTTTTGCAACGAAACCCCAAACCGGTTTTTACAACCGGTTTTAACCGAAGCCTAAACCCTAGCCGAAATCCCAACCGGTTTTTGCAACCGATTTTGTTGACGCTTCCTTGTGTTTTACTCGGTACGCGCTCGTTTTTCGTTTCGAAAGTACGGTTAATTTTTGTGGGGAATTTAATTTTTGGGTTGAATGGAGATGTCAAGTAGGTACGATATTGAGAAGTTCGACGGCAAGACGAGCTTTGCCTTATGGCAAGTACGTATGTTGGCTATTTTGTCTAACCATGGGATAAAAGATGCCGTTTTTGGGAGAGAAAATTTGGTGGAGCCCATTACGGATACAAAGTGGAGAGAGATAGACGATAAGACTCTCTCGATCATCCAACTATGCCTAAGCAACGGGACGTTGCAAGAGGTTTTGGAGGAGACTACCGCTCAAGGGTTGTGGGAAAAATTACAAAACCTTTTTATGAAGAAGTCTCTCACAAATCGGTTGCGGTTAAAATTGCGTCTTTATACGCTCCGCATGAATGAGGGTGGTTCGTTGTTCGAACATATTTCAGAGTTTGCGTCGGTCATTAATGAGTTAGCCAAAATTAACGCTAAGGTGGATGACGAGGATCAAGCACTTTTGCTATTATGCTCTTTACCCGCGTCATATAAGGGCTTTAGAAATATGATGATTTATGGAAGAGAGAAAATTACGCTTAAGGATGTAAAATCGAATTTGCAAGCCAAAACCCACATTGACGGTGAGATAACCCATGAGAAAGGACACACGGGATCCGGTTTATTTGTTGATCGCGGTCGGTCGTCGGACCGGTCGGATCGGTCATCGAAGAATTTCAAGCACCGGTCAAAATCGAGGGGTAAATATAATCCAAACATTATCTGTAATTATTGCAAGAAGAAAGGTCACATCAAGGCCGAGTGTTTTAAATTGAAAAATAAGCATTCGACGGATAATCGTGGTCAACCTTCCGAATCGGCTAATTCGGCGAATATAGATCAATACGATTCTCTTTCGATGGTTGATGAATTTTTTGCCGACGAAAATTGTTGGATTACGGATACGGGTGCGTCTCAACATATGACGCCGAATCGAAATTGGTTCGAGACGTACGAGCCCTCGGATGGACGAGTTATTATGGGGAATAATAATACATGCAAGGTGGCCGGTACCGGTACAATCTCGTTTAAATTTCATGACGGGAGAATTCGGAGATTAACGGGTGTGAGGCACATACCCGATTTGAAGAAAAATCTCATCTCGTTGGGTTCGCTCGAAGAAAAGGGTTGCAAATTCCAAAGTGAAGGTGGAGTGTTACGTGTGTCAATCAGAGCTCTCACGGTCATGAAGGCGAAACGCGTAGGTACGCTCTATTTTTTACAAGCCTCAGTGGTTACCGATAAAGCCGGTACGGTAATTTCGGAGAAATCGGGTTCAAACCCGGATTTGAAAATTCAGCAAATTCAGCAGAAAACTTCAGCAGAAAAATCAGTTTCTGACCCGGTTCAGTCCGGTTCAGCCCGGTTTAACCCGGTTCAACCCGGTTCTGTTCGGTTCAGCCCGGTTCAGTCCGGTTCAGCTCAGTTTAACCCGGTTCAGCCCGGTTCTGTTCGGTTCAGCCCGGTTCAGTCCGGTTCAGCTCAGTTTAACCCGGTTCAGCCCGGTTCAGTCCGGTTCAGCTCAGTTTAACCCGGTTCAGTCCGGTTCAGCCCGATTTAACCCAGTTCAAGCCGGTTCAAGGCCGGTTCAGCCCATATCTGTTCAAAATAAATCCGGTTCAGTAGAGACCAAATATGACCAGTTTTGGATCGCGAAAAATAAACCCGTTTCAACCGAATCCGCGATGATTGTACGCTCGATTACGGAGGAGGAAATTACGAAATTGTGGCACATGAGGTTGGGCCACATGAGTGAGCGTGGGCCACATGAGTGGGATGACCATTTTAAGCAAGCGAGGCTTATTATGCGGTCAATATACGGGAAATTTGGAATTTTGCGAGCATTGCGTATTTGGGAAACATAAGCGGTTAAGTTTCTCAACCGCCGTACATACAACAAAAGAGAAGTTGGAGTACATACACTCCGACCTTTGGGGTCCGTCTCGCGAGCCATCTAAGGGAAAAGGCTCGAGGTATATGCTCACATTTATTGATGATTTTTCGCGAAATGTTTGGGTATTTTTCTTACGGGAGAAAAATGAAGTGTTTAATTATTTTAAAATTTGGAAGACACTTTTGGAAAATCAAACGGGTAAACGGGTCAAGACGTTACGAACGGATAATGGTTTAGAATTTTGTAATCGTGAATTCGATAATTTTTGTGCGGCCGAAGGCATCTTGCGGCATAGAACCGTCGTGCATACCCCGCAGCAAAACGGCGTGGCGGAAAGAATGAATAGATCGCTTCTCGAGCGTGCGAGGAGTATGATTTCGAATGCGGGTTTGGGTAAAGAATGTTGGGCTGAAGCGATAAGCACCGCATGCAATTTGATAAACCGATCACCAACAACCTCGATTGAATTGAAGACGCTAGAAGAAGTTTGGTCGGGACGTCCGGCCGATTATTCGAAGTTGAGGATTTTCGGGTGCCCCGCATACATGCACGTGAATGACGGTAAATTAGAGCCAAGGTCGAAGAAATGTGTATTCATTGGATATCCCAATAACGTTAAGGGATATAAATTATGGTGTCCAAAGACGGGAAAATTTATCATTTCGAGAGACGTTATTTTTAACGAGTCAGAAATGATTCGAGCAAAAGATGCGTTTTGACTCGGGTATGAATGATACGGTTCAATCTAAGGTGGAGTTTAATGAGTCGAAGAAGGCTGAGAATGGATTTCCGTCGAGAGGTGGCAATTATGAGGACGAAAGTCAATCCGAGACTCCAACCCGAGATGAAGCTCCAATTCGGGCCAATCCAACCCGAAATGAACCCGAACCCAATTCGGGTAATCCGACCCGATTAGAAGATGAAGAAGGCGAGTTCGATCCACAGAATTACGAGTTAGCTTGTGATCGAGCCAGAAGGGTCATTCGACCACCTTCGAGGTACGGGTATTCTGATTTTGCCTATTGTTTAGTCATTGCAGAAGACGTGGAATATTGCGAACCGTATTCGTACAAAGAAGCGGTTAATTCGAGAGAGGCGAAACATTGGATTGCCGCTATGAAGGAGGAGTTGGATTCGTTGAATCGAAATGAGACATGGTCTCTTGTGGAACCTCCGACAAATAAACGGGTTATCGGGTGTAAGTGGGTATTTAAGCGCAAAGCAGACGGGTCGAATGTGCGCTATAAAGCGAGACTTGTGGCGAAAGGGTATAGTCAAGTCCAAGGCGTGGACTTTAATGAGGTGTTTTCTCCGGTAGTAAAGCACACGTCTATTCGGGTTTTGCTCGCGTTAGTTGCGTCTCAAAATTTGGAACTCGAGCAAATGGACGTGAAAACCGCATTTCTACACGGAAATTTAGAGGAGGAAATTTATATGATCCAACCGGAAGGACTTCCGGAGCTCACAAGCAAAACGGAACGCAAAACCAACCCGAACCCGAAATCGACACGCGTGTGTCGGTTGAACAAATCACTGTACGGTCTCAAACAATCACCCCGACAATGGTACAAGAAGTTCGACGCATTTATGGTTAGTATTAATTTTTCTCGATCTAATTTTGATAGCTGCGTATACATTAAGAAATTAGATAGCGGGAACTTCGTGTAATTGTTACTGTACGTGGACGACATTCTAATTGCGTCGTCGAATGAGGGGGAGATTAAACGGTTAAAAGCAGAACTGAATTCCGTTTTCGAAATGAAGGATTTGGGACCAGCTAAGAAAATTCTCGGCATGGAGATAACGAGGAATCGACCCGAGCGGAAGTTGTTTCTTTCGCAAGCGGGTTTTGCGGAAAAGGTGTTACGTCGTTTCGACATGCATAGATCCAAGGCGGTTGCTACCCCTCTTGCGGCTCATTTTAAATTATCGGCGGATTTGTCTCCGAAAACCGATGCAGAGCGGAAATATATGGAAAGAACCCCATATTCGAGTGCGGTCGGGAGCTTGATGTATTTAATGGTGTGTACCCGACCCAATTTGGCGCAAGCAGTCAGCGTCGTGAGCCGGTATTTATCGTGTCCCGGAAAGGGGCATTGGGAAGCGGTCAAGTGGATTTTCCGCTATTTGAAAGGTACGTTAAATGCGCGTCTGGAATTCGGATCCAATCCGGATAGTGTGCTAACGGGTTATGTAGACTTTGATTTTGCGGGCGATCTAGATAAAAGGCGTTCGCTAACGGGTTATGTGTTCACTATTGGGAAGTGTGCTATAAGTTGAAAATCGACACTTCAACCGACCGTTGCACTTTCGAGTACCGAGGCCGAATACATGGCGATAACCGACGCGATCAAGGAGGCTATTTGGCTAAAGGCGTTTGTTGGAGAGTTGTTGTCCATCGAGAATCCGATTGTGGTGTATTGCGACAACCAGAGTGCCATCCATTTGATGAAGGATCGGATGTATCACGAGAAGACGAAGCACATCGACATTAGGTACCACTTCGTTCGGGATGTAATCTCGGAAGGAAAAATCGTTGTGAAGAAGATAGGTACCGAGTCGAATCCGGCGGACATGCTCACCAAACCTCTTCCAATCGCTAAGTTTAAATTATGTACCGATTTGATTTCTATTTGTAACTAGCGTGTCGCTAGATTTGTCTTTCGTATGTTTTTGCTTATTCTTGTTATTTTTGTCGCAATTCGGGTCCAAGGTGGAGATTATTGAATTATAGATCCTAATTGCTTTATTGGGCCATGTAGGTTCATATTATAATGTGTACTATATATATCTTGTACCCTAGGTTAATTATGTTAAGTTTTCATTTGCTAAAATTGATTCTCTCTTTCCTTTCTTTCTTTCTCTCTTCTACGCGACGGCTCACACAAACCCTCCTCTAGGGTTCTTCGTTTTCTCTGTCTTCTCTTCGATCTACTACAATTCTGTCGAATATTTCCAACAAATAGCCTTTACAAGTGAATTGTTAAAACAGCCTGTGAAATATATTTCACTGAAATGGGCCTTTAAATTTCATTAGTGTTTCCTTTTATTGTCTGAATAAACAGAACAAAATCTTAACAATAGATAATATCACAAAAATTGGAATATAATTGCATATGTATCTTATGTAAAGAGTAATAAAGCACATAAAAAGGGTTAGAAAGTCTGTCAATAAATCATTCTTGCATATAATTTTCACATACATGATTGAATGTTAAGAGAAAAAATCCCAATGAACATAAAAAAGAAGTTTCACTGAAAACATATTTATGTATATTTCAAACCGCGCTATTAACTCGCTCAGAAAAATTCATCTCGTTTACACATTCAAAATCTCTGTGGTGCATCAAAAGAAATGCCCCAATCAACAGATAGAACTCGAGGCACTTGAGGAAGAAGAGTAGTCTTGCTATTTAACATCACATTTATATTCCTCATTTCAGGCCTCTTATCTTGATCTTGTTGAACACATAACAACGCTACTATGATGAATCTCACGAGTTCTTCTTTATTGGCGTTTTCCTTTATCTTCGGGTCAATTAGTTCTTGCTCTTTGTTTGCCATCCAGTATTTAGCCACCTGTTGATTTTGATTCTCATATCATGAATTCATTTATTAATTTCTGTTTCGTAGTACTAGATTTCCTAATTTGGCTCTTTTTGTTTTTGAATGTGAGCTTGAGATAATTTGGTTCATTTAATTTATTTATATGGAGATAATTGTACAATTTGAGCAATAGAGCTATTGTACCAGATCTAGGAAATTAAATCTCGCATTTTAACCAAATCTGAGATTTGAAATTTTGGATTATACCCAAATCTGATATTTGAAAACTTAGATTATGATGTTTCATTATGGTGTACTTACATGGTTAACAATGCCGGTAGGAAATGATGTAGATAATCTGCCAGTGACGATTTCCATTATTATTACTCCAAAGCTGAATATATCTGCCTTGGTTGACACTGTTCCTCCAAGCATTTCAGGTGCCATATACCCCCTAAATTTAAGGAAATTACACAACACCAATCCATGCATACAAATATTAGCAACCATTGGGATTTCACATCAATTAAGTCATAACATTAATTTATACCAAAACCAGTCCTTATTGTGAAGACATAAATCAGATCAGTGATATTTTTGAGACCACCAAATATAACTGTTAGATTAAGTAAGATCTATAATACCATTAACATAATATGAACTAAACTAAGATTTAGGAACAACCAATAGATCAAGAGCTTAGCTTTATAAATTGCTCTATATAATCACTTGTAATCATTTTTAAGAAAAATGAGAAAATAAATCTCAGTTTAATTATCATTAATTAGGACATATTATTCCACAATTAAAGGATAGAGTTGTTTTCTTTTTTTCTCTTTTTGAGTAATTATGAGGTTTATTTAAAAAAAAATTAAAACAAGAATCAACATTTTAGTGTTCAATTCTTCATTTCGCGATCTTCATGAAACTATTTCTCGCAAAGCTGAAGTTTAACATAATATGAATATTAAAATTTCAAAGTCTAAACATACTTACTTTGTCCCTATAAGAACAGCAGTATATGTAGATCGTTGGTCTTTTCTACAAAGCTTGGCAAAACCAAAATCCGAAATTTTGGGAATCATGTTCTCATCCAGTAATATATTTCCAGGCTTTATATCGCGATGAACAATCTTTTGTCCACATTCCTCATGAAGGTAAAGTACACCGCATGATATTTCTTCCACTATTCTGGACCTTGTTTTCCAATCAAAATTGGAATGTATTTCACTTTTGCTCAGTGATATTGCTGCAAAATAACAAAATTCTCATCTAATTAAATCCCGTTTTTCGAACGAACTTATGAAAACATCATGTGTGTGAAAGATTGAAAAGAAAATGATCTTACAATGGTCCGCTAAGTACTTATCGAGACTTCCATTAGGCATATATTCGTAGCAAAGTATTCTCTCTTTATCATCTATGCAGTAACCAAGGAGTTGTACTAGGTTTCTGTGACTAAGGTTTGCTAGTAGATTTACTTCATTTAGGAACTGTTTGAGTCCTCTACATGCATCTTTTGCGAGCCTCTTAACCGCAATAACCCTCCCTCCTTCTAGAGTTGCCTATACAAAATGTATATACGCGTGCTTTAATTTTGTTTCATTTTATCAGAAAAATTACAAAAGGGAACATACAAAAAAAAATATCCTTATATACAAAAGTTCTAAAGCTTGTTTTACAGGGGAAATTATTAACTTCCTAATGTCTTCTACAAAATATCCATTTTTGCATACGATCATATGTACTTGCATATTTTTAAAATAATATCATTTAAGTGGGAGATCACAATGTTGTGATAAAATTATAGTCTATATTTTTCAGGGATAATGATTAGATAAGTAGCTTACCTTGTATACAGGTCCGAAGCATCCTTCACCGAGCTTGTTGTCGTTGAAATTATTTGTGGCAGCTCTTAGAGTCCTTATATCGAATGCTTCAGGATCAACAAATAAACCTAACCCTCGCGGTTGATCTTGAAATTTCAATAGAAAAGAATTGTATTACTTTATAGTTTATATAACATCTAGTTTCCTAAGAACCTAGTAAATGAAACTAAAACTTCATCAAAATTCAGAATTTTATCAGAACCAGTATTTAAGCCTGATACTGTTAGTGGTGGAATAATCACTCTTTATGCAAAGCCACTAATATTATGTCTTCATTAACTAAGATTTTCTTCAATACTGAAAAAAACTGTTCTTTCAAAAATAAGGAAATAACAAAAATAATTAGTAACATTTAATACCTTCAATGATTTCACGATCTGGTGACAGCGGCGGTGACCGTATTGCTGGCCCTGCATGCAAAAAAAAATATATAAAATCAATGAGACAGGTTTTCATTAATAAATTTCACATTTCATTGTAAAAATAAATCAATATTTGCATTGTAATTACTTACTACGTCGACAATAACATATCACGAAGAAAACTATCAAAATGACGACAGCAACAGAAGATGCAACCAAGATAGTGATAGTTGTAGCATTCGAATGTTTCTTCGTCTCTAAAAAAGGCATCAAAATCAATCAAGTTGGATTCCATGTTAAACTTGAATCAACTTCCTAAAAGTACTGAAATTCTTGCTCTATTATAGAAAGTCGACTCCAAATTTCTGATAAATACTTAAGATATATTATTATTTTGACAAATTTTAATATATTTGAGAATTATATACCTCCACTAGAATCAGGCCCATTAGTGCGAAGGTAAAAGTCATCCCCTGAACCAGGAAAATTTACCAGATCAACTAGTTCACCTTGCCACGTCACACATTCAGTTCCTCCTAGAAAGGCAAATGCAGTACAACTACAACTCTTCAAACATAAACTCTTACATTCATCCGTTCTACTTGTATTATGTGCGGTTGCATATTTTGTATCAGGCAATTTCACATTTGACATTTTAATAAATCCATTATCTCTCGTGCAATTCAATGGTTCGTTCCTCACACATCCATCTGAATATTTTCTAAGATTCCAGTTAGTCACGGACTTAGGAGAATACGATTCTGTTAAACAACTACAAACACCAATAGTGCATAGTCCTGATGGCCCACAAAATCCGTAATTATCGCAATAATCACGCGGCGAATGATTGAATTCTATCCAATCGCCACTTGAGTTGTAATATTGATAAACTAATCCATCATAACCCACGACTGATCGCCATAAAACGGAACTATCACCATTATCATACCAGTAATAAGTACTGTTTTGGAACCAAACTAGATGGTATACCAAATCTTGGGTCATCTTCATTGCAGGTACCCCGTTAAAGCCTTTGCCATTCCATGTGCCAGTACGGAATTTGAGAGTGGTTCCTGTGAATAGAAGCAGCTCAGGAAGCCGTTTGGGGTCCATCTTGTAAGTGTAGCTACCAGGTGCTGGGTCTTCGGGCGACTTCCATGAAGTAATATATCTGTTATACTCCAATATTTTCAAATTTAAGTTAAGAGAATTTCGGCCGGTCAGTAAATTTTTTCATTATAGAATTTTTCAGAAACATTAACCTTCTAAATAAATTTCAAATCTTATGGTACTTGTGAGGAATATTATGCATTTCAAAATAAATGTTAGGTTTCAGTTCTAGTTGCAATGTTTCAGAATTAGATCAAAACCATTTTTAGACTAGAAATTTGATAATACATTACTACAATCTCCATTGTGTGGAAAAAAAAACAGAGGTCATCTTTTTCTTCTCCTTTTTTATTTTTTTGTTGTACGCACATGCATTTTTGTCTTGTAATTTTTGTTTGAAGGAACTTGGAATTTTTTTGATGGAACTTGTATATATATATATATATATATATTTGTATGTATTTTTTTGAATGACTGCATTTTTTATTTTTTAATTCTCTCTTAGACTTTTGTTACATTACAAAGTTTTTAGGTGTTTCAATATATACCTCTCTTGGTTGATTTGTAAGTCATAACCAAGTCTCATTTCGGGCAACAAAGTGTCAGACGGATAGTCAAAACTTTGCCACAACAGACTTCCAGTCGTATTATCCGTCACAGCAAAGTTTCCCGTATCAAGAAGATGAGCTTGCGGGTTCTTGGTGATCTTCGTTCCAGTTGACCAAACAACAGTTCCAGATCCATCTCTAAGAGAGAGGGTCCCATCTTTCGTTAAAATCACACTGCTATTCTTAGTGGTGATTGGATTTGCACGATTAGCGACCCATACGATTGTTTGAGTATTCATGTTTCTGTACCAAATTCCTAGATAGCGAGTTGTTTGATTTTCGGGACTAAAGAAGCCGAGCTCGAATGTCCCTTTGGCCGAGATTAGGGACCCACCATTTACTATTTGTTCATTGGCGAGCAAAGTATCTCCTATTGTCAATCAATTCAGAAGTAAATTAATACATTTTTATTTACAATCAAACCTAAGGAATCTGGAAAAAAATGTTTTTTTTGTTATATTGTTGATGTTAAGAATTCACCATAAAGTCTTGTATTTAAAATAATTATGACCTATGCTCCAACTATGTATGGAGCACTTCTTATTTGAAGTGATATAGAGCATTTTTTGGTAACATTTTAACCATATCAGTGTATATCATGAGTGATTGAGATACTGATAGATAATAATACTAATAGATAATAATATTGCATCAATCTGGTTTTAATTATGATAAGATAATTCATACGTCCACAAATAAAACAAAGATATTTACCAACTGTTTGGCAACGGATTATGGAAGCAAACACAAGTGCCAAAATCAAGAACAGCATAGCTGCCTGATTTTGAGTTCGTCTCTGGCCTCCTAATCAATTATATAAATCATAAATGGTTAATTAGAAAAAAATGGTAAATTTGATCTCTTAGAATGAAATTGTTGCTTTTATTTTTCAATGATGAACCAATGAAACCAAACAAGCTTTTTCATTCGGAGTTATTTGCATTAGAAAAAAAATGTTTTTGCATAAAGAAAGAAAGAAGTTATTTTTCCATAAAATGAGATAATTAATCGTACCTGCTGAGCTCTGGAGCAAGGCCATGGAAATTGGGTAATGCCAGTTCATGAAACAAGGTCATAGGGATAGAAACTTTATCATTTAATTAAAAAAATGTCTAAAAGACACCAATTAGTTTGTGGTATCCCACCTTGTACAGTTCAAAATTTCAGATTAATTTTCAGGAGACTAGATGTATAAAGAAATTATTATTATGGGTTCAGATATGGAGTGGAGCGCCCAGCAGCATCCGATTGTAAAAGATATAATAAAATAATAAAAATGTATTTTTGTAAACACAAAAGATATAAAGAAATTACAAAAAAATATATTTTCAAAAAGTGACGGTCGTTTCTGGGCATTCCAAAAGTTAGATACTCTGAATAATTTCTCTATTATTATTATTATTATTATTATTATTATTATTGTTTTTTTTGTTGTTGTTGTGGTTATTGTTGTTGTTGTTGTTAAATTATTGGCCGACTGAGATAACATTAAATATTAATATTATTATTTTGTTTGGTTGGAGGAAAAGAAATTATTGTGAGATCATAATAGTACATAACAAAAGTAAGTCTGAACATTAAAATACTAGGTTTGTACCAGAAAGACAACAACTTTTATTGCTTTTCAATTGCAAATTTCAGATAAAATGATTAAATTAAAAATATACTATATATAATGGGATGCAGCGTTGAGACAGGTATACTTTTGTTTGTTTATTTGCTATGTTATGCTCATTCCATTCAAGAAATACTTGATTTTCCGTACATGGTGGAAAATACTTATTTTCTTTTGCATATATACCCTCCTGAATAGTTAATGCTTATCTGTCTTTTAAAAAAGTCAAAATTTGATGATTAGGAGTTGATATTGCGCGACGGACTATAGCGACGGTATATAAAAATTGAAAAAAACATATAAACTGAAAACAAACGTATATAAAAAATTCATTCGGTAAAACAGTATATATTTAAAAAAATGAAAACAGTATATAAATACATATTAACTGAAAACAAACAGTATATAAAAAATTCATTCGCTAAACAGTATATATTTAAAAAAATAAAAATATTATATGCCGTATATAAAAACACGAGAAAACAGTATATAATTTCAATTTGTCACTATAGGATCGCTACAGCACCCCTGTTGTGAGTTTCCATTTCCCTTGGTGATTATCTTCCTAAACTATAAGTAATTGTTGGTAAAGAAAAATGATTTTTCTATTGTAACTTAATAACTAATATAAATGCAATTGTGGATCCAGGGTTGACATTGCCTCTCCTTTAAAAAAAAAGAGAAAATGATTCTGGCCATCAGAATTTTGTGCCCTAAATATTTATCCTTTTCATTAATAAATTAATCTTTTCCATTTTCACATATTTATCTCACTGAAACAATTCAGAATTTCAGATGATATGATATAATGAGAATCGGTGAAAAACAGAGAAGTGAGATTTATTATGTTTTTTGTGCTCAAATATAAAACACCAAACAAAAAATGAGGAGATAAACTGTATGTGGTAGCTATGTGTTTTTGTGAAATTCTTGCAAATAGTTTATAGTCTAGTTAGATAAAGCATTTGCATTTGTAGTCAAAGTTATGGGTTCAATTCCTGTCAAACGTAATTTAGCAAAATTTTTCAACATCAAAAAAAGTTTTGTTTGAATAAAAAAAACTTGATTAACCAATATTGAGATTAGAGAATCTGAATTAAAAAAAAAAAAAGAAAAAAAACTGTTTTGTAGAATCTGTCAAATGAGGGATCAGTAAGACATTTTAAAAAAGTATGAATGAGTATGACAATAATTTTCTGCAGGAGTGCCTTCCAGCTGCAATACAACTCTTGAACATTTAAAAAATTCCAAATTTACCTACATTATCTTAGTGTAACGATAAATTTACTGGCAATATTTTAATTTTTTTATCATTTAAAATATGAGTATAAAGATAACTAAAATATTTATTAAATATTTCAAAGCTTTATGTTTAGAAGTTATCTTCCATTGAATTTGTATCAACATTTATGGCAATATAATAAATGACCAGTTTTTTTATCAAACAGAAAATTCTTTACTTATTGCTTAACACGGATCTTCATGCATGTCAGCATATGTAAGTACGAAACGACAAATAATTATTTATATACCACTATTTTTTTCATTCCAACACATTCAATAACCGGAACCCAAAATCAAGGTCTGAACCGAAGTCGGCTCCTTAAGATAACAATTTAGAATCGGCTGAATAAGATCGGAATCGGTTGAATCGGATGAAAAATCAAACTACTTTAAATAAAAATAATAATTTTATATGATAGTGAGAATCGGGTATTATTTGATCGGAGCATGCCGATTCCATCGTGAATCGGCTAAATAGAAATTGAAATAGGTGATTCTAAGAACCATGCCGGAAATGCTAATTACTTCTTAATTGCATATATGAAAAAAATGATTTTCTTACCTTGGTGAAATTACATATTTTTAACCGTCAAGTACACCTACGAGAGAAAAAAAAAAAAGTTAAGGAATGGAACAGTACAGATGGACTTATCTTAGCAAGACATATACATAAATATTTTTCTTGAGTTTAATGACTAATGAGGCTGAGATTAGTTGACCCACATTCATAACCTATTATAAAAAGAAAAGTCTAATGTTGCAATAGCGAGTGATGTAGATATATACAAAATTATCTTGATGTAATGATAAATTTACAGGTAACAATTGGAATGTTTACTATTTGAAGTATATATATGATATTTGATTATTTGATTTGACCTTATACAAGTGGGAATCCACTAATTGTTGGCTGTCACTTGAAACATTCTTTAAACAATGTACTAATTGTACCAAGTTCAACGACCTTTCTTTACAAACCCGTAACAGAAGTTTATATGACCTTCCAACAACCTTGAAACAGGGAGACCATGGCCACGGTCTACGACACAACCGGTATGTTTATTGCATTGGATCAAGAAATTAAGTTTTTCCTATAATTCTTGTGTTTAAATGAAAATTTTCAACGAAACTTTTATTGTTTATATATCTGGTTAATAGGCCGAGGAGCTAAGAATTACACAGTAATGTTGTATTTGGTTTGGGCAATTCTGTTTGATTTCATCATCTGTTCACTTTCAGGTAAATATTATAATCTTTTTTTGTGTAAATATTTTTCTGATCACAAGAATCTACAATAAAAATGACCTTACTTTTCTATCAAAAACAATGATCTTACTGATAAGGTTGCGTGATTCAGTCCTGATAATACTGATATGGTCAAGCAAATTAAAGCAGGATGAAAAAAGTGATTTATATATAGTTGGTTTCAATAAGCTAACTCCATAAACAAATAGAAAGAAAATAGATTGTGCAAATTAGCCTTGAACCCTTTTGGGATTCAGAATTTCTTTAAATGTTCATCTATCGGTGAATCTTTAACTTCAATAATATCATAGAGAGGTACTTTTCTTGAATTAGATTATGTTGACTTTGCTCATAATTTATTATAAACTGATTTTACAGTAGGAGATACGTTGTTCGCAAGTGAACAGATAATAGACGGCGGAGACCTAATTTCGGCCCAAGGGATATTCGAGCTCGGGTTCTTTAGTCCTGAAAATCAAACTACTCGCTATGTAGGAATTTGGTTCAGAAATATGAATACCAAGAGAGTCGTATGGGTTGCCAATCGTGCAACCCCAATCACTGCTAAAAACGGCAGTTTGATTCTCACAAAAGACGGGAACCTCTCTCTTCGAGATGGTAATGGAACCGTGGTCTGGTCAACTGGAACGACGTTGACCAAGAATGTGCAAGCTAGTCTTCTTGATACAGGGAACTTTGTTTTGGAGGATAATGTGACTGGAAGTTTGCTATGGCAAAGTTTTGACTATCCATGTGATACATTATTGCCGGAAATGAGGCTCGGTTATGACTTACAAATCAACCATGAGAGGTACTCTTATCTCCAAAATCACTCGTAAATTTGTAGTGTTGGAAAATTTGTGTTATCGTGGTTCAAAAGTTTGCTGATCTAACAAATGGTCCTCCAGCATAATAGTATATTGCTTGCGATACAAAGAGTTGTGGGTTCGAACCTTATATACATCAATAATGAGTGAAACATAAGCAATTTTTTTTCTTTCCTGCAAATATTCCTCACTTGAGGAACTTGAAAAAAAAAATTTGCTGATATAATCTCAAGTGGCTTGTTGTTAATCTTGAAGTTTTTTTTATAACAGATATATTAGTTCATGGAAGTCCACTGATGATCCAACACCTGGTAATTACAGTTACAAATTGGACCCCAATCGCCTGCCTGAGCTGCTTCTATTCGCAGACACCAATCTAAAGTACCGTAGCGGTCCATGGACTGGAAAAAGCTTTAATGGGATTCCCCAAGTGAAGACCGTTTTGGTGTACCATGTAGTTTCACACCAAAGCAGTACATACTATTGGTTCGATAATACAGACAGTTCTGTTCTGTGGCATTTGGTTCTCGGCTCCGATGGGTTGATGCACCGCATGTTCAATTCGAGTGGTGATTGGATCGAGTATTGGCATTATCCTCAAGATAACTGTGATTCTTACGGATATTGTGGACCATATGGGAAGTGTACAAATAATGATTGTAGTTGTTTAACACAATCATATTTTCCTAAGTCTAACATCAACTGGAATCTAAGGAACTTTTCGGATGGATGTGTGAGAAACGAGCCGTTGAATTGCACCAAAGATAATGGTTTTATTAAAATGCCAAACATGAAACTTCCCGATACGCTATATGCTACTGTGAGTAATACGAGCAGAGTGGATGAATGTAAGAGTTTATGCTTGATGAGTTGCAATTGTACCGCATTTGCGATTTTGGGAGGAAATGAATGTGTGACATGGCAAGGTGACCTAATTGATATGGTCCAATTTTCTGGTTCTGGGGATGACTTATATCTTCGTGGTTCGGGGTCTGATTCCAGTTCTAGTGGAGGTATGCATAATTCTGAAATACTTTAAATTTATGTAATTTAAAAAAATAATTTTCTTGAGTATTTGTAAAAAATCGGGTTTCTACTTTCTAATTTTTTCTGGTTTTCCATAAAATTGAGCAAACTTTTCAGTGAATTAAATTGATTTTACTTCAAATCATTTTGATGTTGTATTTCAGGATCAAAGAAGCATTCAACTCTAATAATTATCATTGCTTCGGCTGCATCTGTTGCTGCTATCGTTGTTTTGATCGTTGTATTCATACTATGTTATCGTCATCGCAGTAAGTAGTTTTAGTATAATACTTTTTTAATACTTTAACTAAAGCTAGAAATATTATTTATACAAATACTTTTCACTTTAAATTCTGTGTGATTTTCTATATTTCTTGATCATAAGAAGTCCTACTGGTGAACAATAAATATCTTATTTTGTAGGGCAAACAGAGCGTACGTTGCCACAACCAGATCATGAAGTCATACAAGGTTTTGAAACTTATTAAATTTTTATTATTTTCTTAGTGACTATACAACATTTTTTTATCATTTTTATTAACTATTTTAGAGAAGTTCTATAAAATCTATTTTCAAATTAGTGTTCCTGATTTTTTCTTTTCCTTTAATTTCAAACTATCTGTGAGTTGACATTTAGTTTTATCATTATTTTTATCAGTAAATTAACTGCTAACACTATTTTTCATTTTATGTAAATATCAAGTACCACTTCCAAAATCAGATCTTTCTGTCGATCTTGAAACCTTCAACATAAAGACTTTGAGAGCTGCCACAAATAATTTTCGTGACAATAAACTCGGAGAAGGATGCTTCGGGCCAGTCTACAAGGTAAACTACTCTTGAAACTATTTGTTTTTTACTTTCGAAAATGTAGCAGATTCTCAGATATATACTCAATTGTATAATCGAAATGAAAGCAAAAGCATGCACATAAAATTTTATTTAGGCAACTCTACAAGGAGGGGCGGTCATCGCGGTGAAAAGGCTAGCAAAAGACGCATGTAAAGGACATCGACAATTTGTAAACGAAGTAAATCTACTCGCAAAACTTAGTCACAGAAACCTTGTACAACTACTTGGTTATTGCATAGATGATCAAGAAAGAATACTCTGCTATGAATATATGCCTAATGGGAGCCTCGATAACTTCCTAGATGAGCCCCGTAAGTCATCAATTTTTACATTTCATCTTTAATTAGTACAGTGTTTTGTATGTTTAATTGAAAAAAAAGAGTAACAAAGAAATTTGATTTATTACAGCAAGAGTAAGAAAGAGCTATTTACAGTCAAAATTTGATTGGAAAATAAGGTCCAAGATAGTAGAAGAAATATCATGTGGTATACTTTATCTTCACGATGAATGTGGGGAAAAGATTGTTCATCGGGATCTGAAACCCGGAAATATATTGCTTGATGAGAACATGATGCCAAAGATTTCAGATTTCGGCTTCGCAAAACTTTGTAGGAAAGATCAACGCTCGACTTATACTGCAGTCTTCGCCGGGACAATGTAAGTCCATATCGTATATTTTAATTTTATAACAGAAAAATAACAGAAAAAATAGCAAGTCAATTTTATTTGGTGAAATGCAGGGGATATATGGCACCAGAAATGCTTCGATGGAAAGTTTCACCGAAAGCGGATGTATACAGCTTTGGAATAGTAATCATGGAAATCGTCACCGGGAGATTAGCAACTTCATTTTCTACTGGCATTATTAATCACGTAAATTATTCATATCATTCCCCTTTTCCATTTGAAAATATTTACATTAAACGACATAATTGAAGAATATATATTTTTATTTTTATTTTCCTCACAAAAATAAATTTTTATTTTTTGCAATAATTTTAGAATTTAAATCTGCAGGTGGCTAGATACTGGATGGAAGGGAAAGAACTAGAGCTAATTGACCCGAGGATAAAAGAAAATGCTAACAAGGAAGAAATTGTAAGATTCATCGTGATATCGTTGCTTTGTGTTCAAGAGGATAAAGATAAACGACCCGAAATGAGAAATGTAAATGTGATGTTAAATTGCGTGACAACTGTTCTTCCTTACGTTCCTCGAAATTTGTTCATTGGTTGGGGTGTATCTTTTGATGGACCGCTGAGATTTAACGGTTCATCGACTGATTATAGTGATACACCTAGTCCTTCGACTCAACCTTCGACTCAAAGTTTCTCGATTTAACGCAAATGAGATGATGAATTAGCATCATTAACAATATGCCTTCAAAATGTAATTACAATGTAATGATTTTTGTGGTTTGGAAATTATGTTTGGTTGCCATTTAAAAAAATATTGTGTTGAGCTTTTTTTGGCCTATGCAGATAGTAAATATTGGATGAAGCAATATTATTGTTTTTGTGAAGTTGGTTTGCAAGATGACATTTTATGTGATGTAAATTAAAGGTTTTGTAAAGTTGATTTGCAAGATGATATTTGCTTTAATTAAGAGCTCTGTTTGAATTTTCTTCTAATTACATCTCTCAACATTCAGTAAAAAGTGCTAAAATTATAGTATAATACTCACATTTCGATATTCAAATAAATGAAAATGAGACTGCTTTCAAAGTGAGGCAGGGACTGAAATTAGTATAACTGGTTATTGGGTTTTAACTTTTAAGAGAGCTCGCAAAATTTTATTGGACCACCTGTCTGAACCTGAGTCTACCCCAAATGTTGACAAGCCAATAATATGAAACCCCAAATGACTGGAAATCCGATAAACCCGTAGCTCGAACAACCTAAAACTTTAGAGACACATAAAACTCAAATAACCCGAAACCGAAACGACCACCCAATATGACACGTAAATTATTAACTTTTGACCTAATTCTGATTTTGTAAATTTCTTTTACAAAATTGATTTGAAAATAGTGATATGAATTACCTGAAATGTTGATCCGCGACCTAGATCTGACTTAGGACCAAAACTTGATTGACCCATAATCTGAACTTGGATGTTTTGAAGTTCGAACCCAATTGATCACCCGAAATCCCATTGATCTGTAGACCAATTTACCCGTAATTCGAATGAAGGTAATTATCCGAATGACAGAGACCCGAATAGCCCTTTACGTGAATGATTCACAACGGGAACGTCAAATAAAACCTCAAATTGACCCGGTCCGACCCACCTAATTGCCACCTCCTAATAAAAAAGTTGGCCCTCTTTTTATCCAACTAGGCTCATTTTTTTTTTCTTTTTTATGGTTTTTTTATTACATTGCCACGTAAGCCCAAATTCTTTTTTTATTCCAATTTTTGGACTAAACTCTATCTTTCTTTTCTTTTTCCTCACGGCAAACTCAATTAATCATGTAATGTCAAATTTTCAGATTAATCTTGATCAATCATGTAATTTCGAAATTTCAGGACTGCTGATTAATCCTAAATTCCGACTTTTACATGCCTTGGTTTCATGAGTGTGATGACAAATTTACATATAATATGAATGTCTACTATTTAAAGTATATATATATAATATTTGATTATTTGATTTGACCTAATAAAAGTGGGAATACACTAATTGTGAGTTCGAATCCTTTGTGGCCAGCCACACAATCATGGCCACACATCACTCTTGATAGAGTGTGGGGCCCACATGATGGATGGCACTGATCAGCGTGTATCTGGCCACAATCCATTCGGACTCACCAATGTTTGGCTGTCACTTCAAACATTCTTTAATACAATGTACTAATTGTACAAAGTTCAACGACCTTTCTTTACAAACCCGTAGCAGAGGTTTATATGACCTTCCAACAACCTTGAAACAGAGAGACCATGTCCACGGTCTGCTATATAACTGGTATGTTTATTGCATTGGATCAAGAAATTAAGTTTTTTTTTCTATAATTCTTGTGTTTTGATGAAAATCGAATTTTTCCAACTAAACTTTTATTTTTTTATTCAAAAAGAAAACTTTTATTGTTTGCATATTTGATTAATAGGGAGAGGAACTCAGAATTACTCAATAATGTTGTGGTTGGTTGGGGCAATTCTGTTTGAATTCATAATCTGTTCACTATCAGGTAAACATTATAATCTTTGTGTAATATTTTCTGATTACAATAAGAATCTACAATAAAAATGACCTTACTGATACGGCTGTGTGATTCAGTCATGATATACTGATATGGTTGACCAAATTAAAGCATGGATGAAAAAAAGTGATCTATAGTTGGTTTCACTGAGGTAAGTCCATAAACAAATAGAAAGAAACTAGGTTGTGCAAGTTAGCCTTGAAGCTTTTTGGCTTCCAAATTTCTTTAAGTGTGCGACTATCGATGAACTTAATCTATAGAGAAGTAATTTCTCTTGAATTATGTTCTTTTGATTTTACTCATTATTTGTTATAAATTATATTTTTTGAGATTTAACCCATGCTTGATGGGGTTTAGAGATTTTGCTAAATAGATACTATATAAGATTGTGTTTGCTGAGATTTGAACTAATGATCTCTTGATCCATATGTAATAAGCTCTACCAATTAAATTATGAGTTATATTTTGCATTTATTATAAATTATTAATATTTGATTTACAATAGGAGATACATTGCTCGCAAGTGAACAAATAATAGACGGCGGAGATCTAATTTCGGCCCAAGGGATATTTGAGCTTGGGTTCTTTAGTCCTGAAAATCAAACTACTCGCTATGTAGGAATTTGGTTCAGAAATATGAATACTAAGAGAGTCGTATGGGTTGCCAATCGTGCAACTCCAATCACTACTAGAAACAATAGTTTGATTCTAACAAAAGATGGGAGCCTCTCTCTTCGAGACGGTGATGGAACCGTGGTCTGGTCGACTGGAACCGCACTGACTAAGAATGTGCAAGCTACTCTTCGTGATACAGGGAACTTTGTTTTGGAGGATAATGTAACTGGAAGTTTACTATGGCAAAGTTTTGACTATCCATGTGACACATTATTGCCGGAAATGAGACTTGGTTATGACTTACAAATCAACCATGAGAGGTACTCTTTTATCTCCAAAATCACTTGTAAATTTGTAGTGTTAGAAAAGTTTTGTTGATATTGAGGTTCAAAAAGTTTGCTGATCTAACAAATGGTCCTCCAGCATACTAATGGTTGGGTATATTGCTTGAGATACAAAGAGTTTGTAAGTTCAAAACTTCGAAACCTATATACATCAATAACGAGTGAAACATAATTAAGTTTTTTTTCTTTCCTGCAAATATTTCTCACTTGAGGAACTTGAAAAAGAGTTTGTTGATATAATTTCAAGTGACTTGTAATTAATCTTGAAATTTTTGGTTTACAACAGATATATTAGTTCATGGAAATCCGCCGACGATCCAACACCTGGTAATTATAGTTACAAATTGGACCCCAAACGACTGCCCGAGTTACTTCTACTTGCGGATACCACTCTCAAGTACCGTAGCGGCCCATGGACTGGAGTAAGTTTTAATGGGATTCCCCAAGTAAAGACAGTCTTGGTATACCATGTAGTTTCGTACCATACCAGTACATACTATTGGTTCGATAATACAGACAGTTCCGTTTTGTGGCATTTGGTTATTGGTAGTGATGGGTTGATGCACCGCATGTTCAATTCGAGTGGCGATTGGATCGAATATTGGCATTATCCTCAAGATAACTGTGGTTCTTATGGATATTGTGGACCATACGGAAAGTGTACAAATAATGACTGTAGTTGTTTAACACAATCATATTCTCCTAAATCTAACATCAACTGGAATCTTAGAAACTTTTCGGATGGGTGCGTGAGAAACGAGCCGTTGAATTGCACCAAAGATAATGGTTTTATTAAAATTCCAGATATGAAACTTCCAGATACTCTATATGCGACGGCGAGTAATACGAGCGGAGTGGATGAATGTGAGAGTTTATGTTTGAGGAGTTGCAATTGTACCGCTTTTGCAATTTTGGGGGGGAATGAATGTGTGACATGGCAAGGTGGCCTAATTGATATGTTCCAATTTTCCGGTTCTGGGGATGACTTATATCTTCGCAGTTCGGGGCCTGATTCCATTTCTAGTGGAGGTATACATAATTCTTAAGTACTTTAAATTTATGTAAATTAAGAGAATAATTTTCTTGAGTATTTGTAAATAATCGGGTTCTACTTCCTAGTTTTTTTTTTTTTTTTTTTCTATAAAATAGAGCAAAAGTTTCTATGAATTTACACACACCGGTTGTGGGTTCAATTCTTATTGGCACAAAAAATAGAAGCGAGACAAAATGTCCTCTCTATTCAATCAAACAAAAAGTTTCAATGAATTTTGTTGATTTTACTTGAAATTATTTTGATGTTGGATTTCAGGATCAAAGAAGCATTCAACTCTGATAATTATCATTGCTTCGGCTGCATCTGCTGCTGCTATGGCTGTTTTGATTGTTGTATTTGTATTATGTTATCATCATCACAGTAAGTAATGTTTAGTATAATATTTTTTTTAATAGTTAAACTAAAGCTAGAAATTTTGTTTATACAAATAATTTCCATTTTAAATTATGTGTTATTTTCTATATTTCTTCCTCGTAAGAAGTCCTATTGGTGAACAATAATAAATACCTTATTTTGTAGGACAAACAGAACATTCGTTGCCTCACCCGAATCATCAAGTCAATGGAGATTTTGAAATTTATTAATTATTTTCTTACTGGCAATACAACCATTTTGTATCATTTTTGTTAACTATTGTGAACCTTATTAAATATTTTTGTAATTTTCTTACTTGTAAAAGAGCCATCATATTGAAGTATAAGCCTCCAACGCAAATTAATTTGATCTCTGTCTGCACATGCATTATGCATATAATCGGATTTTTATTTCTTCATCTTGGAAGTAAAGATAGTTTCAAAATCTGAAGAAATTATGTTAAAAAATACTAGAAGATACCTCGAGTGTTGCGTGAGATATCAACCACACTATTTGAAAGAAATAATATTTCTATTATTTGCCACAATAGTATCTAAATTCAAACATTGTAAAATACAGCTATTATTACATCTACAAATTTAGTCTAAATTATGCAACAATCTTAATATAAGTAATATGACATAAATTAAGATAGAGGAAAGCCAAGTAAAAATAATTTAACATTTAACAGAGAGTCAACCCTCTAATTTTCAGATTTATATTTTAGAGGAATGATTCGATCATAGCACCAACCTAATGGATTTCTACTGCTTTGCTTTGTTTAATATACTAAAAATAGTATAATAATAACAACAACAGCAACAACAACAACAACAACAACAACAACAACAATAATAATAATAATAATAATATATACTGTTAAGTTACATAAAAAATATGAATAAACACTGAACGATCACGGGAGAAAAGAAAAGAATAGAAAATGATTTATGTCTTATATAAATGCTATAGTGACTTGATTGTAATCAATGTAGCCGGTAACCTTAACTGGATTTGGTTTTGAAGGCCTTCTTGAAATTTTTCAGAAATTCCACTTTTTAATGGGGCTCTTTGCAAAAAAAATTGAAGTGCTGGTACAGAGCTTGGTACAGTAACTGCATAATCCACCTTCTCTTTTGAAATTTATGAATTTCTTTTTTTTAGGGGCTTGTTTGGAATTTTCCAAAAACCCTAATTTATCCCGACACAATTCAGATCCCTAGTAACCCACAATGCACCATTATGGTCACTGGTTCCAACTTTAAACCGGTACCGGTGAGTTTGAAACTCATAACTCCGGCCATTTGGTCTTACTAATTTTTTGAATAAGTTTGCGAATTTACCGAGAATAAGTCCTCATATTTTCATGAAGTTTCAAGGAGCCTTCTCCTTCCTTTTCTAATCATTATGTGCGAGATCCAATCTGAATATATGTAATTTAGTTGACAAAGTTCCGATTAAGCAGCTGTTTAAAGGGGTTTGGTTGGTTGAATTCAAAGTAGCTGCTGCCTGAATTCATATCACATGAAATAAAATAGAAAGAAAAATGATATAGAAGTGCCACGTCCAATCAAATTCATTGGACTTTCACATGTCTTCAAGTCAAGACAGCTCGTATTTCTGGTATGATAACTGGGATGGATCCATCTTGTGGCGACTTGTAATTGGTCCCGATGGCTTAGTTCATCGTTATTGTAACTCAAGTGGAGATTGGATTGAATATTGGCATGTAATTACCTAGTGATAATTGCGGATATTACAGATACTGTGGATTATACGGACTTTGCAAAAACAGTTATTGCAGTTGTTTAACAGAAGACTTTGCACCAAGATCGCAAAATAATTGGAATCTGAGGAACTTCTCGGATGGTTGTGTGAGAAACGAGCTATTAAATTGCACGAATTCAAATAGTTTCAAAAAGATGGCAAATGTTAAGCTTCCTGATACATTAAATGCTGCTGCTAGTTCTTCGTAGTCTTGATGATTGCAAGAGCTTATGCTTGAAGAGTTGTAATTGCACCGGATTTGGTAATGTTATAGAAAAATGTGTGGCGTGGCAAGGGGATCTAGTTGACATTGTTCAATTTTCTGAACAAGGCAGCGACTTTTACCTTCGGGGAACTTCTATTCCTGAAGGTATTTGCTTCTAATTAATTAATACTATAAGCAAATATAGTTACTTTGTCTATCTTTAACATGAGCAATATTTTGATTTGATTCATTCAAGTTTTATTATCAGGGAAAGACAGGCATAAAACACTCATTCTCGCCATAGTGGTTCTCACAACTATTGGATTTGTTGTTGTTGCCTCTGTTGTTATTTTCATGATGATTTACTTCGGAGTATTTAAGAACTACTTCGGAGTATTTTCGTGATGATATACTTCAAATTAACACATCATAGATAATTTTAATATTTCTCATGATAGAAATTTTATTAAAAAAAATTGTTCTACTGCAGAAGAACCTGAAGCAGGAGGCGTTGTACATCCTGAAATTGAAGGTGCATAAAACATCATCAAATTGGTTTCTCGTTCAATCTTCGTGTTCCTCATAATTAGTTAAAAATTAGCATTTTATCAAAAATTTTATTTTGAGGAAATTTGAATGCATTGTTGATCTCAGAAAAAAATTAAATTGTTGTTGCAGCTGTACACCCAGTGGGAAGAGATGCAGAGGTCATAAGAGAAGCTGAACACCCTAAAGGGGAGGAAGTACAAGACTAAAGAGAAGCATCAAGAAGTTGTCGTCTATATTTTATATATGTTTTTTTTTGTGTGATTTTTGTAACATCAAGTGTGATGTTTATGGTTTTTTATTAATATAAGTGCGATGTTATTTAAAAAAATGACAAAAAAATGTATATTTAAAAAAATTTATGTCTTTAAAATTTGGGAAATTTTGCAAAAATGCTCATACATTAAACTTTGGAAAATTTGCAAAAAAGCCCATAAATTTATGTCTTTAAAATTCAAAAAAGCTCTTCTACATTATTGAAAAATGCAAGAAATCCTCTATTTTCTAGGAAAATGCAAAAAACACTTTATTTTAAATAATTGCAAAAAATCCCCTAACAGTGTTAGTCTGAACTCTTAAGCTAATGGCATGGGCTTTTTTACAATTTCCTTACAAATGAAGGGGCTTTTTGCAATTTCAGTAGATAAGTATTTTTCGACTAAAACTCATGGGCTTTTTTTGCAAATTTGCCTTAAAACTATAAATTGATTTTGATATTGGTACTCATTAAGTCATAATTATAAGCACGGATCTTAAAGTCTTAAATACTGTGGGTTAAAAACTTCATAAAATATGTTGGTCTCTCTTTCTGTGTATATATACAAGAAAGGACATCCAAACCTGTTTGGAGGACTTGGCGAAAAGAATATTTCTCTTTTCTTTTGACTAATGAAGGATGAGTACAATTACAAGTACAGAAAGGATGATAACCTGGTTGAAGAAATACTAGAGAGATAAATAGGAAAAACATACGAACTTGTATGACAACTTGCACGCTTACTACAAAAAAATGTTTCTTTTCCCAAGACATTTTTTAGACTTGAAAGTTGGAAGACAAAAAAAAAAGCGAAAGAATTGTTAAGGAATAGCAGGCAGTTTTGAAGACAAAAAAATGTTTCTTTGCACAAATAATATTTTTTTTATAGAATGGAGAGAGTTTTGGAATATTTTCATTTGAACCAAATTCTTCTTTGTGAATTCTCAGGTAATACGGATTCTAAAAGACTCATAGCCATAGTCATTCCTAGTGGTTTGGTTGTTGATGTTGCTGTTACAGCTGTGATAACTTTACATCAAAAGACATATTAGAGGCTGAATTTTGTGCAGTGAAGGAAACCCTCTTCCGATTTGGGGAAACCCTGTTAATGGACGAAACCCTTTTACCGAAGGAAACCCTGTTAATGGAGGAAACGCTATTGAGCCAAATGGAGGAGGTTGAAAAACATGTTATCAAATTGGTTTCATTTAATTTTCTCGATACTATAGACTGTCAAAATTAGAGGTGGCCAAACTATTATAAAATTTGAATACAGTTTGAACTCAAAAATCTTTTTTTTTTAGTTCCGTTCCGAGGGTCAGCAGTCCAAGGAGGGGCAGATGCGGATCCAGACGCCACAAGGGTGAAAAAGAACGGTTTTATTAGTATGGGTTTAGAATGATAATTCTTGAATTGCCAAATGATATGTAAAATAAAATTCCTTGGTACATTATTTGTTTTTATTATCTTTCCAATATTACCGGTTGCATTGTACTAAAAAAATCATTCCAGGTTGCTTTTCCTTGAAACTGGAAATAGATTCTTTGTAGAAAGAGATGAAAAAATAATTGGATAAATGGAGGTATCTAAAATAATACAACATTTCTCTAAAATCAAAGATGAACCAAAAATAATTAGTTAAAAAAGTAAACACAATACTTCAACAGAAAAAAAAAAAAAATGAAATCCTCCATCATGAAAGCCTCTTAAATATTATTCTCAAAATCTGTGGACCCACAATGCAGTGGCTATACATATCAAAAATAAAATCCCTTAACTTAATATTTTGATTCAGAACATACCGGTATCATTTTCAGCCATTTTCTGCAAATCCTCTTCAGATAAAAGTGTCTTTTTCACACCACTTCCTGCCTTGTCATAAGGCTGAGCCATTCTTCTCAGAAACTTAAACCACCCAAATAAATAATAAGTTAATAAATATTAATACAGTAACAATATAATTTGATAAAAATAATTATTTTTGTTACCTCGCGAGCTATATGCAAAGCCATATCTGTACTTAGATTAAGATGTGCGTCATGCAAATGAGACAATATCCAGCCTGGTAATTTCGATCTTTTATCATGTCTACTATACCTGTATTATTAAAAAATATATATATATTTAATATTATAATATTTATTTAAGATAAAAACTAAAAAGGATATATCTAAAAAAAATATATGCCTCTTGTCAGCAAATATCATCATGCCATAGTCAGCTTTAGAACGTATAACTCTTCCAACACATTGAGCAGCTTGTCTCTAACAAAATAAAACATATTTATTATAATTATATTATTTTATTTTCATTATCATAAAATATGCTAACTATTTATTTAACATACCAAGGCATCGAAAGTCAGAAAATCGCCCTCCTTTATCTGAAACGTCTCTCTTAAATACTCCAACCTAGCTAACAATATCCTACAAACAAAACAAAAAAAATATTAAATATAATATTATTATTAATTAATTAATAAATTAAATACTTACTTGCTAAGAGTGTACTGAAAAGGCACTCCAAACATGATAACAAGCCGTCCGTAATGCCTATCGAAATCAATCCCTTCAGCCACCTTCCCCCTAAACCAAAATCCCCCAAAAATAGAATATCAGCTAAATAAACAGTATATTAAACCGTTAATTAATAAATTATTATTATTATTATTATTATTATTATTATTATTATTATTATTATTATTATTATTATTATTATTATTATTATTATTATTATTATTATTATTATTATTATTATTATTATTATTCTTATTATTATTATTATTATTATTATTATTATTATTATTATTATTATTATTATTATTATTATTATTATTATTATTATTATTATTATTATTATTATTATTATTGTTGTTGTTGTTGTTGCCTTGCGACAGAGAAGAAAACGGCGCCGCGCCCACAATCGCACGCCTTTCTGTAATTGTCGAGCGCCAGTGTCGTTTCAACCACATCTTGAGTTTCTATAAATACTAATTTATGCTGCATCACATCCTAAAATAAATAAAATATATATTAATTAATTAATTAATCAATCAATCATGTTTTATTCATTTTATTTCCGAATTTTTCTATTCCAAATTCCATTAATAAGGAAAAACCGGGAGAAGAAACCTTGCATTATCAAGGAAGAATTAGAAAGCGCGTAGGGGTTAGATTAGATTTTTCTTAAGAAAGGAGGGGCCTTTATAGAATTCTCAACAACACAGGGGTTTCTTGCAAATTACCCATGATATATTTTATTATTTTTCTTCATTTTAAGTTGACCTGTAAAATGCCCATTTCGTTACGCATGTCGAGCAGAAGCCGTCGGTAGTTTCTTACTATTTCTAATAAAAGCCATTTTGCAAAAAAGCCCCTCTATAAGGACCATTTGAATATTCTTCAAATGGAGGGCCTTTTTCCAATTTACAAAATACAGAGGCTTTATTGCAAAATAAAGAATATTTCCCGGGTCACTCCTCATGTCGAATTTCATACTCATAACAAAGAGCCAGTTTTTACATTTTCCTAACAAACGAGGGGCTTTTAGCAATTTTCAACAATACAAGGGGCTTATTTGACTCTAAAACACATCTAGCCCCTAAAATCCCCGTTCATCCCAACAATTTACGGAAGACCGAAAAACTCGCAAACAAGCCCTGCAATACAGGGGCTTATATGCAAATTTCAAAAACAAAGGGACCTATTTGCAAATTTTTCGAGTTCCAAATCTTACTTGTAAGATGCCCATTTCGTTCCAGCTGTTGACGATGCCGTCCATGTAGGAATAACTCACAAAAAAGCAAACTATTCCGTCCGGAACAGCAGAAACCATTTCTAATAAAAGCCTTCCGTAATTTCTAACAACACCAGGATCGCTCCGCATGTCGAATTTCGTACTCACAGGCAGCTGATCACTACACAAATTCATAAAAAAATTTGATTCGTTAAAATTAATAAATTAGTTAGTTGATTAGTTGATTGATTAAGGGAATTAAAAGATTTTCTCGAATTTTTAAAAGAAATTAATTGAACTTTCCATTTACGATATGCAGCCGTAAATTTTGAAGATCTAGAAAAGGATGAGTTTTAACTTCTATTTTCAGGAAACCATCTTATGTAATTAAAAAAATTAATCAAAATTTTTGAAAATAAAACATTAAGGATGGTTCTTGAAAATGAGATGTTACCACGAGGGCTTCCTTTAGCGTTTTAAACTACAGTTCTTTATTATTCCAAACGATAAGGGTATTTTCATAAACTTCCCCTTAAAACTAAAATTTATTATTAATTATTTTATTAATTTTTTACTGTACTTGCCACGTGTGAGAGCCATAGGACAAATGCAATCTCGCGTCAGAGACATCGTAAAACTCCGACTACTTACCGGATTAAAATTCAATAATTTGGGATACAAAAATATGCAAACACATTTTTCAAATTATATATTTATTTCCGAAATGAATTAAGATGTTTACATATTACTTCAAAATGAGTTGGTGTTTACATATTTACTTTTCTAGCGTTTTAAAAGTTACGGGGTTTTGAAAAATGAAAAGTTTAAAGTGCTGTTTTTATTATCCCAAAAGATAAGGGTCTTTTCATAAAAATTACCCTTAAAACTAGAATTTATTATTAAATTTATTTTATTTTTTCATTTCTTTAATGTACCTGCCGCGTGTGAGAACCATAGGGAAAATGCAATCTCTAGTCAGAGACATAGTAAAACTCGACTAATCACCAGATTAAAATTCAATAATTTGGGATACAAAAATATGTAAACGCATTATTCAAATTATTTATTTATTATTTCGATATAAAGTAAGATGTTCACATATTATTTCAAAAATGAGTTGGGGTGTTTTCAAAGCAGAAATTGCTTTAATATTCCAATCACAATGTGTTTTTCCATATATATTAGGGTCTTTTCACAAAATTACCCTTAAACTAAAATTTATTATTAAATTTTTATTTTTTAATTGTACCTGCCGCGTGTGAGAACCATAGGGCAAATACAATCTCTCGTCAGAGACATAGTAAAACTCCGACTGATTACCGGATTGAAATTCAACAATTTGGGATACAGATCGATCGGGCTGAGAGTGCCTGACGTGATTATCACCGACTGGAACCGATCGAAGACCGGCTTTATCGCCAGCGAGGCGTCATGACAAGTCAACTGAACGGAAAGGATAAAAAGGGAAATTGTAAATAAGAGTAAACAAAAAGGAATACATATTTGGGGAAATTTCAAAATAAAAATCGTGTATTTTCTGGTGTATATAAAAACTACTATATTTTGGAATGTAAAAGAACTGCTTTAAAGTTGCCGTTTCTTTGAAAATCCCCTGACTTTTACAAAAGTAAAAAATGTTAATGTTAAGTTTTTATTTTCAAACCATAATCTTAAGGCTTTATTTTTAAAAAAAAAGGCTAACTCGTTTTGAAATAATAGAGAAATAATATGTAAAGTGTACACACCTCAATTTATTTCGAAATAACAGTGAATAAATTTGAAAAAATGTTTACATGCTATTTCTCATTATCCATATATTACTTTAATATTAGTAACTTTTTTGAAAATAGAAGTAGAAGTTAAGGGTATTTTTTTCTTTAAACTTTAAAAATTGAGGTATTTTTCTTAATATTTCAAAAGTTAAGAGGTTTCTTCTAAATTGAGAAAAATACAACTTTTTTTTAGATCCACAAACTATTTTATTCTGTTATCAATACCTGCAGAACAGGATCAGGAATATTAGGCATCCTCTCATCATACGGCTCAATAATAACCGAAAACCCTTTCGCATACGTGCCTACCAAAGTCGCAAAATCACAAACCTATTAAACGAAAATATATTTTGTTAAATTTAAAAAATATATATCTTCTTAAAGTTCAAATAATATATATTATTTCTTTAAGTTTTTTTAAATATAAAAAATATATATACTTTTTTAAAAACAAGTACATATATTTTTTTTATTTAAAAAAAATTAAGAATTTAAAAATAAATAAAATTTCAACAAATATATATTTCCATCTAACTGTCTGAATATGCATAAACTTAAAAAAAGTATATATATTTTTTATATTTTAAAAAACTTAAAAAATAAAAAAACTAAAATTCAAACAAATATATTTCCATCCAACCGTCTGAATATGCATAAATTCATCAGTATCCGTAATCTCCAGCGTCAGCATCAAACTACCCAACCTATCATAGCAAAACGTCAGCATCTTCTGATCAATCCCCGCCTGGTTGTTCACCGAGCAACAAAACGAAACAGGGGATTCCGTTTCCAGATTCTCGGTGAGTAATCGGGATTTCAAATGCTGCATGACTCTTTTAGGAAGTGCTCGGTCTATTTAAAAACAATATTTCGCCATGTCAGCAGAAGATGCTGAGGTTTTACTATGATAGGCTGGGTTTGTTGATGCTGACGTTGGAGATCACGGATACTGACGAGTTCATGCATATTCAGACGGTTTAATGGAAATATATATATTAGTTTAAAAAAATATATATTTTTTTTAAAAATTAAAAAAAAAATACCGTCTGAATGTGCATGAACTCGTCAGTATCCGTAATCTCCAGCGTGAGCATCAAACTACCCAGCCTATCATAGCAAAACTTGAGCATCTTCTGATCGATCCCAGCCTGGTTGTTCACCGAAGAACAGAACGAAACAGGGGATTCCGTTTCCAGGTTTTCGGTCAATAACCGGGATTTCAAATACTGGACGAGGCGTTTGAGCACAGCGAGGAAGTGCTCGGCTTTACGGATGTTGCCCGGCACGGCTTCCTTGAGGATGTCCGAGGGCAGGGCTGGGTTCGCTAGCCACGCGTCCGTTACTGTAAAGAAATTAATAAATTAGAAAAAAAAAATTGATCATGAGATAAGTTAAATGGTTCGAGGGAAAATTGTTTTTTATTGTAAGAAAGTAAAGGTTAAATAATTTTAGGGGAATTTGCAAAGAGCCCCTGCATTGTTATGTCTAAATTGCAGAAAAAGTTAAAAAAAATCAATAAATTGTTTTCCATCATAAGATATTAAGGTTTAAACATTTTAAAGAAATTTGTAAAAAAAGACCCTAAGTAGTTAAGAAATTTTAAAGAAAATTGCAAAACGGCCACTCCATTGTTAAGAAATTTTGTCATAAAAACACAATAATTAATTCATCTGATCATGAAGGGGATATTTGTAAGTTCCTTAATAGAGGGATCTTTTTGTAATTTTCAATAACGACGGATTTTTTTTTTTTTTTCGCAATTTACACGTAATGCAGGGGCAATTTGTAAATTTCCGTAATTTTAAGAGAGAGAAAGAACTAACTCGCGAGATTTCCTCTTTGAGCCAATCCTTGCACAAGCCTGTTATACTCCGCTCTCAATTTCCCTGCATCAGTCGCCTTAAACCTTCCTACCAAATAACAAATTAATCCCACAAAATAAAAAGAGAAAAGTCTCAATTTGGCCCTCAACTATTGAGATAGCTCAATTTTGGTCCCTGGACTTTTTATTGGTTCAATTTTGACCCCTCGACTATTGAATTAGCTCACTTTTGACCCTTCCAATAGTTAGTTTTGACACGTAATTACTTTTGTGGCAACTTTTATGACACATAAGCAATCATGTAGAATTCTCTTCACAAAATCAGACTTAAAATATTATAACAAAAATAATTAAAAACGATAAATAAAAACCAACCAAAAATTTTTGCAAGAAAATAAGCTCCCATATCACCATTAATGTGCCAAAAAGTTCACTTTATCGCTATGTCAAAATTAAATAAGTAATTAACAGAAGTTAGGGTTGTTAAAAATGAGCTAATTTGGCACTTGAGGGGTCAAAAACAGACCACTAAAAAGTCCATATCCCAAACCAAAATTATCAACTTTCAAAAGGACCCGCATGCAAAATTCCCAACTTTTTCTTACCTCTCAATCTCCTGACTTATCCTGTTCAAATTCCTCGTGGCCCCCTCTAAAGTCTGTTTCCTCACGCTCACACTCAACGCTTCAATACAAACATTATCGATATTATGAGCTTCATCAAAAACCACTACGCATTCTTTTTGCATTTCCTTTGAGATTATGCTGGCCACTTTAGGATCCAATAAATATTGGTAGCTGTATACTATAACATTCGCGTAGCGGATCATTTGTCTCGCGAGAAAGTACGGGCACCAGCCTTTGTCTCTTCCGAATTGTCTCAAATCGCCTGGTTTAAGTATAATTTGTTAAAAAAAATTTATATATTTTATTAATTTAGTCCGTGTACTGTACTTTATAGAATTGTGCATGGTTAGTTAAGTATTTGACACCGTTAATAGAAAATTTAATCACTATCTTGCCCCTGTGATTTTTTTCAAATAACTATTATACCCCTGCAAGTTTTTTAAAAACTTTTTCAATAATTATTTTTAATGGCATACCACAAAATAGAGAATATATTTTCTTCATTAAAGATTACAAGGGGGGCAAAATAGTCTTTTAAAAACTTGAAGTCAGGATCTACCCCCCATGCACAAGTCTATAAAGCACAGGGGCAAAACAAAAACAAAAACAAAAACATAAAAAGTATTTATCCCTAAGTCAACTAAACAATTACATTTCATTATTTTCCATACCTAGAGTGTAAACGCCAGCTGGAAGCAAAATCCCTTCGATCCCACTCTCGCTCGCTCGATTGAACGACTCAAAAAACGGACAGAGTGGAATACTCGGATTCTCAATCGCAGCATTTCTCACCCAACTCGCGGTTAAACTCCTACAAGCCGCATCAACAGAATCTCGACTCGAACTCGATAATGCGACTGGATTTATGCACAGATTCTTTCTAGAAGAGAGGCCTAAAGCGAGCATGGATGAAGATTGAGACTCAGGAAGGTGGGAGAATAAGAGGCGGAGTTCTGAGAGAGTCTTTTCCATCTCGTGTACTGTGAGTAATGATATAGATGAGTGTTGTGATAAAATAATCTCCCGACTTTATAATTTGATCGAATAAGTCGTTCTGTTCGTTTTTCATCTATTTTTTAACGAGCAGTTGATGTGGCATAACGTGGACATGCCACGTCAAATGATGTTAAAAAATGAAATGGAAAACTAAAGGAATGACTTGGTTTGGGCAATTTGGAAGTTGGGTTACTCAGAGGAAACAATTGAAAATTGGATGACATATTTTATCAAATTGTAAAGTTGGGTGACCTATGGTGAAATTTACCCTAAACTAAATAACAAAATCATCCAAATTCCCAATGTTAACCCTAAAATAACCCCCCCCCAACCCCAAATTTCCCATTCTAACCCTAAAAGTACCCCAAGTTCCCAATTTTAACCCCAAAATTCCCCAATTCAACCCTAAATAAAACCACCCCCAATTTAACAATCACCCGAAATTCCCCAAAACCCTAAACCTTAAATCACCCCAAAATCATCTTACCCTAAAATAAATAATAAAATGATCCAAATTCCCCATTTAAACCCTGCATAAAATCACCCCAAATTAATCCCCCAATTTAACAAGCACCCCAAAATTAATTAATCCCCCAAATCACTTTTACCTGTGCGAGTGCAGTAGATGAGCTTCAAGGGGGGATGCGCGATGGAGTAGGACACAATCAGGGACAGCAGGGCGGCGGTCTTGCCGGTGCCGGTGGGCATTTCCAGCAACGCGTGGCCGCGCGCGTCCAGGGAGCGTTTGAGCTCCGTCATGTACTCGAACTGCTCCGGGTAGATCTGCGGGTACGGGAAGTACACCGTCACCTCGTCGATCTTGAACTTCATTGTTTCCAGGAGGACGTGTCTGATAATCAATCACAAAGTGGATCTGGTGACAAGTTAAAACCAACTTTTGATGATTTTTTAAAATTACCCTGATTAAAAACCGATTTCCGATCAATTAATCGTAATTTTTAATTAACTCTGATTTAAAAACCGGTTTTTAATTAGATTGATAAATAAATATCAAATGCCGAATAACTAATAACTAATACAAAATTTCAAAATGGGTTAGTTCCATACCTTCCTGATGCGACCTCAGAGCGAGGATTCCAGCGGATCGAGACCAAGTTCCACACGAGTGAGGAAGAGAGGCGATGTATTGTAAACGTCGAGAGAGAGAGATAGAGAGGGGGGGTTTGTTGGGGTTTAGGGTTTAGGCGAGCTTGCTTCTTTCTGCTCTCTGTGTTATGTTATGTTACTTGAATATGGAATTTGGTTTCAGGGCAAGATAAAAGGCTGGAGAAACTTGTTTCCGGGTTCTTGGAGAAATACAGAATTGAATTCTCGGATTCTAGCCAAATTGAGGTTGGAATGTTGGATGGATGGATGGATGGATGGATGGATGCTAATCTAGTCTAGTCTAGTCTAGTCTAGAATATATTGAGGATGGATGGATGCTAATATAGTCTAGTCTAGAATATATTGATTGATCCACACTTCAGAATATATTGATGTTAATTACTCATCAAGTATTCGTGTCAGTGTAACGTAGATTTTAATTTTAATGTATGTATAGGAAAGAGATCCACACCCCAATATTGTAGTGTGGTAAGAAAGCCTTACTCTTAATTTTAACGGAAATTGCGGCGCGAGTTAGAATTAGTGGATCACGGGATACTTCAGTAGTTCTTTAGTTCACTTTGTACATAAAGAAATGCCAGATTGTAAATGATGTAAAAACATTTTTATTTATTTATAAATCTAAGCAGACAAACATCTATTCTTCAAAAAAAACACATCCAATGGTGAAGCTTTATATGGAGAGGGTGTTAATTTTTTTTTTTTTTTAAGGAAATAAGGGTCAAATGGCCCTTAATTTCATTGATATAGGCTTTCTTTACATCCATTACATACAGCCCGTATATTACATTACATTTTATTTAACAAGAAAGAAAAAGACTCACACCTAACAGCTAAATATCCTGCTCTTTTAGCCAAGCTCTACGAACTTCTCTCTTTTCTACTTATCTATATATTTATTCCAATCGTTTCTAAAGATTGTAATTGATTCATGTACCTTTATCTCATTGAACTGACATTGTTGAAATATTATATCATTTCTCATTAGTCATACTCCCCAACAATACACCCACCATGTTATATGGAGGGGTGTTAAAATTTTGACAGAACGCTATATATTAGTAGCGTTTTAACGAAGAAAATTCGTAATATATGTATTTTTATATTTTTGATTTCCGCTCCGAATATTTTGTACAGTTTTATTAGTAATGATAAATGTTTTTGGTCCCCTTATAAATAGAGATAAGCTCATCACAGCTAACACTAAAACTCATCAAGTGGACTACTCTGTTTAAGGTCAAAATATTATACGTACTTACTTATTCTAGTATTATACTCAATACTTTTTTTACAAAAATATCCTCATATTCTGCTCAATTACAGAACTATATTTGACATGCATTGGAGGAACCGCAAAATAATGATTTCTTATTTGTTTGTTTGGTTGTCATGATTGAATTGAATGTTTGATTGCTGGTACATTTAATTATTTTATTACTTAATAATATAATCCAAAAATTCAATTTGAAACCTGCATAGTTAATTTTGTATTCATTTGTGAATATGAATATGAATTCTTGGTTTTTTTAAAGGGATCTGAATTTGAATTTTTTGTATTGTTGCTGAATTTGCACCTACTATTATTGGTTTTTGACTATTGGGTTACCTAATTAGACCCTATATCTTCCAGAAATTATATGAAGTCTTCATACAGAAATAAGATATACTATTTCGTTTTTGACTTCAAAGTCTTGTTTCGTATATTGGTTGGTGTTGATTTTACAAAGTTTATTCTATATGAAATGTCAAGCAGGAATCATACGTTCACAAATCACAAAAGTATATCTTGTTTGTTTCTCTATTTAGTGTTTCCTGCTAACACCTTTACTAATTCTTAACTGTTCGTTTTAAGCTTTTTCTCATTTTTTATTTTTATTTTCTCGCTTCTTTTTAATTATAAGCATTAATCCGTCACTTTGTTTCTGATGAGGTTAATTTGTACATATATATTAGTATAAATAAAATGTTTCTTAAGGTAAGTGTAAGGTAAGTGTAGATATTATTCACTCTTGATAAGATAGTTTATTAATGATTCATATTAAAATAATATAAATGTCATTCGATATGATATTATCTCTCTTACTTAATGTGAATAATACATTTTCTCCTCATGTAAATATAGAATAATAATTTCGTGTACTCTATGAAAACAAAAAAAAATAAAGAAATGATACCAATTAAACTTTTTAGTTTTAATCAAATCCACTTAAATTAAATTACAATCGAATTTGTATATAAATATACAGTTATCATTTATATTTTTTGCAGGTCCTTGATTTGTTCATTTGTGCCGGGATTAATCAGTAATGATTAGTATTTTAGTGAAGAAATTTCGAAATATATATATTTTTATATCTTTGATCTTCGCTCCATATATTTTGTACGGTATTAATTAATTTTTTTGGTCCACCTATATAAATAGAAATAACCTCCGTCACTGCTAGCACCCATCAAGCGGATTACTCTGTTTAAGGTCAAAATATTATACATACTTAATTATCCTAATATTATACTTAATTATTCTTTTACAAAGATGTCGTCCTCATATTCTTCTCAATTACAGAACTATATATGACATGCATTGGATGAACCGCAAAATAATGATTTGAACGTAGGCTTATTTGTTTGTTTCGTTGTCATGGTTGAATTGAATGTTTGATTGCTGGTACATTTATTTATTACTTAACAACATAATCCAGATTTCAATTTTTTTATTCATATATGAATCTTGATTTTTCTAAAAAAAAAATTTGATTTGTGTTTGAATTTTTTGTATTGGTGCTCAATTTTGATTTGGATATTTCTTAAAGATGACTCGAGTATCATTCATTGACTGCCTTAGCTGCCAAATCACCTACTCACATTCTATTTGATTTTGAGACTTAGGTTAACTGGTTAGAACCTATATCTTCTAGAAATTATGTGACGTATTCATTCATAAACAATATGCCTTACTATTTGGTTTTTGACTTACAAAGTCTTATTATTCGTCTTTCGAGTATTGGTTGGTGTGGATTTTACAAAAAAAAATCTATATAAAATGTTAAGCAGGCTCAAATCATACGTTCACAAAAGTATATCTTGTTTGTTTCTCTAATTAGGTTTTATGCTAACACCTTTTACCATATTCCTAGCTGTTCTTTGTATGCTTTTTTCGCTTCTTTATTTATAATTACAACTTACAAGAGTTAACCCTCATTTTGTTTTTGATGAGGTTAATTTGTAATTTTACAGAATTTTTTTAAGCCAATATTATAAACAAATAAATATATCTTATTAGTTTTCTTAATTTTCTTTTAACATTTTTATAAGATAGGTATCCCTGTTTTAATGGCTACCGAACAAAGAGTAGTCAAAGAGAAGTCTGTGCTTCGACAATGACAATCACCACCTCATTAGCATTACTATCACGTTTAACACTACTATCACGTCTCCCCTTGAATAAATACGTATAGCGAGTCGTTATATTATATTTTTTCCCTTACTACTCAATTATATAAGCTGATAGTATTATATGACATAATCAATAATTTATATGAGATACTACTAAAAAATTAGCTGTTATAATGATTTTATGCCAGTTGAAAATGACAAAGAATTTTTAAACTAAAATATGGTTAACAAATCTGTGATTTCAAATAAAATAGTTTGCTAGACTTATATGCTCTTGTGTACTACATATATATTAATATAAATATAATCAATTTGATTTGAATAAAAAAAAATTCCTTATGCAAATACAAATAACAAGCTTTTATACTCTGTGAATTCAAAAAAAAAAAAAAAATATGATATTAGTCAAACTCTTTAATTTTATTCCAATCGCCTTAAATTATAATACAATATAAATTTGTATATAAGTATATATTTATTTTTGTTGGTGGTGCTTTAATCTGATTTTATTCTTGCAGAAACAACCAAAAAGTGATATTGTATCTTGAATTTTTATTTAATAACAAGCTGCACATCAATATAATATATCTGATAAGAACAAATAAATTTTCGAAAACAATAACATTGCAACCCAAATATAAATCACCTAAAATTAAAACTGTCTTAAAATCCTACAAGTCACAAAAATGTTGGTTTTTATTGCTAACTGATGTTCAAAATTGTCAAAAAAAACTATTTATATAAAATCTAATTTCAATTCTAATGTAATCATCAGTTCCAAGTTAAAAATGGTCGATCTTTTGCCATGTAATATGCACCGCATAACAACTCGCAACACATGTAACCATACAGACATTGACCCCAAGAAATCAAACATATGGACCGAAAGTAAGTATGAAAAACATACTTTCAATTGAAAAAGAGAAAATGCAATAAATTGACTGGTTTCTATTCTGTGAGAAATTACTAGACAGCACAACCTCACACTGAATCGAACCAATTAAAAAGACGACACTTCATAAATATGATTATCTTCATGGGAAAATAACAATTGTATCAGACGAATTTCGCGCTTTTTTTTAATGAAAATGAAATAGTAGGCCGTTCGCCAACTTATTCAAAATATATATATATATATATATATATATATATATATATATATATATATGTGTGTGATTATCTTGCCGTGTTATCATTAGATAGGGTTCAAGATGCACTGGTTAATTCCATCTAGTAATTTTCTGTGTTCTGAACCTTCATTGTCAAAATCAATATCAACATCAAAATACATCTTTAGACTTTTTCTGAGAGCAGAATTAATCATAAAAAAAAAGGAAAAACAAGGAATACAGATTCTAGAAACACTGACTAATTGATGAAATGCCAAAATTGGCTGGTCAATCTTGCCTACCAAATAAAGTTGGTACATTTTTGCATTTGTGACCCTATAAACTTGACCAGTGTCCTTACTCCTTACATTGTCGTGTTAATTTGCACAAGTAGCCAAGAAGTTTGGTTTTGTATCTAAAGTTGAAGTTTGAAAGAGCATGTGTTGACTGTAAAGTTTATACGTATTTGAAATAATCAAAGTTGCAAGGACCTAATAAAAATTACCACACAACTAACTCTATTTGTATACATTAAATCAATCTTAATTACTTCTTTGGCAAACTAGACAGACCTCTGGAGCCATGATGAAGTGGCTTCTTCTACATCTAACTCCTCTGCTCCTCTTGTTCATCTCCCTCTTCTCTTTCGCGACATCAAGAGATACCATAACCCTAAATTCTTCTCTATCCGACGGAGAAACACTAGTTTCCTCAAATGGAGTTTTCACACTCGGCTTCTTCACCCCCGGCAACTCAAATTACCGGTACTTAGGTATATGGTACACGCAAATCACTCAACAAACCTTCGTTTGGGTCGCGAACCGAGATGATCCAATATCCGACAAGACAGGAGTTCTATCAGTCAGCAAAAACGGGTCGAATTTACTTCTTCGAGACCAATCCAGTAAGGCCTTATGGTATGCAAATTCATCTTCAAACATGGTCACCCCGTTCGCACAATTACAAGATACTGGGAATTTCGTCTTAATGGAGAGTGGTACGAATACTACGACGTGGCAGAGTTTTGATTATCCAACTGACACTTTATTACCGGGTATGAAACTCGGTTGGGTAATGGGTGAAAACCGTTATCTCTCATCTTGGTCCGGTTCTGATGATCCTTCATCAAATAACTACACCTTCAAACTTGATCTTAACGGGTCACCCGAATTTTTCATTTATAACGGGTTGAAACGGGTCTACAGAAATGGACCGTGGGACGGAGTCCAATTCAGCGGCGAACCAGAAATGGATTCAACAGATAACACATTTACATTCGAATTTGTAACAACTCAAAACGAAACTTACTATAGATTTTACGTTAATGATAATTCAATTGTCTCGCGATTCGTGTTAAACCAAAGCTACATACAAAGATATGTCTCGGTCGGGTCGGGCTGGAATTTATACTGGGCGATTCCCAGGGACCAATGTGATAATTACGCGCAATGCGGGCCGTACGGAATTTGTAGTGCCAACAACTCAAATTTACCGAATTGCACTTGCTTGACCGGATTTGAGCCTCAATCGTTACAAGACTGGGACTTGAGAGACACTTCTGGAGGCTGTACAAGACGGGTCGGGTTGAATTGTTCGGGCGACGGGTTTATACCCGTTAATGGTGTGAAATTGCCTGATACGACTAATGCTACGGTTGATACTACTATTGGACTTGATGAGTGCAAAAAAAGGTGTTTGATGAATTGCTCGTGTTTGGCTTATGCAAATTCTGATGTTTCGAACGGGGGAAGTGGGTGTGTGATGTGGCCAAGTGAGTTGATTGATATGAGACAGTTTAGTGGAAACGGTCAAGTTCTTTATTATCGCGTTGCCGGTTCTGAAGTGCCTGGTATACAATACAAGTTTATTATTTATTAATAACTTTCGTTTTTTTACTTTATATAAGTTCAATTTTTTTTATTGTAATAGTTACTAATGAAGAGGATACAAGTAAGAAGAAGAAGAATGATACGGCGATCATCGTGACGTGTGTACTATTGGGGTTGCTTATTTTGGGATTTTTGGCGTACTTAATTCGAAAAAGGATCGGGAAAAAATATGGTGATATTATATATTCATTAGTTTTCAATTTTTCATCTCCATTTATTTATGTAGTATAGAACTAATAATTATTTAATTCTGTAAACAGAAAATTTTACCAATGCGCAAAGACAGAGACAAACATCATTTGATTCGGTACGGCCGCTGGCACAGGTTCAAGATAAAGCATTGGAAGAGAGAAATAATGAAGGAAATGATTTAAGTCTCCCACTATTTGATATAAATATTATCACAGAGGCTACAAATGATTTTTCGTTGTCAAATAAACTTGGCGAAGGCGGCTTTGGCACGGTTTACAAGGTAAATTTACAACACTTGGTAGGGTATGCAAATTAATTTAATACAAGGACTTATAAGCAATTTGCGATTACTATAGGGAGAACTGGAAGGAGGAGTGAGCATAGCAGTTAAAAGGCTCGCGAAACTCTCCACTCAAGGCGTAGATGAATTTAAAAATGAAGTTATCTTAATCGCAAAATTACAACATGTGAATTTAGTGCGATTATTAGGATGTTGCATTGAAGGAGAAGAAAGAATGTTAGTTTATGAATACATGGAAAACAAAAGCTTAGACACCATTATATTTGGTAAACTAAATTTTATTGTACAGATATACCCTTGAAAAGCTTGAATTTACATATACATTATTTGTTTATTTATTTCTATACATATTTTTTGACAGATAAATCAAGATCAGGACAATTGGATTGGGACAAGAGATTTGAAATAATAATTGGAGTTGCAAGAGGGATGCTTTATCTCCATCAAGACTCTAGATTGAGAGTAATTCATAGGGATTTAAAAGCAAGTAATATTTTGCTTGATAAAAATATGAACCCTAAAATTTCAGACTTTGGAGTCGCGAGGATTTTCAGTGGAAATGAGAAAGATTCTTATACCAATCGAGTAGTTGGTACATAGTAAGTGCAAAAATTATTATTTCTTTTCCTTTTTCCGATACAAAATTTAAGTTATTTGACCACAAACAATTTGTGTAATATTGAGGGATAGTCTAGACAATTTTTGGTAATTATTGATTTTTGTATTTTGCAGTGGGTATATGTCTCCAGAATACGCAATGGATGGAATTTTTTCAGTAAAGTCAGATGTTTTTAGTTTCGGCGTTTTAATCCTTGAGATTGTTAGTGGAAAGAAAAATCGCGGGATTTTTAGTGTGGAGCCCTTGTTAAACCTCCTTAGTTATGTAAGTTTCTTTTTCCTCTTTTCTTTTTCTTTTCAACAAATTATTTTTTCGCACAAACTGAAATGCAAAATTTGATGACCAGGCATGGAATCTATGGAAAGATGGGAAGACAATGGAGTTACTGGACACCTCCATTTCCATGAACTCAAACCAAAATTCAGAAATCATAAGATGCATACAAGTAGGCCTGTTATGTGTTCAAGACCGGCCGGAAGATCGGCCCCACATGTCAGTGGCTATTTTATTGCTAAGTAGTCCAAATGCGATTTTACCGCAACCAAAACAGCCTGGCTATTTCAGTGAAAAAAGTGGGAGCGATATGGAATGGTCGTCTAGTTGCACGGTTTATGATACAACAGTAACTGTTGTTGAGCCTCGGTAGTTATATATGTTTTTTACTTTTCTTTTTTTTTCGTTTTTAGTGTGCTTGTGTAGAGTTCTGTTTTTTGTAATATTCATCCAAATTTTGAAGTATGATGTGTAGCTTTTTTTTACATCATTCTTCATTATATATATATATATATATATATATATATATATATATATATATATATATATATTTTACTTTCTTTTTCATTTTTTGCATGTTTTTTCATCTTTTTTTGTTGACTGAAAAGAGTTTTTTTGTCCCACTTTCATTAGTTAATACCAATAATTTGAAGCACCCAATCAACTAAATTATGGGTCATTGTCTATATATACAATACAAAGACCTTCAACA
Source organism: Juncus inflexus (assembly GCA_024447665.1). NCBI lineage: Eukaryota > Viridiplantae > Streptophyta > Magnoliopsida > Poales > Juncaceae > Juncus > Juncus inflexus. The sequence goes on along the minus strand of JAJHPC010000021.1, from coordinate 1,777,634 downwards.
GAGAGGTTAATTAGGAGCTCCAAGTTTCTTCAAAAAGAAAAACAAATATTCTAATTACACAAACATACATATAATCCTTATTTAAGCTCACTCCTCTGAAATCTCATTATCACTAAGAGATGAAGAATAATTTGTAGATAACATCTTTTCTTGCCTTGAGTATTGCTCTAGAGCCCTTGGTATTGGCGGTGTACTAATCTCTAAAACCCCTTCTAAACCGTTTACCACTTGACTCATACTAGGACGATGAAACTCAGAGTCTTGAATACACCATAACGCAATTCTACACACCCTTTTCAATTCATTCATATCACACTCTAAACCTTGTAATCTTTCATCTAATAACTCAACAATATTATCTTCAACAATTCGTTTTGCAGCCCAATAAGGAAAATAACCCATGACATTGTCCTCTTCAAAATTTCTCGTGTTTTTCTTACCGGATATAATTTCAAAGAGCATCATTCCAAAGCTATACACGTCGGCCTTTGTTGTAATGGGTTGACCTGTAAACCACTCAGGAGCCAAATATCCAATTGTGCCCCTAATTGTGGTTAAAACACGACTAAAGTCACGGCCGATAAGTTTTGCCATGCCAAAATCAGCTACCTTAGCACAATAATTAGAATCTAAGAGTATGTTATCAGGTTTTATATCGCAATGAATTATTCTCTCCCTACATTCTTCGTGTAAATATGCTACTCCGCGTGCAATTCCAAGAATAATTTGGTACCTCATTTTCCAACTAAGATTAGTTATTGTTTTCTTAAATAAAAGAAAAGCTAGTGAACCACCGGACATATACTCATAAACCACCAATCTTTTTTTCGTTTTAGAGCAAAATCCACGAAGTTTGATTAGATTTATGTGTTGAATTGTTGCAAGTGTACTTACCTCTGTCTGAAATTGCTTCTCTCCTTGATTGGAACCTTCTAGTTTTTTCACTGCCACCTCGGTTTGGTCAGGTAGCCAACCCTTAAACACGGAACCAAACCCTCCACTCCCTAACCTCTCCCTAAAATTCTTTGTCAATATTTGCAAATCGCTATATGAAAACATGATCAAAGAGTCTTTGACCTTGTTTTGCATAGTTCTTCTTCTCCATTTATGACGAAACGAAATCACAGAAAAAATGGAAAATAAGATAATAATAAGTCCAACTACGATCCCAATTGCAACTCTGACTAAGATCTTAGGTGAGTAACTCAAATTCGGTAAATCTGAGGCAGCCAAACGAATATATAAATCCACTGCTCTATCATTACCAATTCCATAAAATTGTTCTAAATTTCTTATTTCTTTTGTCCATATTAAACACCCGTTATTATATGAATGAGCCACACATGAACAATTTTTCAAACAAGCATACTCACACTCTTTTTCACCCAAAATCGATAGGCTCAACGCATTACCAGGTAACCTCACATTACCCATCTTAATAAATCCATCCTTATGAGTATTATTGCTCTCTCTACATTGCAATTTTGTCTTTCTCACACAACCTTTGTTAAAATCACTTGATTTCCAATCTTTTTCGCTTAGAGGTTCAAACCCTTTAATGCAACTGCAAATATTTGTCTGGGTTACATCACATATTCCGTACGACCCGCAAAAGGAGTAAACATTACATTGTGAACTAGGTTCAGTGTAAATGGGTTGCCATTCTTGAGTATTATTGATCCAAAATAATATCTGAAGTTGACCATTTGAATTGATTATACTACGTGCTAACATGGAGTTATCTGTCAATGTATATGTTGCATACTTTCGATCCCATGTGTTAGTAAAGGTGACATTTAAGAAATTTGGACCATTCAAGCCAGTGTTGGGCACTTGCGAAAAATATTTGCCTGTTACATCACATCAAATGACTTGAATTAGTTAGTTCAACTATTTTTTTCAAAAAACAGATTTGTGAAGTGTTTTAACTACTATGTTTTTTTCTAACATTACATGTATGCTACCATCACTAGGATAACTTATTAGTTATGGTACTAATTTCATTTTTCATAGATAAAAGAATCGAATTCCGCATTCAGCAGAATTTTAGAGAAATTTTCAAATACAATTAGATGTGTCCCTCCCAGTGTTTGTGTTGTGTATGCATACGATCTATTGTTAAAAAAAATTATCCGTATGCTTGCACACGTATGCACACACACTTATTTGAGTTTACGATTGTTGGAAAACCTAATATCCTTATTCCAAGTCAACCCAATGGAAAAGATGCTATAGGGAAAATGGTTGACAACAATGATAATACAGATCAAGGATGATGTTAGAAGGGTGGTACCAACAAAGGAAAGGGATGGAGAAGGAGAAGGAGAAGGAAAAACAAATACAATGGTATGCTTCGTTTTGGGGGACTAGATACTTTAAAGTGTGAATAATGCAAACTGCAAACTCCACAGGAACAAGAAAATATGCCGAAATGTTAGAATATCACTGAGAACACACTGCAAACTGAATACTAATATCATTGCGTGCCTTCGACACTTGGGTTTGAGAGTTTGAGAGAAGACGCACAGAGGTAAGGAAGAAATTTTACTTGTAATTTGGATTAGACTTGCAAAGGGAGATTGAATTGTAATTTTCACTATAATTGAGTTATAATTTTAGATAGAGAGGTAAGTGTTTAATCTTGATGTAATTACGGTTGTATACTGTTTTTAAGCAATGAAAGAGAAAGGACAAAGGCCCGACTTTCCATATAAAAATTATTTTGATATTGATATAGATGATAAGTGGGCAATTGAAACTAACTAATTTTTTCCTTACAATTTTTGTAAAACTTATCAATTTGGATATCCTAATTTCCCATAAAAACATTTGTAAAAACCATATACTTGTTACTCACACCATCACGTGTTGACTATTTTGATATTTTTAATATATAAAAAAACAAAACTAATTTTTTCATGTATACCTGTCCAAAGTCCACTTTTCCAATAGCTTTCTGTTCCGTTCCACAAAATAACATATTGGTTCGATCCGTCCGGGTCCAACCTTTGCGTAAACGGACATGGCGCTGGATTATCAGAGCTTTCCCAACACGTTATAACATTATACTCTTGAGTGATTTTATTATATCCTACCTGCCCACCAGGCATCCATGTATCGCCCGGGTGATCAAAACTCTGCCACACAATTGAACCCGACCCGTTAGTGAGAACTAAGTTACTTGTATCCAGAAGAACAGCATATGTGGCTTTCGAATTTGTGTCGGCAGACCATATTTGATGATTTGAACTGTTTAGAAGGACCAAATTTCCATCATTTGAGAATTGGAGTTGTGATAAATTTGGGTCGGTAATGGGTTCCACCCTATTAGCGACCCAAACCACGGTTTGGGTAGGGATGTTCTTGTACCAAATTCCTATATAATAGTTGCTCGAATTTTTGGTTGGTTTGAAGAAACCTAGTTCAAACTTCCCCTCTTTTGAGATGAGGGTTTTGTTTCCGGTTATTGAGCTCGTGAGAGAGATCGTGTCAGTTGTTGCGTAAGAGATGTAGGCTTTGAGAGAAAAGAGGAGAGTAAAAAATACGAATAAGAGAAGAGAGAAATTAGACATAGTGTGCTTTAGATTTGGAGTGAGAGAGCGTAACACGGACTAATAGGGCATATCGATGGTACTGTGGTTGATAAATATACAAGTACAACAATATCGTCTGTCATTAAATTTTGGGAGTATGAAGTAGATATTGACATGTGGTATTTGAAATTTGAACCAACCTTCGTTTTCTCGTGCGTAGAATATAGCTCATCTTAATCTCCAATGATCTTTTTCTTGTATGCAATAATGATTGAGGAAAAAAATTGTGGTCACGACCATAAGCTTTAATTGCGGAAGATTTAAGGGTGGACTATTTATTTATTTGTAGTGGACTTTTTAAAGCAAGAAAAAGAAATTCTAATCGAATATGTTGTTAAAGTGTAGTCAATTAATTTTTTATTTATTACAAATTGCCCCAACATAATATCTTAATTGAAATAAATCTTTGCAATGTAATCTCGTCATTAAGGAAAAAAGAAGGAAAATCGTGTGATGGGTTAGAGCACGTCCAAAACATGACGGAATTTTCCGCTTTTCAATATAATATTTTTTATTCTATATATTGTTTTACGTATATAGGGTTTATTAAATTTTTATATTTTTACAAAAAATAAATCATACGTACTGTTTTTATATCAGCTTAATTTGGACAGCTTTTTTATGAAAAATATTATGAAAAAATACCAAGTCAGGTAAAAGATGGTGTAAATACATTATTTTCTTATGCCAGAAGCCTTATTGCAAAATAAATATATTAAAAAATTTCATAAAATGTAACATTCTTAATTTCTTTAGTAAAAACTATAGAGACTATTAATTGTATAACTTAATTTTATGATAATTGTAGTATTAAATTTAAATAGTTAATAATTTTTTGTAACTTTTTACTTTGAAAAAATACCATCAAGAAATAAAAAAGTTGCCAATTGCCCATATAGGTAGGGGTGTAACCGGGTCGGATATTACCCAGACTGACCCAAACCGCATCTAAAAAAAATCTGAATCCAAATAAAAAAATCCGGATTTGGGTCTTTTATTTGGATATGGATCCGGATACGATATTAGGTTTTAGTGTCAGATCCGGATCCGGGTAATATCCGGATCCAGATAATTTCAAAAACAGGTACCCGTTTTTGACCCAAATTTTATTTATATTGAAATATCCATAAAATTAATAATACAACATCTTTAAATATCTATAAAATTAATAATTTTAATAGTTTAAAAACATAATAGGACATTACAAAGCGAATTTATGATATTTTTCTTACCTATTCATATATTTTTTACATTTTTTTGAAATTTTATATAGTTTTATCAAATAGTGATAATTCTTATGAAGTAAAAATAGGTTCTTTTATTAAAATTAGTATATTTTATGTATAATGATATTGGAGAATTATAAAATAAATATTTATATTAAGTATTAAATGTCCATTTTAATTATCCGAATCAAAGTCGGATCTGTATCCATTTCCGAAATATCCGAACCCGGATCTGTTTAATATCTGAGCCATATCCGTATCCTGGACATTCCGAATCCGGATTCGGATTCGGATCCGAAAAAGATATGGATATAGATATGGAATGACTACTATCAGAATTTGATCCGAACCATTTACACCCCTATCCATAGGCCGAGTGGATGATTGCTATACTTGTTACTCTCATGTTGTGGTGTGGTTTAAAGTTAATTAGCTTTATTTTTCTTTTTAAAATAAGTTGCAACAATTGTTGGCCTCCAAAAACAAAATGACAAATGTGTGCAATTTGGAGATGAGAAGTACAACAGGGGGTTTATTTGCAAAATTTGCATATATTGAGACTTCTGGGAGTCGGAAAATGCTATAATGGGATTGGGAATAAGTTTTCAACAATGATTTTCGTTTTTAATTTCCTTTTAGAACTTGTATATTGTCCGAAAAATTCCTACGATATTTTTGAGGTATGACTAGTGCAGATTAGCATGCTCTTTTTTCTTTTTCTTTTTTTCTTTTTTTTTTCTGTTTCCCTTGTTTGAGAGTTTCTTTTTTGGTAGTTGTATTGGAAAATTATGCCAGCATTTTCTTGGGTAGATTTGTAAGTCAAAATCATGACCTCATTCTAGTTGGAGAAATCAAATAATGAAAAACCCCTTCATTAGTGCAGTCTAACAGAGATCTGTCTAGTATAGAACCTTTTAGCACATAAAATGGTGAATCACCCCTTCTTTATTTTGTATATACCACTTATTTTATTAGTCTTATTACTTAAGATGTGGAAAGGATAAATAAGTTCACACTAAATGATCCCAAATTTTTTTTCTAGTGAGAAGATTGAAATATTAGATATGTAGATTTCTTCCTTCATATAGATATGTGAGTGCTATAAATATCGATACAAAAGGGTCAACAAAAAAGGACATTCAAACTCTTCTAGAAAGAAAAAGAAATATTCTAGTTAAGGAAAATTATATATTGCCGGTCTGTTAATCGGACGGCTGCAATTGAGTCTACATCTGTTAATCGGACGGTTCAAATGATTGAAAAATAATATCGAGCTGATTGAAAAATTATATTGAGCCGATTACAAAAACAACATAGAGGGGTAAAATTAATTTTAATTTGCCCGTTAGAAAGATGATCTAGTTTCTTCTCCTTGTGCTCCTCTCCAATGTTTTCCTGTCTCAGTCGTGTTCTTCCCTCCCCCTCCCCCTCCCCCATTCCGTGTTGTCTCTCTTTATCTCTAATAAGCAATCCAGTTCCACTTCAGTTTTTTCACTCGAATGTTCGCTCCAAAACTTAAAACCACCAAGAAGATTGATATGGACGATGAATTACGAGCTGGATTGAAGAGCAATCTGAGCTAATTTGATGAAATTTAGTGAACATTTCGGGCTAATTTGCTGAGGCCCAGAGACACCATGAACTGAATTTAAGAACAATTCGAGCTAATTTGATAATTTCACTGATATTTCATTTTAAAAATGGGAAATAAAAGATAAAATGTTGGCATGGGCACCCCGATTCTAGGTTTAATACAGCACAAGAAAACCATAATGACAGTCAAACTAGGACTTTACTGGTCATCTTCAAAACTGATGTTGTTTTCAAGTTCCATTCTTTTTGGCCACTCAATTTGGGACTTCATTTTTTTATTTTGCAAAATTTCAACACCTAACTTATGTAGTAGCTTTTGCAGTATGTTACTTCCGTATGCTTCTTGAGTTTTTATATATTGTTTTCAAGTGCTAATATAGATTGTGTCAATTTTGGTGTTAAACTATTATTTTGTTTATCTTTATATCATTTTATGATAAATAGGAGGATAGAAATTCTTGAAATAGTTTGTTCAAGAAATGACATAATCAATGACAGATGCTTATGTGGAGAAGATACGATGAAATGGAGATGATAGAATGGAGAGGGGAGATCACATAAGAGTAGAGAAGTGAAAATAAAGAATGATTGTTATGTAATTAATTAATAAATATCCAAAATAACCTCGTAAAAATAAAGGGCTTAGATCTAATTCATCATGAAAAGTTTCGAAAAGCTTGAGCAACATATAAGGACTCTTCTAGTTAATATCAATATAACTCTAATTAAACTCACTCTTCTAAAATCTCATTATCACTCAGAGATAAAGGATAATTTATGCTTATCATCTTCTCTTGCATTAAATACTCTAATTCCCTTGACATGGGAGGCACATTAACCTCCAAAACCTCTTCTAGAATCTTCACCACTTGACTCATAGTCGGGCGTTGAATCTCCGAATCTTGTACACACCAACATGCAATTCTACACACTCTTTTCAATTCATCCATATCATAATCTAAATCTTGTAATCTTTCATCTAATAACCCAACCATATTATCATCAATAATTTGTTTTGCAGCCCAAGAAGGAAAATATCCTATCGTAGCATCATCTTCAAAACCTCTGGAGTTCCTCTTACCGGATATAATTTCAAAAAGCATCATACTAAAACTGTACACATCAACCTTAGTTGTATCGGGTTAGACCGATAACCATTCAGGAGCCAAATACCCAATTGTGCCTCTCATTGTGGTGAAAACACAGCTAAAATCACAACCGATGAGCTTTGCCATACCAAAATCGACTATCTTAGCACAAAAATTAGAGTCTAAAAGTATGTTATCGGGTTTGATATCACAATGAATTATCCTCTCCTTGCATTCCTCATGTAAATATGCTATCCCGCGTGCTATTCCGAGAATAATCTGATACCTCATTTTCTAATTGAGATTATTCCTCTTTTTCTTAAACAAAACATAATCTAATGAACCACTTGGCATATACTCATAAACTACAAGCTTTTTATCTATTTTAGAGCAAAATCCACGAAGTTTAACTAGATTTACGTGCTGGATTGCCCCAAGTGTACTTATTTCTACGCGAAATTGCTTCTCTCCTTGATTTGACTCTTGTAGCTTCTTCAACGCCACTTCAGTTAGATCAGACATGGTGCCCTTAAACATCGATCTGAACCCTCCACCCCCTAACCTCTCATTGAAGTTCTTTGTTATAATAAGTAAATCACTATATGAAAATGTAATCAGTGAATCTTTTGTCATCTTCTTTTGCATAGTGGTTCTTCTCCATTTATGTCGAAGTGAAATCAAATAAAAGATGGAAAACATGATAATTATAACCCACCCCAATTATGACTCCAATTACAACTCCAACTACAACCCCAATAATGTTTTTTTTAGAGTTACTTGAATTCGGTAAATCTGAGGGTAAATCTGAGGCAGCCAGACGAATATGCAGATCACCCCCATTAATATTAGCACCTCCATAATATTGTGCTAAATTTCTAATTGCATTGGTCCATATTGAACACCCATTATTATATGAATAAGCCACGCAAGAACAATTCTCCAAACATATGGACTCACACTCTTGTTGACCTGAAACGGGTAACTTTAATGGGTTACCAGGTAGCCTCACATTGCCAAACTTAACAAATCCATCCTTTTGAGTATCATTTCTCTCTCCACATTGCAGTTTTGTCTTTCTCGCACAATCCTTATTAAAATCATTTGACTCCCAATCATTTATTGATATCGGTTCAAACCCTCTTATGCATTTACATATATTTGTATGGGTTGAGTCGCATATTCCACAGGACCCACAAAGAGAGTAAACATCACATTGTGAAACGGGTTCAGTGAAAATGGGTTGCCATTCTTGGGTATTATTAAACCACCATCGTAGGCGAACATGACCGTTTGAATCCACCACAGTTCGAGTTAAAATGGAGCTATCACTCACGGGTATACATTGCATATTTCCGATCTGGCATGTCGTTGAAGGTGAGGTTGAAGTATTTTGGAGTGTTAGTGTTAGCGTCAGTATCTTGTATGTGCGTGAAATAGTTGCCTGTCATATTAGGCCATATATATATATTAGCTCAATTAATTCTTCGATAAATAAAATTTGCAAAATATCTTAATCAAAAATAATTGTGGCACAAACAATAAGCGACTTGCCTATCAAAAGTTATAAAAATGAGTAAGAGATGTACAACCATTGAATTAAAAGAAAACCCCCCAAAAGTGCTAAAACCTAAGGAGATTATGACAACATATAAACTAAGTAATACAAATATTTAAAAATTTTTGTTAAAAACATTTGAAAATTGCTCAAGTTTAAAGATAAATTATGAGAAATCAAAGTTATGCACAATTCCAAAAAATCTCACCATAGTAAAGGAAATATCAGATGAGCTGGGGTGCCCTGAAACTACAATACCACTGAGCTATTTAGGATACCCTTTGCATTATAAAAAACCAACAAGATGTGATTTTAGAAAAATAATAGAAAAATTTGAAAAGAGATTACAAGAATGGCAAGGTGCCCTTTTAAACTTAGCAGGAAGATTAGTACTGATTAATTATGTGTTATCTTCACCGCCAGTTTATTATCTTTCAGTGTTTAAATTCCCAAAATGGGTTATAAAAGAGATAGATAAAATCAGAAGAATTTTTCTTTGGAAAGGCAATAAAAACACATGTTACAATTTAGTCTCATAGAAAAAAGTGTGCAGACAAAGAAAGGAGGAGGTTTGGGAGTTTTAAGTCTTGAAATTTTTAATGATGCATTACTTCTAAAATGGATATGAAAATTTTACAATGGTACTTCAGGGCTACCTTGGAGAGAACTAGTAAGTAATATAAGCTCAAACCTGGATGCAAATAATTCTGATTCTTACTGTTGGATGACAGTAAAAGATTTACTGTCATTCTTTGTAATAAACACATAACTTAAGATTGGAGATGGTCACATATACCAACTTTTGGCATACTAACTGGGGTAGGGGATTCTTTCACAGAGATTTAGTAGTTTATATTCACATGCAGAGGTAACCCAAGGTAATTTGTACTAGTTTAAACAACTTCGAGACCTGGGAGAGGTCTTCCATTTAATCACAGCTCAGTTACCCCAGCAAGAATTGCTGGAGTTACAAGGCATCATTGACCAAGTTTAGTTTACAGATGTCTCTAATTCAGTGGTCTGGAGGTAGATTGATAAAAAATCCTTCACTACAAGGAGTGCCTACCATGCTCTCGCAATGGGAATCCATACCTCAAATCCATTAAAAACAATTTGGTCAGGAATCTTACATATGAGAATGAAATTTTTTGTGGCTTTTTACTCATAACAGAGTACTCACTTAGGACAATTTGAAAAAGAAAGGTTTCCAGCTCCTTAATACATGCTACCTGATATGTTGTCGAGAATTAGAATCCACTGAACACCTTGCTGGTAAATGTGGTTTTATTAAAAAGGGGTGGTGTTTGATTAGTAAAAACTTTCCAGAAGCTTAACAAGCTAGATCGTTCGATGATGTTTATAAAATGGTCACCAAGGAAGGAGGAAATGGGAAACTTAGGAGAATAGCTTTGCTGTGTCTATTTTGCATGTGGAGAGAGAGATGCCGGCGTGCTTTTACAGAGGAGAAAAGAGTTGAGGTAGAGCTGATGGATGAAATAGTTGGAGAATGTGAGCTTATCAAACTTGTCGAGAGGAAGATGAGAGAAGAGATGGAGGTTTTGAGATTCAACCTTCGGATTTCAGATCCGCTGCCAAGCGGACTAAACGAAGAAGAAGAGAGAGAAGATGATATATTTGTCTGAAGAAGAAACATAATTTGAATATTTTTGTAGTAAATAGATTTTAAATTCTGAGATAGTACTAAAACTAGGATTAGCTTTTCCGGACTTGTAAATCTGGTTCTTTATTTTTCTATTCTTGTAGGGTTGCGTCAATCCGGGTTATATAGAATAAGCCCATTGATTTTTCTTTTTTCTTTTCTTTTCTGATTTTTTAATTTGTAAAAGAAAAAGAAACTATGTAACTTTCAAGATCATATATATATAAATCATTTGGAAGGGGGATTTAAACCCTCTCCAAAATTTCTAAAAAAAAAAGTAATACAAACATTTATTTATTGATAATTGGAGTAACACCATATATTACTAAAGAAAAAGAAATTTAAAAGCCACTTAACTTTTCTAAATATTATCAAAACACCTAACTTTTTAAATACCCTTAAAAACCCCCTAACTTTTGGGGTTCTCTCAAAATCCCCCTTCACTTTTTTGAATATTACATTTCTTTTACCTTTTAGTTATTCTAGAAAATGACTATTTTGCCTATTTTGAACTTTTTATTTTTTTTAACTTCCTCAAGTGAGGAATAATTTTAAGAAAAAAAGAAGAAAAGTTCTTATATTTTGCTTAATCTTAATGGATATATGGGGTTTGAACTCAATCTCTTTTATCTCAACCAAGATATTTAATGACTGGCATATGGGTCTATTTTTATATAGTATTTTTAGTATCTATGTATCATTTTACAATAATATTGTTTTTAATTTTTGTACATTATGTACAAAATAGTTTTTAAAGTTCTTATAGTTATTGATATTTTGAGTTGAGATGAATGCGGGTCGGTGATAGGTTCTACTCGGTTTGCAACCCAAACCACAGTTTGGTTACGGAGGTTCTTGTACCAAACTCCAATGTAGTACTTGTTTGAACTTTGGCTTGGTTTGAAGAAACCTAGCTCAAATATACCCTCCTTGGAAATTAAGGTTTGTTTGCCTGTGATTGAACTAGTGAGAGAGATTGAGTCAGTTGTTGAGAATGAGATATAGGGTTTGAGAGAGATGAAGAGATAGAAGAAGAAGTGAAAATAGAGATCACGCATGATGTTTCCTTATGTATAGAGAGAGAGTGAGAACAGCACATAGGATATAGTATGGGATAGTCCATATATATATATATATATATATATATATATATATATATATATATCACAGTATAACATATATGGACTATCCCATATATACACACACACATACAGAAAATATCTGGCAAATTGAAGAATATTTTTTTTTTCTGACAATACGCAATAGGCGATCGCCTATTGTTGCTTATATTAAAAATAAAACGTTCGTATTTACAACTAGTAATCACATTTCCAATTAAAAGGAAAATTAGAAATAGAAATAAGAAGAATTATGACAGTTACAATTTTCCTACAACTCGACTCCACTCGACCAGATAATGGCATTAACCATTATTCCTTCACTCGAGCATCCTTTTGATGATTCTTGTGGCAATAGCTCGATGATTTGTGGCAACTCCGCTGAAGATCCGGTTATTTCTTTCCAACCAAAGAAACCACGACCTGGTTAACCAAGTAAAATCCCAACGCTTCCTTGTGGTTGAATCAATACAGTTTCCAATTTGTAGCCAGAAGTCTAACATTGATGTCCCATTGTGAAGTATGGTAATATTTTTCGTTTGCGCTAGGTAGCTCCATACCCTGTTTGAATATTCACATTAGCTAAGGATGTGATCGGTTATCTCTGCCGCTTTCTTGCATAGATAGCATATAGATGGCCCCATTATGCTCGTTTGTGTATATTTGGGAACGTCAAAATCTTATTATTTAAGGCTAATCAAGCGAAGATCCTCAACTTTAGGCACCTTTGATATTCCACAATTTTTGTGCCCATGCACATTGGATCCCTGGATTTATAATGAAATCATAAGCCGACCCTGTAGTGAACTCGCCATTGCTAGTCCATTTCCACATGGGGTTTATATTACTTTCTATGAATGTATAAAAAATCAGGATTAGTTGGATCAAATCTTTAATGAAAAAAGCAAAGATAGAGTCGGAAATATTCTTGATGTTCTTTGCATCTACTATATTATATAGTTGTCTTAAATTGAAGAATATTTAAGTATTGGTAATATGAAAAATTTGAAACCAGCCTTTTTCCCCTGGTTAGTAGTTCATTCCTATCCTCCATTTATAAAATGTCAAAACAAAAAAATTGTGGCCTCTCTATTCTTCCATTTTAGACCACCTCTATTATAAAGACTTTTTTTTTTTTTAGCATTATTTATGAAAATAATTCAGCAAATAGCACTGTTTTGAAAAAAATTAGGTAACTAGCACTGTTTTGAAAAAAATTAGGTAACTAGCACTACCGCCATCAGTGGTGGCGGTAGATACCTTCTACCGCCACCATCAATGGCGGTAGTGTGATAATTTTCAAAATTTTCAAAATTTCCCGTAAAACAGGGTAATTAGATACAAATTAGGCTCTACCGCCAGGCCTTCTGGCGGTAGTGGCATTGTTGTAATTTTTTCCTGATCCAATCGGGTATCAAACCCGTTAATAATAATAAAAAAATATAAAAAAATAAAAATTTACCTCTACCGCCAGGCCCTCTGGCGGTAGAGGTATTTTTTTTTTTTTTTTTTTTTTTTTTTACGGATTTGATACCCGATTGGATCAGGAAAAAATTACAACAATGCCACTACCGCCAGAAGGCCTGGCGGTAGAGGCTAATTTGTATCTAATTACCCTATTTTAATTCCATTGACGGAAAATTTTGAAAATTAAGCACTACCGCCATTAGTGCTGGCGGTAGAAGATCTCTACCGCCACCACAGATGGCGGTAGTGTTAATTACCTAATTTTTTTCAAAACAGTGCTATTTGCTGAATTATTTTCAGAAATAATGCTAAAAAATAAAAAAGTCTATTATAAAATGGTTTCTAGGGTCCTTTTAGTTGAATTTTAAATCACGAGGAAAACAAATGTGACTAGTAAAGTAAGTTTGACTGATCGAGGTCGTCACCGTTATAATGACCGAGTCTCGTGGAGACTTTTCTTTTGAAGTCTACCTACCCCCCTACATTGTATATTACTAGAGGCCCTTGCATGTGATCGCGCATGATTGACCAACAATGTCAATCGCAATTACATGTTTTAACAAGAGTTTTAAAAAGAAAAAATTCTTTTAGTGTTTAATTTACACAATTTTCACCAACATAATCTTACAACTATTCATACATTGAAAAAATTATGTTACAAATTATTAAGTAACACAGTCCATTTGTTTGTGAAGAAGCTATTCTAATCTTAACATCTACTCAAAGTTCAAGTAGCTTTCATTTCATTCAAAGTTTGATTTTATTTTTTGCACCTCTGTGTTAAGGAAACCAAACTAGGTTCAGACAAGTTTGCTTATGTATTCTCCAAGTGAATTTTATTTTTTTGCTCCTTTGGGAAATGAAGCCGTACTGGGTTCAAGCATGTTTGTGGATAATATTGTAAAACTGAGCATTTAATAAATTGGATGAATCACTAAATTGGAGGATATCATGTAATGCGAAAAAAGTATAAAACTTGTACAGAAATAATATAACCTCTATTTTAAATAAGTATTGAAGTGTTTGACATGAGGTAACTATATATTAGAAGGGATCTTATATATCACGACGGAATTTATCAACGTAATATCATGACAATATTATACATAGCTAATAAATAATATATAACATTGAAAAAATATTATATATGATTCATTTTTTATAAACAGTATATACGTAAAAAATAAAAATAATCTATGGAAAAAAATAGTATATTAAAAAGGGTATAAAATAGTATATACAAATCCAAAGTTAAATAATGTATAAAAAATAAAAGTATGTCTAAAAACAGTGAAAATAAGCATATATAATCCGTAATGATTTGAATATCATATTTATCATGTTAGAAAATTGGCATTATCTCATTTAATTTTTAGTACAACAAATTGGAGCTCTGACACAATCCCTATGTAATCCATTTTCAGTCCAAAATTATACTTCTTCATCCGAGGAACTTTTTCCATGTCAGTATACATTTTTTGCTTTGTAGTTTTCCGATAACTTAAATTAACAATTATATATTATTCTTAAAATGTAAATATAAATTATTTAATGTGATAAAATGTTGACATTATCCACTCAATAAATATGTGATGCATAATGGAATTCTCCAGTATTTTTTTCAACTGGAGAAAATAGTTTGGCCTTGTCAATGCATTCACGCCTTTGAATGTGGATTAGTCACCGTCCGTGTAACTCGATGCTAGTCGTTGAAAATGTGGATGAGCTCAAATACATTCATGCCTTTCAATGTGGATGATTTCAAGAGGCTTTTCTATCATGTCCCGTAAATGCTCTCATTCTTCTTGATGTGATAAGCTAATTTGATTTTTTGGTAAGTGAACCTCACAAATATACAAAAAATAGTTTTTGTGAGGTTCGCTTATCACTAAAAAACAAATTAGCTTACCATATCAAAGATAATCGGGGGTATTTACGGGGCATGATAGTATCTTTCTTATTTCAATTGCACCGTAGATATACTGTTTTTCTATTTTATATACTTGTTTTCTCATTTTTATATATTATTTTGCTATTTTATATATTATTTATTCTTTGTGTATTTTTTTACTTTTAGATACTATTTTCTCATTTTATATACTATTTTTCCCATTTTATATATTTTTTTCACTTTTTATGTATATATTATTATTAGAGAATAAATAATATATACTGTTATGTATATATTGTTATTAGAAAATAAATTTTATATATTGTTATTTGATCCGTTATGAACAGTCGTGCTACATCACCGTATCAGGTCCCAAATTATATATATATATATATATATATAGGATGTGGCTAAACAACATAAGTATGCACAACATACGTTTTTTTGCCACACCCAAAATACATATTAAAAAAATAAGAATAAAAATTTCAACCGTACGGATGTAATATATATATTATGAATATGTTGGAGATTAATTTTCACAAAAATCAGAATATTATATCATTGCCATCATATATCATCAAAAATATGCAGCACTATTCAAAACATATATCGGAATAATAGTTTGATAATACATGATGGCAATGATATATTATTCTGATTCCAGTGAAAATTAATCCATAACATATTCATAACATATATATTACATCCATACGGCTGAAATTTGAATTTTTACTTTTTATAACCACTTTACGGGTATTTTAAAAAAACGTATGTTCGAACATACGTATGTTTTTTAGCATCTCCCATATATATATATATATATAAGACTTGGTCTACTGACGTACACTTTGGACCGTGTTAAAATCTGAACCCTTAGATGAAGATCGGACGGCCTGCATTAAAGAGGTTATGTGGTCTCACCTAAGGCCCCCAAAAACTCCAAAATATATATAGGGTAATGATTTATTACACTATTTATGGACCTATTGACTACATATAAACAATAACTTCACAAGAGAGGTAAGAAGTTCTCCACAAAAAAAAAACAAGTATTCTAGTTACATAAACATAATTCCCATTTAAGATCACTCCTCTGAAATTTCACGATCACCGAAAGATAAAAAGAAGAATTTATAGACGACATCTTCTCTTGCATTAAGTATATGGCTCTAAAGTCCTTGGTATCATCGGTATATTGACCTCTAAAACGCCTTCTAAACCCATCACCACTTGACTCATATTAGGACGATGAAATTCAGAGTCTTGAATACACCAACACGCAATTCTACACACCCTTTTCAATTCAATCATATCACACTCCATACCTTGTAATCTTTCATCTAATAACCCGGAAATATTATCTTCAACAATTCGTCTTGCAGCCCTATAAGGAAAATAACCCATGACATTGTCTTCTTCAAAATTTCTTGTGTTTCTTTTACCCGATATAATTTCAAAGAGCATCATTCCAAAGCTATACACGTCAACCTTGATTGTAATGGGTTGACCCGTAAACCACTCAGGAGCCAGATATCCAATTGTGCCCCTAGTTGTGGTTAAAACACGACTGAAGTCACGCCCGATAAGTTTTGCCATGCCAAAATCAGCTACCTTAGCACAATAATTAGAATCTAAGAGTATGTTGTCGGGCTTTATATCGCAATGAATTATTTTCTCCCTACATTCCTCGTGTAAATATGCTACTCCGCGTGCAATTCCGAGAATAATTTGGTACCTCATTTTCCAACTAAGATAGGTTCTTTTTTCCTTAAATAAAAGAGAATCTAATGAACCACCGGACATATACTCATAAACCACCAATCGTTTATTCGTGTTAGAGCAAAATCCACGAAGTTTGATTAGATTTACGTGTTGAATTGCTGCAAGTGTACTCACCTCTGTATGAAACTGCTTCTCTCCTTGGTTGGAACCTTCTAGTTTCTTGACCGCCACCTCGGTTTGGTCAGGTAGCCAACCCTTAAATACGGAACCAAACCCTCCACCCCCTAACCTCTCACTAAAATTCTTTGTCAAGATTTGCAAATCACTATATGAAAACATTATCAAGGAGTTTTTGATGACCGTCTTTCGCATAGTTCTTCTTCTCCATTTACGATGAAAAAAAATCACAGAAAAAATGGAAAACAAGATAATAGTAAGCCCAACTACGATCCAAATTACAACTCTGATTAAGATCTTATGTGAGTAACTCGAATTCGGTAAATCTGAGGCAGCCATACGAATATATAAATCCACTTCTCCATTATTACCATCTCCATAAAATTGTTGTAAATTTCTAATTTCTTTTGTCCATATTAAACATCCACTATTATATGAATGCGCCACACATGAACAATTTTTTAAACAAGCAGATTCACACTCTTTTTCACCCAAAATTGGTAAGCTTAATGGGTTAGCAGGTAAACTCACATTACCCATCTTAAGAAATCCATTTTTTTTAGCATCATTTCTTTCTCCGCATTGCAATTTTGTCTTTCGCACACAACCTTTGTTAAAATCATTTGACTCCCAATCTTTTTCGTATAGGGGTTCAAACCCTTTAATGCAACTGCAAGGAATTGTTTTGCTTGTATCACATATTCCGTAGGGCCCGCAAACGGAGTAAACATCACATTGTGAGGCAGGATGAATGTAATAGGGTTGCCATCCTTGAATATTATTTGACCAATGAGACATCTGATATTGACCAGCTGAATTGAATATAATACGGGCTATAATGGAGTTGTCTGTCAAGGTATATTTTGCATATTTTCCATCATATGTATTAGTGAAGGTGAGTTTGATTTTCAAACGATTACTGAAGGCAACGTTGGGTAGTTGCATAAAATATGTACCTATTACATTATATCATATGACTAGAATTAGTTCAACTATTTTTCTACAAATAAGACCTTGTAAAATAACTTCATTTATAATTTTAACACAAGAATTTTCCCAAGGGAAAACATTAAACATGTGAAAATTAGGATTTATTTATAAGGATTTATTTATTAAAATAAAGTATGAAAGCTTAACTCTGGAACAAAAATTAAGATGAAAATATCTACAACAATCCATAAAATTTAATATTGTTTAATTTTATATACTGTCTATTTTCTCTATCTTTATATATTGTTTTTTCTTGTCGTACCGAACAACGGAAAACCCCGCCATGCATCGTCAAATCTTTATCTTTTTTCTTTGTGAAAAAGAATATGTTAAAGTGTGCAATAGCTAAAACAAATTATATCCGCTCTAAGTAAGAAATATGCTCTCAGAATAGCACCTCCTTTACTCTTAAGGTCGTCAATTTGAATTTTAAGGTAGTCAATTTGAGTTACCTGATGCCCAACAAAATAATTATCACACCAAACACTCGGTACTCACACCCGCACATTGATTATTCTAGTAGTAAGCATTAGATATTGGCAAATATATAAAAACGAGAAGAATAAATAGTTTTTCGTGTTACCTGTCCAAAGTCCACTCCACCAATAAATCTCTGATCTGTTCCACCACATGATATATTGATTAGACCCATCCGGGTCAAACCTCAACGTAAATGGACCTGGCGCAGGATTATCAGGACTTTCCCAACATGTTATGTCGGTATACTGTCGAGTTATTTTATTATACCCAAATCGTACACCTGGCATCCAGGTATTGCCTGGATGATCAAAGCTCTGCCACACAATCGAACCCGATCCATTTTTGAGAATTAAGTTACTTGTGTCCGAAAGGGTGGCACGTGTGGCTTTGGAAGCTGTGTTGGTAGACCAAATTTGATGATTCGAACTGTTTAAAAGAACCAAATTTCCATTATTTGATATTTTGAGTTGCGATGAATACGGGTCGGTGATAGGCTCTACTCGGTTTGCAACCCAAACCACAGTCTGGCCTGGGAGGTTTTTGTACCAAACCCCTATGTAGTAGTTGTTTGAACTTTGGCTTGGTTTGAAGAAACCTAGTTCAAACTTCTCCTGCTTTGAAATTAGGGTTTGGTTGCCCCTGACTGAGCTAGTGAGAGAGATTGAGTCGGGTGTTGAGACGGAAAAGTAGGGTTTGAGAGAGAAGAAAAGAGAGAAGAAAAAGAGAAAATAGAGATTAGTCATGGCGTTTTCCTTATGTTTAGAGAGTGAGAGAGAACAACATATATGATAGTATGTTGTGGTTTATGTATATATACAATAAATACAGAAAATATCTTGGCAAATTGAAGAATAGTCAAGTATTGGTAATATGAAATTATGGTGAGTAGGTCATATCCTCCATTTATTAAATGTAAAATAAAAAAAAATATGTGGCTTCTTTATTTTTCCATTTTGGAGCATCTCTATTATAAAATAGTTTCTAGGGTCCTTTTAGTTCAATTTTAAATCATGAGAAAAAAATATGTGACTAGTAACATCAGCTTGACTGATTGAGGTCGTTACTGTATAATGACCAATTCTCATGGAGACGTAACCGCATATCCATGTATCTTGGAAATATTACAGCGAGTTTGTCTGATTTGATGAAGTACAAGATCATGTATTTAAGAAATTCTTACTTGATTTTTGTGATAAATCTTGGATTTGGAGTAGATGATAATAGTTATTTAAGATGATTAATTAAATGCATGAAATCAAATAATATTTCAATCATAAATCCATAATGTTTGTTTTATTTAAGAAATTATTTGTAACATAAAATTTTAATTGTTGCATAAAAAGTTGCTACATAATTTCTATTAGCATACCATTTTCGTTACAGTTAACCAACAACAAATTGGAAGCAAATATAAATTTTCGTAAAAGATCAAAATTCTACTTACAAAACTATAAAGAAACCACAGTCACACAAGGACTGAACTAGATAATCGCGTCGCTAATAGAGAAACAGAACAATAGTGACTGTGCAGTAACACGACAACACTAAACCAGCCAACGACTTTGTGATTATTAGCAGCGGAAATAATAGTGCAGTAATATGCTCACATTAGCCCAAGAAAGAACAATAATAGAAGAAGAAGAAATGATTGAACAATGAAACTTGAAAAATAAGATAAATTTCTTATTATAAGAGAAAGAAAGAGATACAAAATATTGTTGATGTTGGAATGAATAAAACTCTACCCCTACCCTTTTATTTATAGGATAGTCATATCTAATATAAGAAAATAACCCAAAGAATTATTTCCCCAATTAACACCTATACATGAAAATACTAAACTTCTTTGTCAAGAAATCTAATTCATAGTAATACCAAACTTCCTTGTCAGGAAATCTTATTTCCAAGAAACATCTTTCCTAATTTGTTGACTGCCTTCATAACATACAAATATATCTTTATATTTTAACACTCCCCTTAAAGTGCATTTGGCTAAGAGCCCTAACTTGGCTCGCAATAACTCGAATGATCCCTTGGAGAGAGACTTGGTGAAGATATCAGCCACGTTGTCAATGCTTCTCACCTCCTCAACTCCAATAATTCCATCAAGCACCTTTTCACGAATGAAGTGATGCTCGATCTCGATTTGCTTGGTTCTCGCATGACACACAGGATTAGTCGCCAACTTCAATGCATTTTGATTGTTGCCTCGAATAACCGTAGGACCCATAACCGTGTTGTAAATATTCTCGACCAACCTCCGCAACCAAACACACTCTTGTGCCGCAAGTGATGAAGCCTTGTACTCCGACTCAATACTAGAAAGAGACACCGAATCTTGCTTCTTACTACACCAAGAAACACTTGCAGAACCACATGAAAAAACATAACTGGATGTCGATCTCCGATTATCCAAATTACCGCCCATGTTAGCATCAGTATATCCATGTAAAACGAACTCGGAACCCTTCTTATAAAATAACCCGAGATCAAGAGTCGAACTCACATACTTGAGAATTCTCTTCACTGCATCCAGATGCGACTTTGTCGGAGCTTGCATAAGCCGACTCACCATGTCGACCGCGAAGGCAATATCCGGTCTAGTAATCGTGAGATAAATCTGGCCTCCAACAAGAGCACGAAACTTCCGAGGATCCGGAAGTACATTTCCATCATCACATCTCAATTTGAAATTTGCATCCAGTGGTGTTGAACAATGCTTACCTTCTTTTACGCCAAATTTTTCAATGAGCTTCCCAGCCATAACCCGTTTGAGAGACAAAATACCCGTCTTTCAAACCTTCCACTTTCAATCCCAGGAAGTGACTAAGCTCTCCAAGATCCTTCATCTCGAATCGAATCGAGAGCTCGTCCCGAAGTCTTGCAACTTTTCATCATTGCCGGTGATGATAATGCCATCCACGTATAAAAGGACGATCATGTGTAGACCCGCATTCATTTTCACAAATAAACTGTGATCCGAACTCGAAGAAGAATAACCATAAAATTGTAAATATTCCGCAATCTTGCCGTACCAAGCTCGAGCTGCCTGCTTCAAACCATACATCACCTTCTTCTGCTTGCACACATAGTCAGGACGCACCTTGGAAATATATCCAACCGGTTGCTCCATATAAATCTCCTTGTCGATTTCACCATACAGGAAAGCATTCTTCACATCCAGCTGTCACAGCTTCCAACCTAGCGAAGCAGCCATTGAAATCACAATTCACACGGATGTCATCTTGGCGACAGGACTAAAGGTCTCTTCATAATACTCGCCATACCGTTGAGAAATATCTCTCGTTACAAGCCTAGCTTTATAGCGCTCAACACTCTCATCCGCCTTGCGTTTCAACTTGTAGACCCATTTGCAAGTAACCGGGTCCACTCCCTTGGGATTCGGAACAAGATCCCAAGTTTCATTTTTTCGAATAGCTTACATCTCCTCGTCCATAGCATCTTCCCACGACTTATTACCTTTCGCCCCCTCAAAGCATGAAGGTTCACCATCCATCGATCCTGAAAAGAAACACGAATATGTCGACATGATGTTTTCATCTCTATATCTAGCCGACCGAGTTACCGTCCTTGTCGACCTCCTTAGAGCTTGTGTATTTTCCTCTTCTTGTGATTACACTTCGTTGCTCCCCCTGTCATCTTGATCCATCTCACTTGAATTCGTGACATTCGACGTAGGTGACGAGAACCTCGGATCTTCACTCGGGTTACCCAAATCATCAATGCCCGACTTTACCACATGAACAACAGGTGGCATCGGCAGATTGAAAACAACTGCTTGGGAACCACCATCACCATATAGAGAAGACGCTTCATTATGTTGGGTTTCTACCGTTCATAATGCAGCGGAAAAACAAAAAACATAAACGAAACAAAATCGAATTCGAACCCAAAAGAAGGATCCGTGAATAACAATTAAATCAAAGAAAAGTTAATAACTTTGTACCTTCATATTACGATTAATCCGTGATGATCGAAAGCGAATTTGGTTGACGCTTTTCTTTGCCCGATTCCAAACCGGTTTCCAAACCGATCCTTTGAATGTTTCGCTTAACCGGTCTCACAAAATGATCTCCAAGCGATCTCCAAACGAACTAATTCTCCAAGCAAACCGATTCTCCAAATAAACCGATTTTCCAAACAAACCGATTCTCCAAACAAAATTATGGTTTCAACCCGAATCACAAAGACGCCGCACTTTGCTTCGTCCTCGATCGGTATGCACACGAACAACCCCTTTGAACGGATAAAGAACGATATATGCTAGTATTCGTTCTTCATTTCTCTCACAGAAATAACAAGAGAATAATTTTCGGATTTTTCTCTCCTATTGTCTCACAAAAGTTGGATGAAAATAATATACCGTTTTCTGATTTTGGGGTGTCTCTTGTGCATATATAGTCTAAAAGTTTCATATCCTATGTGCATGGTAACTATGTAATCATATTTGCAACACACCTTATCATGTAAGATGTAGAATTGAATGTGTCACTTGACTATGTAGCTCTTCATACAACTTATCACATAAGCTATGATTTTTCTGTGTACGTCTCAATAGTTGTTCTTTGTATGCGACCATGTAGGTTTACTTAATGTTGGCAATAATCACAACGGATTATAAATCATGAGCGGTCTCTAGCAAGACATCATGATTATCCAAATTAAGCAAGTATAAATGATTCGATGAAACCTAATTTATTTTATTACACGATATTTATATCGTCCATAAGGCATGGTATGTGTCTACCTTACGTTGGTCGATAAATATTTCTTGACAACGAATTTGATTGAACATGGAATGACATTAATAACTCCTTATTAATTCACTCGAGCGCGGCCGTGCGTTTCTTCAATCAAATCATCAAGAGGCCTAAAGATATCTCTCTCATTTTATGAGATGAACAAATCATATCTTAATTAAACTCTTTCCTCCGCATAATTCATTATATACCTAGTTATAATCTTTATGACCGCCCGGTTAAAGACGTTGTTAGATTATCTTAAAATATAAAATTTCTCATGTAGGAAACTGAGATAATCTCAAGTCTAAGGATTACGTATACATTCTTTACTGAGAATAATTAATGATACGAACCATGTAGTATTCTCACAGTGGGTCAATCCAGTATATGGTCTCTAACATATACTTACATTAATGACTTAATAACTCTTATTCATGATCAGTAAAATGTGACCATCGGTCAACTAATATACTGATGTACATTTATAGCTTATTATAAAATATGTTTGTCTCACAAACATCCTATGAATGATCAGGGACGGTTTAGAATATCATTCATAATACTTTATAGTTTTACTATCAAAGTTACATACTTTGATGATATAAAGCTGAATATCATATTCAAGGTTCATTTTAGTAATAAGAAAAAAATAACCAATACACATTTATTATATAAAATATCTCTAAATAAACACAATGTTTGTTTAACACAATCTATACATCCAGGTCTCAAATATATTGGCTTAGGGCATATTACTAACAATAATCAAACACCCGCGGCATTTTCTTCCCTCAACTTAACACGATAATTCTTCCTTATGTGACCGAGTTTTCCACATCGGTAACACTTGATAGTTGACCGAGAACCACTATTTGAAGAAGACTCCCCCTTCTTCATAACCTCCTTCTTCTGTTCCTCTTGGTCATACCGAGTTTTTACTTTGTTAGACACAAGAGCATGACCTTCGCCTTCGAAAATCAAAACACCCGCCATTTGTTGAGCCAACGATTCTTGAGAAGCGAGCAAATTTTCAAACTCCGTCGAGGATGGTTGTTGCGCCCACCCTTATATTGAGGTAACGAATGGGACATACATTTCTTCGAAGACCGCGAATAATATACCGCTTCAACTTCACCTGCGAAATAGCCTCCTCCGGTTACAAGATAGAAATTTTAGAACATAAACCCTTTACTCTAAAGAAATATTGAGAGATAGATAATTCACCTTGTGTGCAACTCGCCAACTCATTCTCCAGAAATTGTAATCGTGCCGTGTTCTTCTTGTTAAGCAACTCGTCAAAAGTTCTCCAAATCTCAGCCGCGTGATATCGACCTCTTCAACAAGAACTCCGCCTTAGCATTCGCTTTTGATCACTTCTTTACTGCGTCTGCATTCGTCACTGTACCATTCGTACCGGTGACAGGCGTTGGTGCAACCTCCATAGCAACAACGATCTCCCATAACCCTTCATTTCTAATACAAGACTCCATACAACTCTTCCACATAGAATAATTCGAAAGATTTAGAGCCTCAATACCAAATCCACTAACCCGATCTCGAAACTCCATGGATGCCGTAATAAACAATCATCTTCTTCTTCACCAAGGGACGAGAACAACACCGTTTATCGCCAACGTCGTCGTCTATCACCCTGGAAGCTCTGGTACCATGTAAAAAAACCAGACAGTCACACAAGGACTGAACTAGATAATCGCGTCGCTAACCAAGAAACAGAACAGTAGTGACTGTGCAGTAACACGACAGCACTAAACCAATAGCGACCTTGTGATTATCAGCAGCAGCGAAAATAATAGTACATCAATACGCTCACACTAGCCCAAGAAAGAACAATAATAGAAGAAGAAATGATTGAATAATAAAACTTCAAAAATAAGATAAATTTCTTATTACAAGAGAAAGAAAGAAATACAAAATATTGTTGTTATTGGAATGAATAAAGCTCTACCCATACCCTTTTATTTATAGAATAATCATATCTAATATAAGAAAATAACCCAAATTTTTTTCCCCCAACTAACACCTATACATGAAATACTAAAGCTCCTTGTCAATAAATCTAATTCATGATAATACTAAACTTCCTTGTCAAGAAATCTTATTTCCAAGAAACATGTTTCCTAATTTGTTAACTGTCTTCATAACATAGAAATACATCTTTCTATAATATTTTATTACTCACAATCAAAATGCCAAATAAACAAAAATACAAGATTACCACTATTTACTCCTCAACAACAAAACTACCCCTCTACATTCGTAGCATAGCTCCCTACTTAAATTCGTCATTCCATCTCTTATAAGCCCGTCATTCATAACTGTTCTTGAAGCCTTTATCTTAGCACCTGAAAATTAAATAATTATGTATGACTAAATAATTACGTATGAAACGTACACCGACTGCGTCAGAATCTTGTATTATAGAAACCTGAACGGACAGCATCAGAACTATCGGTACCATTCATGCCACCTGTACCACTTGCACTGATTATAACTAATTGAAATTTTAACCTAACAGATATTAACCATTTTTATTATTAAAAAACAATAGTATAATAACTAATTAAAATATTTATCATACAAATTCTGTTAATTTAACAGTTAACACCCCTAATTAAACAAAAATTCAGATTTGCCTTTTTAATTCGACACAAATTTTTTACATTAACCCTGGTACATGAACACTACACTGGTATTGACAAATAGGAATTGTTTCGATATTTTTCACTGATAAAGAATCATCAAATCTGGCCAGTAAGAAAATAGAGTACAAGCTCAATGTAAATTCAAACCTCACACACAGCCACAAATTTCATAGAACTTTTGGGAGAGAAACAAAGATAGCTCAATTTGCATAACAAATTTGAGATTTAATTAGAGGTAATATAACTAATAGCAGATGGCAACTAGTCTCATTTAAGGAGCAGCAGCGGAACTGGGCGACACGGGAGAGGATTCCGGTTTAGGGTTAGGGCAAAGAAACTACTGGTCTTCTCGTTTGACAGAAGCCATGGATCGAAATTGTTCTGCTCGGAGTTGGTGCGAAGAGAAGGATCGAAGAGATAGGTGAGGCGAAGGCAAAGGGTGCGAAGTTTGGGGGTAGTTGCGTGCGCTGGTCCGTGTATTTTGTCCTACCGTCTTTTTGAGTGGATGACAGAATACATGGATCTCGTCCTCAAAATGCAGTATTGGGTGAAATATATCAAATACAGGATTTATGTATGCAATCCCTCAAAATACACCAAATCAAACATGAGAATACATATGAGTTGTTTGATTAGTGTATTTTAAATAACGTAAAGAATAATCTCTTGTTTGATTTTTTAATGTAGATTTTGGATTTCAATTTTGCTTAAAGTTAGTTATTTGATAATTATGGAGTATTTACATACAATGTATATCAATTTTAGAAAATATTTTGTGCTTATAAATTTATCTTATAATTTATAAATATCGACACATTACACATACAATTATTAAAACAAAACAAATATGAAACATAATTTGGTACAAATGATTAAATAAAGGAAAAACGATATTATGCTCCACAATTATATATATTTGAATCACAATATTAAATATATCATTAAAACCAGTATAAAATAAAATTAACACACAAATATAATTCGTGTTTATTACAATACCGGTACAAAATAAAATCAGAATATAAGCAAATTACACATCAAAATATAAATTATCATAAAACACAAATATGACAACAACTATACGAAAAGTAAATTACACTCTTCATTTTCGTATATGATGGAATATACAAAAGTAATCATTATAATATGTCCGGCTATCCGCAATTTTCGGTTATGCTCTTCAATCCGATTCAATCGCATTTTCTGAAAACCTATAAATATTAATATATAATCTAATTAATAAAAAAAAAAAATAAAACTCTATTCCTATTCGAAGTTGAGTCACATAATTAAGGGTTTTATATGGACTGTTTTGCATAACTTTTTTTTTTGTAAGCATGACAGAAGTGGATATAGGGGATTTATATGTTTTGTTTTTTTCTACAAGTGGATACACTGATATACATGGAAGCATAATTAAGGGCTTTTTACATAATTTCTTTTTGTTTTGTGAAGCATGGTGTAAGATACATACAAAATTGATCCAATTTCTTCGGCTTAAATTGGGCTCAGTACAGTAAACAAGTCATGTACCAGATTGCACTAGTACGGTACTAATCCCTTTTTTTTTTTTTTTAATAAATGTTTTTATTTTTTAGACTAAGTTGGGTTAAAATTGACTACATTGAGATTGAATTGGGACCAATTGAGTTCATATTTACATGGCTGAAAGTTAATAATCCTTAATTTCGTCGGTTTGAGCATCCCTGATTAAACCTAATGGAATGGCATACCTTAATTTCAGATTTGATCAAGACTAATAAACCCTGGTTAATAACCCAAATTACCCTCCAGAATTAAGGACGCTTTTCTCAAGCCCCAATTTCTATTTAGTTATAGATGTAGAAAATCAGAAAATGAAAATCGTATTAAAAAAAAAGAGAAAAAAAGTCAATAGACCAAAACAAGGACCTTAATTATACTTGAGATGATCAATACCTTTTTTTTTGGAGAAAATCTGGAGGGGGATATCCCCCTTCCAAATATTATATATATAATCTTCCAAATATTATATATATAATCTGAAAAATATTATAAGTTTTCTTTTTTCTTATGCATTTGCAAATAAAAAGAAAAAAGAAATAAATAGAAATCATTGGGCTATTTTAAAGAGACTATCGGCCCAGCCCAAATCTAAGAAATAAGAAATTACAAATCAGATTTTAAAATCCGATAGTTCAATTTCTAATTATGAAAGTTGAGAAATGAACTCCTTGTTGCTTGAAAATATTTTCATTAGATTATTTCGAGACAGAAGACTCTAGAACCTCTGTCACCTTCTCTTTCTCTCTCCTTGTCTTTGTGACAGCGCCCCTACCGAACCTCGCTCTTCATTCTTCTTTCTCTCTACCGATCGATACAGCTCAATCTCTTCTCTAATATCTGTTATGAAATCACAACATCCTCTTCGCTTCTCTGTTTTATTGTTCTTTTATTTTTTATTTTATAAAAATCAATTTTTTTTTTTTAAAAATTGTTGCAATATAGTTTGCTCATTCTTGAAGAGAGAAAAAGATGGATCTGCCATATTTAATTGCCCTAGCTAATGAAAAATGGAATTGCAAAAAATTGATTCTTTTAAGAGTTATTGTGGTATATATATATATATATATATATATATATATATATATATATATATATATATATATATATATATATATATATATATAATGGCGGATTTTATTTCCTCTGCATGTTTTCAAGGCACGTCTTTTCCTTTCAATCTTCTCACCGGCATTCCATCAAACACTCGACGTGCATTCTGTCAATCGTAAAAAGGAAACACACACACAACACAAATTCTCCACATAGTTCACCAATACAATCATTTTAAGTGAAGTGGAACCTCTCATTTGACCAAATCGAACAATCTCAGTGTTTGGGCTTAGCTATCCACCAATTGAAGCTGCTCGGTTTTGACTAATTACGAAGTCCTGGTTATGACGAAGACATGGGGCCTCTACCTCTGGCACGACATTGGAGGTGAGTGGAATGAAGAAGAGGAGAGGTTTTGACTGATAGTATCATCAAGAACTTCGAACAATACTTGACATACTTTCAAATGTTGAGTGAATATTTTTGAACTTAATACATATTTTTAGTATCAACATATGTTCGAAGTCACAACATATATTTTTTTAGTTGTAATATACTATTATTGTAATGTTGATGTTAATATCTAAGTGCCAATTTTTTTTTTTGGTGCTAATTATAGTGTAAATGTATTATTTTGTGCGCCAATAAACTACTTTTAGTGTTAATATACCATTTTAACCATTAATATACCATTTTTCGATCATCATTTTTGCAGAGTTGATGTTTTTGTCAATATATCACTATACTGTTTTTGTCAATATAGATTTCTAATTGCTAATATATATTTTTGTACTAATTTTAGAGTCAATGAACTATTTTGTGAGGCAATATACTGTTATTCAGTGTGAATATATAATTTTTACTATTAATATATTATCTTGTGATGCCAATATATTATATTTAATGACTATACATCATTTATGTACACGTAGGATATCCGTGCTAATACGCCATTTTACCACTAATATACACTATTTTGTATAATTTATTTTCAATTATTTCCAATTGTTTTTAGTATTTTTGTTGTTATTCAACATAACTTGTACACTTAAATGTTTTATATATTTATTTTTGCCTGAATATTATTTTTTGAAAATTGAACAAACATTTCTGAAGGGCACTACATATTTTTAATATTAATATATATTTTCAAGTCATATTATAGCTTTTTGAGTGTACTCATAAACTAAGTTCGTAATGATGATATAAAATTGTAAGTGTTAATATACATATTTTTTATATCAGTTTTAGGGTTAATATACTATTTTGCCTGCCAATAGTTTCAATGTGTGAAGGGATAGTAAAATGGATGGAGCAATGGAGAGGATGAAACGGGAAAGGGAGAGAAAAGAACACATATGGAAAAAACAAAAAATGGAATGAGCTGCTTGTAATTAATTGATAATAACCCAAAATACTTCTTTAAATTTAAACGGCTTGGATCTAATCTATCATGGAAAGTAAAATAAAGCTTGGGTAAGACATAACAACTCTGTAGATTGCCCTAGCTAATGAAAAAAAGGAATTTCAAGGAAAAAAACTAACTGAAAAATGAATAAAGATTATCCTTTTTAAGGGGTCATTGTGCAAATTTATATATTATTTATTCGAAAATCACCCTATTGAGGCTAGCAAAGTTCTAGAGGAAGTCCAGGATAACATTGATAAATGGACGTCCATGATAACATTGAGAACCAAATTAGAACAAACTTTCTATTCAATACTCAATTGTTCTTACAATACACAAGTGGTATAAGACAAACCAATACTTACTTGAGATGCAAGAGTTCATGGGTTCAAAGTTCATATGCATTAATTGAACAATTTTCTCTTTTTTTTTTTTTATAAAATAATCCTCAATTGCAAAAAAAGGCAGGCAAATACTTGCTAGCTCGGCTCTACTAGTTAAAGCACCACTCAAACAAAGGAAACATCCTAAGTTAGAGCCCGGCTTAGACCGGATTTTTTTCTTTCTGAGGAAGTATACGAGTCATATACGAGCTTTTACACAATTCAAAAAAAAGTGTGAGACAAGCTAGGGTCATAATCGAATTCGGCAATCTCAATTTCGGGTGACTTGGTATTAATGGAGTTTGTGTGCACAACATACGAATGTGCCACAATTTATTATTTAAAATATAGTTCAGGTTACTTTTGCACTCGGTTCAAATTGGGTTTTATTTGATTTAGTCTTACTTGGATTAAGCTTGTTGAGTATATATCTGCCTTGACCTCCGCGACGACCAGACAGCATAAGGGAGCTCCTCTTCCAACTCTATTGAGTGCTTTCTTTGTCAAACTCGTAAACATCTAGAAGAAGGTTAAGACAATCAATGAGTTATTGATGTCAGGTTAGTAAATAACCATAATCTTTTCTCTTTAAGTTTAATTATCAAATCTAGGACTTTGATATAAGTTAGTTACTATGATAGGAAGATTAGCACAAGATGCCTGATTAGAAGTTAAATTCTCTATCACATAAGCAGTTAATTATTTCTATCACCACTACTCAGGAGTTTCCGAATCAGAATACAATAAGATTATATTTGGGAAACATTGAAGCTAGGAACCAATTAAGGTTAATTTCACCTGAATTAATGCCACAGCTCTAACAACCCCCTCGTTTCAAATTCAATAATAGCCGTGCAATCTGCAAATCCTCACACATGCAATTGACAAAAACGGGCTCTTCTATGGACCAAAACAATCAGCAATACAATATAGCCTTTGAGCAAAATGAGAGAGCCTAGAACCGAAACTGAAAGAAGATATTGCACCTTATGTTATCGATTCGAATAGAGACGAATAATGGGATTGGGAATAAGTTTTCAACAAGGATTTTCGTTTTTAATTTCCTTTTAGAACTTGCATACTGTCCGAAACATTCCTACGAGACTTTTGAGGTATGACAAGTGCAGATTAGCACGCTCTTTTGTTTTTTTCTGTTTCCCTTGTTTGAGAATTTCTTTTTTGGTAGTTGTATTGGAAAAATATGCCAGCATTTTCTTGGGTAGATTTGTAAGTCAAAATCATGACCTCATTTTAGTTGAAGAAATCAAATAATGAAAAGCCCCTTAATTACTGCAATATAACAGTGATCTGTCTAGTATAAAACCTTTTAGCACATCAAAGGCAAAAAAAAATGGTGAATCACCCCTTCTTTATTTTGTATATACCACTTATTTTATTAGTCTTATTACTGAAGATGTGGTGATGTGTTTATTTTTACACATATTTTAGACTTAATAATGTAACAATAGATATAAAAATAATATAAAAGGGCACAAAATATTATGTAATTGATAAAAAGGGTAAAAATAGAGATATATATAATTCCTGGCTAAAAATACAATTTTAAGCATGTTTTGAATTATAATTATAAAACTGATCTTTGGAAAGAAATAAAATTTAATTCTTTGGCAAATTTTAGAAGCCTCAAAAGTATAAATATAATGAGACCAAATAAAAGTACTCATTTTTTATCTTTCTAACGATATATTACATGCTTAATTTGGACTTGTTAAACTCTCTAAAACAATTTTACAGGAATAAACAAAAATAGCAAGAAGCTGAAAATCGAGTTTGCTGGCAGCATCTCAGTGTTTGGGCCATATCTCACGGCCTGAAACTCAGATCAAGGTGTTTAAATACACGTTGGAAAGATAAAAGACATGCCTACAAAAGACTCTCTCTAATCAGAAGCCTAATTCGGCCTCTTTCAGGCTGACATTCGTATATCTTTATAGCAGCAACGTATTTGACAAGTGCTAATAATTAGATAAACGAGTTTGTGATTTATTTTTGTTGAATTCTTATTTTTCGTAAAAATTCAAAATAAATTGCTAATAATTAGATAAACAAGTGACAAGCAAAACTGAAAATTGACAAATTCAGCAAATTTTTGATTTCTTTTCTCTATTTTAATCTCATATTTGGATTCCTCATATTTTTCTAGTCAAGATAGCCATAGAGTTGGCTATATTTAGATAAAGGATCAAAAAGTTATGAATTAAAGAAGTTCAGGGTCATATTTACAAAAAATGTTACTAGAAATTTCACTGTTTGGAATGTCTTCGGTCAGTATTTCTGAATTTTAAGTTCACCATTAGTTTTAAAACACCCTAAAACCCTAGAATTCATATAAAATTTGGTTTCTTTGGAATTGCATAGCAAAAATGATATTTTCGTAAAATACCGGGAACCTATTCAAAAAAGTCAGATTACAAAATTGAAACTACGTTTTTCCTAGTCTATCCTTTATTAATTAAATCAAGAATAAATTATCTCCTTTCTGTGGACACGATCCCTTTCTCATTTTATACTATCTAAAATTAAATAAAAGAAAAGATTAATAATACAAATTTTTTGCATAATTCCACTCATTAAAAAACACAAAACAAACTATTTCACGGATTTTTATCATGTGAAAAGGATAAATAAGTTCACACTAAATGATCCCAAATTTTTTTCTTAAGTGAGAAGGTTGAAATATTACGTATATAGATTTCTTCCTTCATATAGATATGTGAGTACTATAAATATCATCGATACAAAAGGGTCAACAAAAAAGGGCATTCAAAATCTTCTAGAAAGAAAAGGAAATATTCTAGTTAATATCAATCAGAGATGAAGGATAATTTATGCGACTTTTTTTGAACTGGCAAAAAAAAAACATTAATTCAGATAATAGCCTAGTTTTTAAATTAATTGCGAAATTAGTCGTTTCGCCTAGCCACTAGGCGAAACTCACTCACTGTTCACTGGCCAAAAAAAAAAAAAAAATTTTGTCAGTTTCACCCCACCACTGGGCAAAACTCATTGTTCACTGGTGAATTTTTTTTTGTTTTTTACAGGAACAATAAAAAATGAATAATGCTTGTTGATATGAGTATGTCTCTAATTGCTTCTTTGTTAATATAAATAAAAATATTTGGAATTATTTTTGTTAGCATTTGATTCATTTTCTTCTTTTTAATTAGTATTTGATTTGAATCTTGCTAGTTCAAGTCCACACTCCCTTTTATTTTTATTTTTTTGAAAGATAAGTGTTTGCTTATGTTGTATTAATACGATAAATAATCGCTATATGAGATATTTACAATGATAGAACTACAAAACCTAAAATATTACAAATTCTTAGAGCAACAGTTACTATCTAAGAAATACAAAAATAGCAGGAACACAATCTTGTCTTCCTTATTTCTCAATAAGTGGCGGGGGAAAATATCAATTTTCTCATTTGTTTCTTACTGAATTAAGCTAAAAAAATATTGTTTCGGCCCATGACCGGCGAAACTGGCAAAATTTAATTTTTTTTTTGTGTTTCGCCTAGTGGCTAGGCGAAACAGCTAGTTTCGCAAATAATTTAAAAACCAGGCTATTCTCTGAATTAATATATTTTTTTTTACCAGTTCAAAAAAAAAGTCAATGTATGCTTAGCATCTTCTCCTGCATTAACTGCTCTAAGCCCCTTGACATGGGAGGCACATTAACCTCCAAAACCCCTTCTAGAATCTTCACCACTTGACTCATAGTCGGGCGTTGAATCTCCGAATCTTGTACACACCAACATGCAATTCTACACACCCTTTTCAATTCATCCATATCATAATCTAAACCTTGTAATCTTTCATCTAATAACCCATCCATATTATCATTAATAATTTGTTTTGCAGCCCAAGAAGGAAAATAACCTATCGTAGCATCTTCTTCAAAACCTCTGGAGTTCCTCTTACCGGATATAATTTCAAAAAGCATCATACCAAAACTGTACACATCAACCTTAGTTGTAACGGTTGACCCGATAACCATTCAGGAGCCAAATACCCAATTGTGCCTCTCATTGTGGTTAAAACACGGCTAAAATCACATTGTGAAAATCAGCTATCTTAGCACAAAAATTAGAGTCTAAAAGTATGTTATCGGGTTTGATATCACAAGGAATTATCCTCTCCCTGCATTCCTCTTGTAAATATGCTATCCCGCGCGCTATTCCGAGAATAATCTGATACCCCATATTCCAATTGAGATTATTCCTCTTTTGCTTAAACAAAACATAATTTAATGAACCCCTGGCATATACTCATAAACTACAAGCCTTTTATCTATTTAAGAGCAAAATCCACGAAGTTTAACTAGATTTACGTGCTGGATTGCCCCAAGTGTACTTATCTCTGCGCAAAATTGCTTCTCTCCTTGATTTGACTCTTGTAGCTTCTTCACGGCCACTTCAGTTAGATCAGGCATGGTGCCCTTAAACACCGATCCGAACCCTCCACCCTCTAACCTCTCATTGAAGTTCTTTGTTATAATAAGTAAATCGCTATATGAAAATATAATCAGTGAATCTTTTCTCATCTTCTTTTGCATAGTGGTTCTTCTCCATTTACATCGAAGTGAAATCAAATAAAAGATGGAAAACATCATAATTATAACCCACCCCAATTATGACTCCAATTACAACTCCAACTACAACCCCAATAATGTTTTTTTTAGAGTTACTTGAATTCGGTAAATCTGAGGGTAAATCTGAGGCTGCCAGACGAATATGCAGATCACCCCCATTAATATTAGCACCTCCATAATATTGTGCTAAATTTCTAATTGCATTGGTCCATATTGAACACCCATTATTATATGAATAAGCCACGCAAGAACAATTCTCCAAACATATGGACTCACACTCTTGTTGACCTGAAACGGGTAACTTTAATGGGTTACCAGGTAGCCTCACATTACTAAACTTAACAAATCCATCCTTTTGAGTATCATTTCTCTCTCCACATTGCAGTTTTGTCTTTCTCGCACAACCCTTGTTAAAATCTTTTGACTCCCAATCATTTATTGATATCGGTTCAAACCCTCTTATGCATTTACATATATTTGTATGGGTTGAGTCGCATATTCCATAGGACCCACAAAGAGAGTAAACATCACATTGTGAAACGGGTTCAGTGAAAATGGATTGCTATTCTTGGGTATTATTAAACCACCATCGTAGGCGAACATGACCGTTTGAATCCACCACAGTTCGAGTTAAAATGGAGCTATCACTCACGGTATACATTGCATATTTCCGATCTGGCATGTCGTTGATGGTGAGGTTGAAGTATTTTGGAGTGTTAGTGTTAGCGTCAGTATCTTGTATTTGTGTGAAATACTTGCCTGCCATATTAGGCCATATATAAATATTAGCTCAATTAATTCTTCGATAAATAAAATTTGCAAAATATCTTAATTAAAAATAATTGTGGCATAAACAATAAGCGACTTGCCTATCAAAATTTATAAAAATTAGTAAGAGATATACAAACATTATATTAAAAGAAAACCCCCAAAAAGTGCTAAAACCTAAGGAGATTATGACAACATATAAATTAAGTAATACAAACATTTATTTATTTATTGATAATTGGAGTAACGCCATATATTACTAAAGGAATTTTTTTAAAATCCCCCTAAGTTTTCTAAATATTATCAAAACACCTAACTTTTTAAATACCCTTAAAACCCCCCTAACTTTTGGGGTTCTCTCAACCCCCGTCCCCCCCTCCCCCCCCCCACCCCCCCAACTTTTTTGAATATTACATTTTTTTTACTTTTTAGTTACTCTAAAAAATGACTATTTTGCCCCCAATAATTTTTCTTTCTTTTTTTCTTTTTTGAAGGGTTATTGTTGCATCACGAATATTCCAAATTAAATTAAAAAAATATCATATTGTTCTTACATGTACTATTTTGAACTTTATATATATTTTTTAACTTCCTCAAGTGAGGAATAATTTAAAAAAAAAAATTATTATATTTTGCTTAATCTTAATGGATATACGGGGTTTGAACTCAATCTCTTTTATCTCAACCAAGATACTCAATGACTAGCATATGGGACCATTTTTATATAGTATTTTTAGTATCTATATATCATATTACAATATTATTGTTTTTAATTTTTGTACGTTTTGTACAAAATAGTTTTTAAAGTTTTTATAGTTATTGTTGTTGAACATAATTCTTATTTTCCCACCATTTTATCCAAAAAGTATGCTACTTTATATATTTTTACATATGTGTAAAGAATTTCTTTCAATATAAATTGGCACACCGGCAAAACAAACATAATCTTTCAAAAAAGAAAAAATGAAAGCTATACTAAAAAAACAGGGGGGCAAAATGGTCATTTTTAAAATTAACTAAAATGATTTTTGAAGAAACAGCAGGCAAGGTGCCTGTTATTGTTCTATTATATTCATAAAAAGTTTCTTATAGATTCATAAGTCCATAATAAAAGCAAAGAAAAATAAACAAAGATTAAAACTTCTAAAGGGAGTTGCCTCCAGAGTTCAACATCAGGTCATTGTTAGCAGTGATTGTACCAGCTAAGTGTTGTCTTCCTTATCTCCGAAAATTAACCAAAATGTTACAGGGGTTTTAATAATATTCAAAAGGTTAGGGGGTTTTTATGGTACCTAAGAAGTAATTGGGCTTTTGAGGAAATCTAATAACTAGGAATTTATGATAATATTCAAAAAAGTCAGGGTTCTTAAAAGAATTTCCTAACTCGTTAACTGCTAGCGTAGAATTGGATTTTTCTAGTATATTCAGAGGATAAAAAATAAGTTATTTGATGTATACCTGTCCAAAGTCCAGATGTCCAATAGATTTGTGAGCTGTTCCACAAAAAAACCAATTGGTTCGATCCGTCTGGATCCAAACTTTCTGTAAATGGACTCTGGTGCAGGTTGTCAGGATTCTCCCAACACGTTATACCATTATATTCTCGAGTAATCTTATAATACCCGACCCATCCGCCTGGCATCCAGGTATTGCCCGGATGATCAAAGCTCTGCCAGACAATTGAACCCGAACCATTAGTGAGAATCAAGTTACTTGTGTCTTTAAGGGTGGCATGTGTGGCTCTTGAGGTTGTGTTGGTATGTCAAATTTGATGATTTGAACCATTTAAAAGGACCAAATTACCATCATTTGATATTTTGAGTTGCGATGAATGTGGGTCGGTGATAGGTTCCACTCGGTTTGCAACCCAAACCACAGTTTGGTCAGGGAGGTTCTCGTACCAAACTCCAATGTAGTACTTGTTTGAACTTTGGCTTGGTTTGAAGAAACCTAGCTCAAATATCCTTGGAAATTAAGGTTAGGTTGCCAGTGATTGAACTAGTGAGAGAGATTGAGTCGGTTTTTGAGAATGAGATATAGGGTTTGAGAGAGATGAAGAGATAGAAGAAGAAGAAATTGAAGAATATTTAAGTATTGGTAATATGAAAAATTTGAAACCAGACTGTTTTTTCCCTGGTTAATTGCTCATTCCTATCCTTCATTTATTAAATGTCAAAACAAAAAAATTGTGGCCTCTCTATTCTTCCATTTTGGACCATCTCTATTATAAAATGGTTTCTACGGGTCCTTTTAGTTGAATTTTAAATCATGAGAAAAAAAATATGTGACTAGTAAAGTAAGTTGACTGATTGAGCTCGTTACCGTTATAATGACTGAGTCTCGTGGAGACTTTTCTTTTGAAGTCTACCTACCCCCCTACATTGTATATTGCTAGAGGCCCTTGCATGTGATCGGGCATGATTGACCAACAATGTCAATCGCAATTACATGTTTTAACAAGAGTTTTAAAAAGACAAAATTCTTTTAGTGTTTAATTTACACAATTTTCACCAACATAATCTTACAACTATTCATACATTGAAAAAATTATGTTACAAATTATTAAGTAACACAGTCCATGTGTTTGTGAAGAAGCTATTCTAATCTTAACATCTACTCAAAGTTCAAGTAGCTTTCATTTCATTCAAAGTTTGATTTTATTTTTTGCACCTCTGTGTAAGGAAACCAAACTAGGTTCAGACAAGTTTGCTTATGTTTTCTCCAAGTGAATTTTATTTTTTTGCTCCTTTGGGAAATGAAGCCGTACTGGGTTCAAGCATGTTTGCGGATAATATTGTAAAACTGAGCATTTAATAAATTGGATGAATCACTAAATTGGAGGATATCATGTAAAGCGAAAAAAGTATAAAACTTGTACAGAAATAATATAACCTCTATTTTAAATAAGTATTGAAGTATATGACATGAGGTAACTATACGTTAGAAGGACTCTTATATATCACGACGGAATTTATCAATGTAATATCATGACAACATTATACATAGCTAATAAATAATATATAAAATTGAAAAAATATTATATATGATTCATTTTTTATAAACAATATATACGTAAAAAATAAAAATAATATATGAATAGTATATTAAAAAAGGTATAAAATAGTATATACAAATCCAAAGTTAAATAATGTATAAAAAATAAAAGTATGTCTAAAAACAGTGAAAATAAGTATATTGAAAAGTGAAAAAACAGCATATATAATCCGTCATGATTTGAATATCATATTTATGATGTTAGAAAATTGGCATTATCTTATTTAATTTTTAGTACAACAAATTAGAGCTCTGACACAATCCCTATGTAATCCATTTTCAGTCCAAAATTATACTTCTTCATCCGAGGAACTTTTTCCATGTCAGTATACATTTTT
Source organism: Juncus inflexus (assembly GCA_024447665.1). Lineage (NCBI taxonomy): Eukaryota > Viridiplantae > Streptophyta > Magnoliopsida > Poales > Juncaceae > Juncus > Juncus inflexus. Next base: position 1,738,485 of record JAJHPC010000021.1, on the reverse strand, counting down.
TGCTTTGTAGTTTTTCGATAACTTAAATTAACAATTATATATTATTCTTAAAATGTAAATATAAATTATTTAATGTGATAAAATGTTCACATTATCCACTCAATAAATATGTGATGCATAATGGAATTCTCCAGTATTTTTTAAACTGGAGAAAATAGTTTGGCCTTGTCAATGCATTCATGCCTTTCAATGTGGATTAGTCACCGTCCGTGACTCAATGCCAGCCGTTGAAAATGTGAATTAACTCAAATGTATTCATGCCTTTCAATGTGGATTATTTCAAGATGCTTTTCTATCATGCCCCGTAAATGTCTCTCATTCTCCTTGATGTGATAAGCTAATTTGATTTTTAGTGGTAAGTAACCCTCACAAATATATAAAAAATAATTTTTGTGAGATTCACTTATTACTAAAAGACAAATTAGTTTATCACATCCAAGAGAATCGGGGATATTTAGGGGGCATGATAGTGTCTTCCTTATTTCAATTGAACGGTACGAACACAAGAAAAGTGTTGATGTTTGTTGATTGTTGTTTGTTCCAACACACTGGATCAATCAGAAGTACAATGGAGAGTAGACCGATTCCTACGTGTCTTGGTTCATTGAACACCGAGCTTATGTAAATTTTACTTAAATGGGTGTATGTGTCATCTCGTGATTTGATCCGGAGATAAGGACCAAAACCTCCCTCTTTTATAGAGGCATAAAAAATTGAAAAGATATCACACCTTAAATTTTTTTGATATAATCGCGACACGACATATTAGCCGTGTTAAGCGACATATATCAAATTCAAGTCATTCAAGACGAATCTAAACTCACAAATCGCGCGTCCATTTCGTCAAATATCTACGCGATAAAAAAAAAGTAGAAAATCATTAGCTATATAATATAGCTCCGTAACTGGTTATGTTACAACGCAACTTCTATATAACCATTATTTTATTAAAAAAATATATAATTTTTGAAATACAAAATATAACATAATATTATTAATCAAAATAATAATTAATTCAAATTTCTCATATCAAATTCTTGACCTCAAATTAAAGGAAAGATTTATTTTGGTTATATACAAATCTAAATCATGAAGAGAGAGAGAGAGAGAGAGAGAGAGAGAGAGAGAGAGATGCTTAATATAAAATTTAATTCATGAAATAAATTTAGAGGTATAATGATAATTGTAAGATGTGTGAGATCGTGTCGTTTGTGAGTTTACAATCTTAGCAAAAAATATTTGTAAGTCCCCTAATTCATTCACAAAGTGTATAAATGGAAATTGAGTTTAGGGTGTCGATCCATAAGAAGAAAACGCCTTAAATAATTAACTTTTTAATCTCACTTTTCATTTAGTGTAAGTTATAATTCAAGAAGTTGTTGTTGTTTAATAAGAAAATGTGCGAGAGAGAATAAAAGAAATAATGTTTAGTTTTTAAAAGTTAAAAAAGAGTAAGTAAGGAAATGAAGATAATTAGTGTAATTTATGAATCATGAATCACAAAAAGTAGCAAATTAATTAAATAGTCCTTAAAAACAGGCTTAACGAATCTTCTTCCAAAAATCAATCAATAAATACATCAAATACTAGATCCATTCAAAAACTTCCACTTTTAAGTTATTCTTATACTTGTTCAAAACCTTATTTGAATAGCAAAAACTATTCCAAGTTCTTAATATCCAAACAAATCTCAACACAAAATATCTCATATAAATATTTCAAGTTATCATTCCAAATAACTCAACTTAAATCTTAAAAAGTTACGTCAAAATTTAACCTTTTAATTACCATAATAAAATGCAAAAATTCAATTAAGATTTCATCATAAATGTTACACAAAAAGTATTCCCCTACTTAATAAAACTACTAACAACTCATATTTACAAGTACTTGTGATATTTCATTCATTCCACAAAATAGAAAAATAAAAGAGAAAAATAAAAGAAAAAAATCAAACCCTAAGTGAAGATCGATCGTGAGCCTCCCCCTTCTTGATTTAATCTTCTCTTAAACACTTGTTCCTTCTAGATAAAGCATGTCTCCTTACAAATTTCTATCTCTCTTTTTACTCTCTAAAATTAGGGTTTGAGTTTGGATTTTAATGGTGGAAAAAGAAAGAAGAACAAGAATTGTGAAAATGAAGATATTATAATGAATGGATGTGGATGTAAGAATGGATGATTTAGAGAAAGAAAGAGTTGTCATTTTGTAGAGAGATTTGATCTAGAAAAGATTTGAAAATAAAGTTGTGGGCTAAAAATTTAGCTTGTTCCGGTTTTACTTTGGATAGTAATTTGGGAGATCGTGCAAAAGTTTTATCTCGATCAGATTTGAAGTTATCGAAGAGTTTCTTCGCATTTTCTTACTTTCAAGTTTCACGTTCTTGGCGAACACGGTAAGGCCCGCTATTGAGAATGGGTGGTTACAGGAAAAACAACCACCTAGCAGGACTTTGTCAATAGTCGTGTGTTCTGTATCGCATTTACTTTCAGTTATTTACTTAATCTTATTTACTTCTCTTTGTTCTATTTAACTAGAATTAATTCAATCATCAATTAAAGTAAAACAAACTAAAAAATATAAAACTCTAAAAAGTTTAATATCACACTTCCGCACGTGCTTGACCTATTAACTCTCCTTTAGACCGCAATCGAACAACATGAGTGACATATGAGATTTTACACATTTAAAAAAAGACGTGTGACGAGCTGGATGGGTCATAATCGAATTCCGCAATCTCAATTTCGGGTGACTTGATATTAATGGAGCTTGCGCGCATAATATACGAATGTGCCATAATTTATTATTCAAAAAGATTTCAGATTACTTTTGCACTTGGGTCAAATTGGGGTTGCTCAACTCGGGTCGAGTTATATTTGGGTCTTGTTTGATTGAGTCTTATTTGGATTAAGCTTGTTGTTGGGTACACACGTGCACACACACTCACACATACTAAATCCCAAACTCTCATTTCAAATCCCGCTCCTAGAATCCCTACTTAATCCTGCTCCGAGCGGCAATTGAATCTTTGATCTTATGATTATCCGCCCAATGCCAATGCCAATGCCATAACCATTGCGCTAAGACAATGTTGGCTCATGTTATCAATTCGAGTAGAGACAGAATGGTTCTTGTGAGGGGAAAAAAAAGAAAAGCCGAAGTTGGAGAATCTTCCGATGGATAGTGGACCAACAAATACTTTTCGCCCGCATAAAAGATTGTTCTCCTAATAAAACTAATGGCCCAACAACAACAAATAAATAGGCCTTGAGATATTCGAGAGATATTCTAATTCATCTTTGTAAAATAATAAAAAGGGCGGTTTAGAACAAAATTCAGGGATCATAATATGCATACAAGTAGTCCTTCTTATGCCTGAGGATCAGCCTCATTTGCAGTGGCTATTTTACTGCTAAATAGTCTAAACACGATTTTACCGCAACCAAAACAGCCTGGCTACTTCAGTGAAAAAAGTGGGAGCGATATGGAATGATTGTCTAGCTGTACGGTTTCTGATACGACTGTAACTGTGGTTGAGGCTCGGTAGTTATATATATATTTTTTTAGTGGAAGAGTAGCTTTTGCAAGTTTTTTTTCTCTTTTTTTTGTACTGAATGAAGACAGCGTTTTGTCCCAATTTTATTATATAATGCCAATATTATTTGATTTCAAAATCTAACTAGTGGTAAACCCCTGCGCTTGCCGCAAGTATAAAATTGTTGCTTAAAATTATTAAATTTTAAGTTAATATAGTTAATTTGTCATTTTTTAAGAAACTAAATATGTAATAAACAATTAAGCATACCAATATTTTTTGGAGAAAAAAAAAGAGATTTCAGTCAGGTTTATAATATTCAATTTAAGATGATCTAATATCCATATCTAAAAATCATTATTTACGTACCAATTTATTTAAAATCAAGTAATTCATGAACAAACATCTCAACTTCATAAAAATATAAATTGTGGCTCAGAAATAAGAACAAAATCCCAAAGAAAAACCCTAGAAACACAACCTGAAAGCATTTATATAGTAATGGATAGGGGTGTTCATTCGGTTCAGTCAATTCAGTTACTGAACCAAACCGGTCAATTCGGTTAATTCGGTTCGGTTGTTCAGGCAATTCGGTTCGGTTCGGTTTAAAATTTTGTGTTGTTCGACTAATTCAGTTCGGTTTAGTTCACCGAACCGACCGAATTATATGTCAGGATGCTAATTTATAGTGATTTCATCTTAATTTTTTTTATTATGCATATTAATATTAATTGGTATGGTCATTGTTTAGTCTAAAAAAAATAATTTTGATGTAAGATTGTTTAAATTACTTGTTAATTCGGTTCAACCGAATAAACCAAAATAAACTCTGGTTTATTCGGTTCAATTCAAAATTTGGTTCAATTTTTATTTGGTTCGGTTCGGTTTAATTCGGTTTGGTCCAATCCGGTCCGGTTTGGACCGAACCGGCCGAATGAACACCCCTAGGGAATGGTGTTGGTTCTTGCCTCAGTGGATTGCAACGAAGGTCAGTGACATTGGTGAATTGCCATCTTGAGTCGAGTTCGAAGTTCGTTGTAGTCTTGTCTCGGCAAGCAACTTCCAGGACAGTGAAACATGGGCGGTACGAATCGTGCAGTGGACGGATGAGGCTGTAGAGGCAGAGAGAGGTGGAGGAATAGGGCGGTGATGGGAGTCCGGCGTCGGTGGTTGCTCTCTTCTGAGATTGGTTTATTTTATTTGGGGATAAAAAGAAAGAAGGGAGAGAAAATAGAAGGGAAAATTATATGGGAAATGTGCAAACACGACGGCGATGTAGCACGATTGCACTGTAGATATACTGTTTTTCTATTTTATATACTGTTTTCTCATTTTTATGTATTGTTTTGCCATTTTATATATTATTTATTCTTTGTGTATTTTTTTTTACTTTTAGATACTATTTTCTCATTTTAGATACTGTTTTTCCCATTTTATATATTTTTTTCACTTTTTATGTATATATTATTATTAGAAAATAAATAATGTATACTGTTATGTATATATTGTTATTAGAAAATAAATTTTATATACTGTTATTTGATCCGTTATGAACAGTCGTCTTTACAAAGACCGTATCGAGTCCCAAATATATATATATATATATATATATATATATATATATATATATATATAAACTTGGTCTACTGACGTACACTTTGGACCGTGCTAAAATCTGAACCCTTAGATGAAGATCGGACGGCCTGCATTAAAGAGGTTATGTGGGCTCACCTAAGGCCCCCAAAAACTCCAAAATATATATAGGGCAATGATTTATTACACTATTTACGGACCTATTGAATATATATAAACAATAACTTCACAAGAGAGGTAAGAAGTTCTCCACAAAAAAAAACAAGTATTCTAGTTACATAAACATAATTCCCATTTAAGATCACTCCTCTGAAATCTCACGATCACCGAAAGATAAAAGAATAATTTATAGACGACATCTTCTCTCGCATTAAGTATATGGCTCTAAAGTCCTTGGTATCATTGGTATATTGACCTCTAAAACGCCTTCTAAACCCATCACCACTTGACTCATATTAGGACGATGAAATTCAGAGTCTTGAATACACCAACACGCAATTCTACACACTCTTTTCAATTCAATCATATCACACTCCATACCTTGTAATCTTTCATCTAATAACCCAGAAATATTATCTTCAACAATCCGTCTTGCAGCCCAATAAGGAAAATAACCCATGACATTGTCTTCTTCAAAATTTCTTGTGTTTCTTTTACCCGATATAATTTCAAAGAGCATCATTCCAAAGCTATACACGTCAACCTTGATTGTAATGGGTTGACCCGTAAACCACTCAGGAGCCAGATATCCAATTGTGCCCCTAGTTGTGGTTAAAACACGACTGAAGTCACGCCCGATAAGTTTTGCCATGCCAAAATCAGCTACCTTAGCACAATAATTAGAATCTAAGAGTATGTTGTCAGGTTTTATATCGCAATGAATTATTTTCTCCCTACATTCCTCGTGTAAATATGCTACTCCGCGTGCAATTCCGAGAATAATTTGGTACCTCATTTTCCAACTAAGATAGGTTCTTTTTTCCTTAAATAAAAGAGAATCTAATGAACTACCGGACATATACTCATAAACCACCAATCGTTTATTCGTGTTAGAGCAAAATCCACGAAGTTTGATTAGATTTACGTGTTGAATTGCTGCAAGTGTACTCACCTCTGTCTGAAACTGCTTCTCTCCTTGGTTGGAACCTTCTAGTTTCTTGACCGCCACCTCGGTTTGGTCAGGTAGCCAACCCTTAAATACGGAACCAAACCCTCCACCCCCTAACCTCTCACTAAAATTCTTTGTCAAGATTTGCAAATCACTATATGAAAACATTATTAAGGAATTTTTGATGACCTTGTTTCGCATAGTTCTTCTTCTCCATTTACGACGAAAAAAAATCACAGAAAAAATGGAAAACAAGATAATAGTAAGCCCAACTACGATCCAAATTACAACTCTGATTAAGATCTTATGTGAGTAACTCGAATTCGGTAAATCTGAGGCAGCCATACGAATATATAAATCCACTTCTCCATTATTACCATCTCCATAAAATTGTTGTAAATTTCTAATTTCTTTTGTCCATATTAAACATCCACTTTTATATGAATGCGCCACACATGAACAATTTTTTAAACAAGCAGATTCACACTCTTTTTCACCCAAAATTGATAAGCTTAATGGGTTAGCAGGTAAACTCACATTACCCATCTTGAGAAATCCAATTTTTTTAGCATCATTTCTTTCTCCGCATTGCAATTTTTTCTTTCTCACACAACCTTTGTTAAAATCATTTGACTCCCAATCTTTTTCGTGTAGGGGTTCAAACCCTTTAATGCAGCTGCAAAGAATTGTTTTGGTTGCATCACATATTCCGTAGGGCCCACAAACGGAGTAAACATCACATTGTGAAACAGGTTGAATGTAATAGGGTTGCCATCCTTTATTTAACCAATAAAATGTCTGATATTGACCATATGAATTGACTATTGCATGGGCTATAGTGGAGTTTTCTGTCAAGGTATATTTTGCATATTTTCCATCCCAGGTGTTAGTGAAGGTGAGTTTGATTTTTGAACGACCTGGCATGCCAAGGTTGGGTACTTGCATAAAATATGTACCTATTACATTATATCATATGACTAGAATTAGTTCAACTATTTTTCTACAAATAAGACCTGTAATATAAGCTCATTTATAATTTTTAACACAAGAATTTTCTCAAGGGAAACATTAAACATGTGATCCATTTGAGAAACTACTTTTATTTATAAGATGCAACAAAATCGAGGCGCTAAAGGGAAGGCGATGAGTCATGACGAGGGCCAACATTAGGGTGATCCAATGTTATTCAGTTCATAAATAGTACTAGTATAATTCATAAAACAAATGCTGTGATACCCAATTCAATAACTAATTCACGTACTTTATAAAAATAAAAAAGACACGTGTTGCCATATAATGTAGAAAATCTTTTCAAAAAATTAGGATTTATTTCTTAAAATAAAGAGTGAGAGCTTAACTCTGGAACAAAAATTGAGATGAAAAATATCTACAACAATCCATAAATTTAAGATTATAAACAAAAATAAACACTATTTCGTGTAATGATATTCCTTGATATTTTTTCAACATAATTTTTTTTATATTCACATGCTTCTTTAGTAATTGATTCGTATGCTATAAAATGAACCTAATTATATATGAATTGCTGATTTATTACCGTTTTCTGTTTGACTTTACAAAAATGTTGACCAATGTGATAAATTTTCGATCCAAATACTGCATGAATGCATCGCTTATTACGTATGTTGAATTCCGATGATCATTGGAGAAAACTAAGAAAAGGTGGTTAGAAAATCACTTTTTTTTACTTAAAAAAAGCACTCTTTGAATTACCTAATCTCGAACAAAAAAATTATCACACCAAATACTCGGTACTCACACCCACACATTGATTGCTCTAGTAGTAAGCATTAGCTATTGGCAAATATATAAAAAGGAGAAGAATAAATAGTTTCTCATGTTACCTGTCCAAAGTCCACTCCACCAATAAATCTCTGACCCATTCCACCACATGATATATTGATTAGACCCGTCCGGGTCCAACCTCCTCGTAAATGGACCTGGCGCAGGATTATCAGGACTTTCCCAACATGTTATGCCGTTATATTGTCGAGTTATTTTATTATACCCTAATCGTGCACCTGGCATCCAGGTATTGCCCGGATGATCAAAGCTCTGCCAGACAATCGAACCCGATCCATTTTTGAGAATCAAGTTACTTGTGTCCGAAAGGGTGGCATGTGCGGCTTTGGAAGCTGTGTTGGTAGACCAAATTTGATGATTCGAACTATTTAAAAGAACCAAATTTCCATCATTTGATATTTTGAGTTGGGATGAATATGGGTCGGTGATAGGCTCTACTCGGTTTGCAACCCAAACCACAGTCTGCCCAGGGATGTTCTTGTACCAAACTCCTATGTAGTAGTTGTTTGAGCTTTGGCTTGGTTTGAAGAAACCTAGTTCAAACTTCTCCTGCTTTGAAATTAGGGTTTGGTTGCCCCTGAGTGAGCTAGTGAGAGAGATTGAGTCGGTTGTTGAGAAGGAAAAGTAAGGTTTGAGAGAGAAGAAAAGAGAGAAGAAAAAGAGAAAATAGGGATTAATCATGGCGTTTTCCTTATGTTTAGAGAGTGGGAGAGAACAACATATATGATATGATAGTATGCTGTGGTTTATGTATATATACAAATAAATACAGAAAATATCTTGGCAAATTGAAGAATAGTCAAAGTATTGATAATATGAAATTTTTTAGACCACCTTTCTTTTCCTGGTGAGTAGGTCATATCCTCCATTTATTAAATGTCAAATCAAAAAAAACGTGTGGCCACTTTATTTTGACTTTTTTATTTTTAGCATCTTTTTCGAAAATAATTCAGCAAATAGCACTGTTTTGAAAAAAATTAGGTAACTAGCACTACCGCCACCTGAGACCTTATACCGCCTGCACCTATGGCGGTAGTGCCTAATTTTCAAAATTTCCCGTAAAACAGGATAATTAGATACAAATTAACCTCTACCGCCAGGTCTTCTGGCGGTAGTGGCATTGTTGTAATTTTTTCTCGACCCAATCGGGTATCAAACCCGTTTAAAAAAAAAAAAAAGGAAAAATAGCTCTACCGCCAGACCTTCTGGCGGTAGAGTTGGGGGTCCATAAAAGCCCACCCGAACCCTTCTCTCTCTCCCCCCATTTCTCCCCCAAACAGCCGAACGAAAGAAAAAAAAAATTTACACTCTACCGCCAGGAGAGTCTTCTCCCCCTAATAACCCACCCGACCCCTCTCTCTCTCGCCCCATTTCTCCCCCAAACACCCAAAAGAAAAAAACCAAAAAAAAAGAGCCATTTTTCAGCCGAAAATAGAAGAAAAAATTGTGAAAATTGAAGCGAAAAGAAGAAGATTTGTAGAAAGAATAAAGAAGAAAATAGAGTGAATTCAACGAACGGTTAGATATTTTAATTTATTTTTGAGTTTAGGGTTTAGGATTATTTGTTTAAATTGATAGAAATTAGTATGAAATAAGTTTGAGTTTGTTGAAATTAGTTGTATTTCTTTGAATAGATTGCTTCAAATTGGTTAGAATTTGTTTTATTTTGAGTTTTTAATTAGGTTTTGTTTGTCTTGAGTTTTTCATTAGTAATTTTTTTGTTGCTGATTTGTTTGTAGAAGGAGAGGAAGGAGAAAGAGAAGGAATTGCAAATTTTCTGCAATTGAAATTTGAGGTAATTTTTTTTTCATATTTATTGGTATATTATGTAATTACGTTAATTTAATGTATATATTTTTAAAAAAAAATCATATTGTATTTATATATGATTTGTTTTAGTGTATTTTATTTTTTTAACTTGTAGTAGTTATTATTATTAATTTTTGGGTTTAGTTCATGAGTTTTTTTTTTTTAAAATAGCACCCGTAACAAAAAAAATTAATTAACTAGCACCCATACGGAAATATTATTTATATTTTGTTAGTAGAAATAATTATTAGTTATTTTACATAATAATTTTTTTTTATGAATTTTTTTTAGATGTTTCTACTTGTAGTTAATTTTATTACAAATTAAAATACTTTGTAGATATTTTTCTTTTAAATAATTATAATTGTAAAATTGTAATATTCATTTTAGTAATTATTTTATTATTTCAATTTTTAGAATTTTTTTTCATATTTATTGGTCTATTATTTAATTACGTTAATGTAATGTATTTATTTTTAAAAAAAATTCATATTGTATTTATATATGATTTGTTTAGTGTAATTTATTTTTTTTACTTGTTATTTAAATTATTTATTAGTAATTAATTGTAGTAGTTATTATTATTAATTTTTGGGTTTAGTTCATGAGTTTTTTTTTTTTAATATAGCACCCGTAACAAAAAAATTAATTAACTAGCACCCATATAGAAATATTATTTATATTTTGAAATTTATGATTATTTAAGAAAAATCTTGTTGTTTATTAATTCAAATATTATTGTATTTAGGGAAAAAACAAGAGTAAATTCTTGAAAGAAAATGGCACAGAACGGATCAATTCTCGTATATTATGATGGTCGGGTTGTTCATCTATCGAACGGAATAAACTATGATCCACCTGAACCATCTTATATACCAGAAAATACGAATGTAAACAGAGATTATTACGAATTGTGTAACGAGATTTGTGAGAATATCGGTTGGTCTTATAATGATGATCTTATAATCCGAGGTAGATTTCCTTCCGTTCAACGTGACAACGGGTTAAATTATAGGTTATTGAAAATTACGAACGATACACAATGGGTTAAATTTGCGGAACACGTTACGAGGGTTGGGGTTGAATTAGAAATATATGTTGATCGTGTCCAGTGGGGTCAAAGGACGAAGAGGAAGAGGAAATTTATGAGCTTAACGAAGAAGAAAGGGTAGCGCCATTCCGATATACGGAAACGGGTGAAATGGTTAGTGTAGGGACTTTTGACGATCCGCCGGCAGAAGAGTTCAAAGATAGTTCAATATGGGAATATGCAATAAATGATGTTGTGTCAGGTAGGCGTGTGACTGAAAGGGATGATGAAATATTGTATAAGGGGCATATATTCGAAACAAAATTGGAACTACAATCGGTTGTAAGAGCATACAGTGTCAAGCATCACCGAGAAATAATAGTCGACCACTCAAGCAAAGAGAGATACATTGTAGTCTGCAAGCTTAAAGATGAAGGTATAGGATGTAATTGGAGGATGCACGGTTCGATTAATAAGAAAAATGAATTATGGGAGATTAAAACATTTAAACAACCACATGTGTGTACTAATCAGACTCCTCGAAAAGACCACAAACAGTTAACGAGTGCGCTTGTTGGGGGATTAATTCTAGATATAGTTAGAGCGGATTTAGAAATTAAACCTGTAACCATAATAGAAGCAGTTAAACTAAAGGTTGAATATACCATTTCATATTGGAAAGCGTGGAACGCGAAGCAACATGCGATTCGATTCTTATTCGGGGGTTGGAGGGAGGCATATAATCTGCTTCCCGAATTGATGGCGGCAATATCATCAGCAAATCCTGGTACACTATATTTTTTGAGAACGGGAGATCCAAATAGTGCGGGTGAGCTCGAGTTCGAAGGTCTTTTCTGGGCATTTGGTCCATCACTCCACGGTTTTCAATGGTGCAAACCAGTCATAACAGTAGATGGAACATTTCTAACCGGAAAGTACCAAGGATGTTTGCTGACAGCAATTTGTAGCGATGCTAACGGTCAATTATATCCTCTAGCTTTTGCGTTAGTTGAGAGAGAGAAGAAAGAGACATGGGAGTGGTTTTTTGATTGTTTGCGAAATGTAATCGGAAATCAAAATAGTTATTGTGTTATTTCGGATAGGCATCCTGGTATAATTAGCGTAATGAGAGGTGATAGATGGAAACCCCCTTACGATTTTCATCGTTATTGCATGCGGCATCTCGAAGCAAATTTCAGTAGCCACGCGACGAACAAAACAGTGATTCCGTTGGTATCGAGATTAGTATGTGCGCACAATAAATATAAATTCAAAAAAATTTGGGAAAAAATGGAAGCGAAGTATCCTGAGGGGACTGAATGGTTATCGAGAGTACCTAAAGCAAATTGGACACTCTCGCACGATAATAATGGTCATCGCTGGGGCCTAACAACTAGTAATAACGCTGAAATTATGAATTACGTTTTCAAAGGTATAAGAAAGCTGCCGGTTACGGCAATTGTTATGGCGACATTTTACAAGTTGAATTGTTATCATGTGAGATATCGGGCGGATGCTGAAAGCCGGGATAAACAGTGGTTGGATATGGTGATGGAAAAAATGGAACGGAGAAGAAATAAGGCCGCTACGCATATCGTTACGTGTTACAATTTAGACGAAGGTGTTTATCAGGTGGAGACACGACCTCGTCGGACGACGAGTGGTATCGGAATTCCGGGAAAGACTTGGGAAGTTAACTTCAATGAAGGTAATTGCGGGTGTCAGAAACCGATGATATATCACTACCCGTGTTCTCACATCATATCTGTTGGCATGCATAAAGTAGTATCATCCGAGCCCTTTATTCATCCATGTTATTCCTTGGATAATCTGAAACATACGTATGAAAGAAGTTTTTATCCTGTTAAGGAAAGATCACATTGGAGGCCACGCGAAGAATTCTGTAATTATACATTATATCCGGGCGATAAACTCGTAAGAAAAGATACTAACGGAAGAATGCAACGTGGACGGCGTCGGGAGATACGTTTCAAAAACAGTATGGATACCATGCACAAATCTGTCGGTGCAAAGTGTTGTAGTGTGTGCAAGTTGCCGGGTCACACAAAACCAAGATGCACACAAAGGGGTGGAGGTCGATACAATGGGCCGTAGTTTGTTTCGAACTTTGTATTATTTTAAGAACTTGTTGTTTGTTGGAACTTGTAGTTTGTTGTTTTAGTTTATTTCGAACTTTGTATTATTTTAAAAACTTGTTGTTTATTGTTTTAGTTTGTTTCGAACTTATATTATGTTGTTATGACGAACAAAATAAACATAAATACAAAACATAATATATAAATAGTCCATCCAAACATAATAAATAAATAGTCCAAAAAAAATACATAAAATTACACATAACCACTAACTAGGCGTGTACCGTGCAACACCGCTCCAACACCCATTCTAGTAGTGCGTCGCACACCATGTCCTCTGACAGGCTCTTGAGTAAGTTGGCTGACGCCTACGCCCTCGTCACGGTCCTCATTTCCACCGTCATCATCGTCACTATCTTCATCATAGTCATTAGGAGTGTCGAGATAATGCCATGGAAGACCGGCAGGGTATTCATTACCCTCAATATGCCCTTTTCGCATGCATCCCAACATATCCAGCATGACGCTTCTCATTTTCGCCCCGTTCCATCTCTTACGAATGGCTTTCAAACCCTTTTCACACGCCTCCGTAAAATGTGCCATCTAAATTTAATTAATAATGTAATATTGTTAAAATGTAATATTATTACAATTATTAAGCTATTAAATTATTTCACATACCGCTTTTCTTTTGTCGGGAACGAGAGGACGATATGAGTCTGTATCATGCGAGATGGTCGACTGCACCAATCTCACCTCCGATACTTTTCCGTACCACTCCATATACTCCAAATGTTTGTCCGGATTATATGCCCTTCTCTTAAATTTCTCCGAGTTGTTCATCCAATATTGCCACTTTTCAAACTCCCAATCTTGAACATATCTCGCGTGAACTGTAGGCCAATCACCTCCGCGACTGTTAATCATCTTTTCCAAGAGATGATTGTATTCACACTTTCCTTGAGGGGGTATCCTCTGATGAAGCCCGAACTGTCGCATCACCCGTTGCGGGAGATAATGCTCGACGATCCACATGTAAATCAACTTGGACCGAATAAGTGCGGAATCTCTCTCAAACTCGCAAATGGGTGGAAGTCTCGTGCGGTACTTCTCGTAGGGTCTCCACTCAATCTGCGACTCATGAAGGTTATCCAACTGGTCTCGATTGCCCCACAAATGAGTCGCTCCGGGTCTCTCCTTCACCGTAGCACCAATCCAAATAAATCCAACCGTATCGTTCTCATCCGGATCATCGAAGATGTTTAAAACATCCGGACTAGTGCCGAGGGGAGGAGTCGGTCGTCCGAACTTGAAACGCATCCAAGCCCACATCTGAAGTAACATAATACAACCCCCCATATTCTTCCGTTCAGGCGCTGTACTCTTGCACAACTCCCGGTATAAATATCCTAATACCGCACTCCCCCATGCCCATTCATCTAATCTCTCCATATCCTCTAAAAATACCAGTGGAATTGCCGATATACTATCGCCCGACGGGTCCGTGAATAGAATATCACTGCATAAAGCAAGTATATATGCGTGGCAATATTGTTGTACCGTCAACTCAGGGGCTCCGACCTCCAAATTAGAGAAATTATGGATAAACCATCTTCTTTTAAGCAATACTGCGCTATCATGCCGGTAATCATTTATCTCGGGTGTTATCCCCAATAAATCCGTAATTTTTTGGCCCCAATTCAGATCTTTATTACTTACACACATGGCCGCTCCATCGACTCTCAAACCCAACAAACACGACACATCCTCTAATGTAATCGTCATCTCCCCATGTGCCATGTGGAACGTGTGCGTTTCTTTTCTCCACCGTTCCTGCAATGCGGTTAAACAAATACCGTCTAACGGTATATATCCAATCTTCGCTACTTGGAACAAATTAGCCCTTTTTAGATAAGGGATATAAAGGTCGTTCCAAGGCACCTTCATAAAAAAAAACGAAAATAATACATATATTTGCAAGTAATATTTTATATTATATAATTATAAAATAAGTACCGCAAGGTGATGCTGCCTGAAACGGTAGGGTTCGAATGATATCAAGCCTTCTTCTCTCGTAAACTGGCTAGTCCTATGTTCGGCTTGTAGTGTGTTGAGCGAATATGGCGGATAATTACTTTCATCAATCATACGACTTTTTCCTTTGTCCGCTCGACTAGGTCGACTAGGTCCGCCTCTAGATGCCATCGGTCACTATTTCTAAAAATTAAAATAATAAAATAATTACTAAAATGAAGATTACAATTTTACAATTATAATTATCTAAAATAAAAATATCTACAAAGTATTTTAATTTGTAATAAAATTAACTACAAGTAGAAACATCTAAAAAAAATTCGTAAAAAAAAAATTATTATGTAAAATAACTAATAATTATTTCTACTAACAAAATATAAATAATATTTCTATATGGGTGCTAGTTAATTAATTTTTTTGTTACGGGTGCTATATTAAAAAAAAAAACTCATGAACTAAACCCAAAAATTAATAATAATAACTACTACAATTAATTACTAATAAATAATTTAAATAACAAGTAAAAAAAATAAATTACACTAAACAAATCATATATAAATACAATATGAATTTTTTTTTAAAATAAATACATTAAATTAACGTAATTAAATAATAGACCAATAAATACGAAAAAAAAATTCTAAAAATTAAAATAATAAAATAATTACTAAAATGAAGATTACAATTTTACAATTATAATTATTTAAAATAAAAATATCTACAAAGTATTTTAATTTGTAATAAAATTAACTACAAGTAGAAACATCTAAAAAAAATTCATAAAAAAAAATTATTATGTAAAATAACTAATAATTATTTCTACTAACAAAATATAAATAATATTTCCGTATGGGTGCTAGTTAATTAATTTTTTTTGTTACGGGTGCTATTTAAAAAAAAAAAAACTCATGAACTAAACCCAAAAATTAATAATAATAACTACTACAAGTTAAAAAAAATAAATTACACTAAAACAAATCATATATAAATACAATATGAATTTTTTTTTAAAATAAATACATTAAATTAACGTAATTACATAATATACCAATAAATATGAAAAAAAAAATTACCTCAAATTTCAAGTGCAAAAAATTTGCAATTCCTTCTCTTTCTCCTTCCTCTCCTTCTACAAACAAATCAACAACAAAAAAATTACTAATGAAAAACTCAAGACAAACAAAACCTAATTAAAAACTCAAAATAAAACAAATTCTAACCAATTTGAAACAATCTATTCAAAGAAATACAACTAATTTCAACAAACTCAAACTTATTTCATACTAATTTCTATCAATTTAAACAAATAATCCTAAACCCTAAACTCAAAAATAAATTAAAATATCTAACCTTTCATTGAATTCACTCTATTTTCTTCTTTATTCTTTCTACAAATCTTCTTCTTTTCGCTTCAATTTTCACAATTTTTTCTTCTATTTTCGGCTGAAAAATGGCTCTTTTTTTTTGGTTTTTTTCTTTTGGGTGTTTGGGGGAGAAATGGGGCGAGAGAGAGAGGGGTCGGGTGGGTTATTAGGGGGAGAAGACTCTGGCGGTAGAGTGTAAATTTTTTTTTTCTTTCGTTCGGCTGTTTGGGGGAGAAATGGGGGAGAGAGAGAAGGGTTCGGGTGGGCTTTTATGGACCCCCAACTCTACCGCCAGAAGGTCTGGCGGTAGAGCTATTTTTCCTTTTTTTTTTTTTTTTTTTTAAACGGGTTTGATACCCGATTGGGTCGGGAAAAAATTACAACAATGCCACTACCGCCAGAAGACCTGGCGGTAGAGGTTAATTTGTATCTAATTACCCTGTTTTACGGGAAATTTTGAAAATTAGGCACTACCGCCATAGGTGCAGGCGGTATAAGGTCTCAGGTGGCGGTAGTGCTAGTTACCTAATTCTTTTCAAAACAGTGCTATTTGCTGAATTATTTTCGAAAAAAATGCTAAAAAAAAAAGTCAAAATAAAGAGGCCACACATTTTTTTTGATTTGACATTTAATAAATGGAGGATATGACCTACTCACCAGGAAAAGAAAGGTGGTCTAAAAAATTTCATATTATCAATACTTTGACTATTCTTCAATTTGCCAAGATATTTTCTGTATTTTCAAAATTATGCACTACCGCCATAGGTGCAGGCGGTATAAGGTCTCTACCGCCATCATAGGTGGCGGTTGTGCTAGTTACCTAATTTTTTTCAAAACAGTGCAATTTGCTGAATTATTTTCGAAAAAGATGCTAAAAAAAAAAAATCCTTTATTTTTCCATTTTGGAGCATCTCTATTATAAAATGGTTTCTAGGGTCCTTTTAGTTCAATTTTAAATCATGAGAAAAAAATATATGACTAGTAACGTAAGCTTGACTGATTGAGGTCGTTACTGTATCATGATCGACTCTCATGGAGACGTATCTTGGAAATATTACAGCGACTTTGTCTGATTTGATGAATTACAAGATCATGTATTTAAGAAATTCTTGCTTGATTTTTGTGATAAATCTTGGATTTGGAGT
Organism: Juncus inflexus; assembly: GCA_024447665.1. Lineage (NCBI taxonomy): Eukaryota > Viridiplantae > Streptophyta > Magnoliopsida > Poales > Juncaceae > Juncus > Juncus inflexus. The sequence goes on along the minus strand of JAJHPC010000021.1, from coordinate 1,720,947 downwards.
AGATGATAATAGTTATTTAAGATGGTTAATTAAATACATGAAACCAAATAATATTTCAATCATAAATTCATAATATTTGTTTTATTTAAGAAATTATTTGTAACATAAAATTTTAATTGTTGCATAAAAAGTTGCTACATAATTTCTATTAGCATACCATACCATGTTCGTTACAGTTAACCAATAACAAAATTGGAAGCAAATATAAATTTTCATAAAAAGATCAAAATTTTACTTACAAAACTATAAAGAAACCAGACAGACACACAAGGACTGAACTAGATAATCACGTCGCTAATAGAGAAACAGAACAATAGTGACTGCGCAGTAACACGACTGCACTAAACCAGCAACGATCTTGTGATTATCAGCAGCTGAAATAATAGTGCAAGTAATACGCTCACACTAGCCCAAGAAAGAACAATAATAGAAGAAGAAATGATTGAACAATGAAACTTGAAAAATAAGATAAATTTCTTATTACAAGAGAAAGAAAGAGATACAAAATATTATTGTTGTTGGAATAAATAAACTCTACCCTACCCTTTTATTTATAGGATAGTCATATCTAATATAAGAAAATAACTCGAAGAATTATTTCCCCAATTAACACCTATACATGAAAATACTAAACTTTTTTGTCAACAAATCTAATTCATGGTAATACCAACCTTCCTTGTCAAGAAATCTTATTTCCAAGAAACATCTTTCCTAATTTGTTGACTGCCTTCATAACATACAAATACATCTTTATATTTTAACACTCCCCCTTAAAGTGCATTTGGCCAAGAGCCCTAACTTGGCTCACAATAACTCGAATGATCCCTTGGAGAGAGACTTGGTGATATCAGCCACGTTGTCAACGCTTCTCACCTCCTCAACTCCAATAATTCCATCAAGCACCATTTAACGAATGAAGTGATGCTCGATCTAGATTTGCTTGGTTCTCGCATGACACACAGGATTAGTCGCCAACTTCAATGCATTCTTATTGTCGCCTCGAATAACCGTAGGACCCATAACCGTGTTGTAAACATTTTCGACCAACCTCCGCAACCAAACACACTCTTGTGCCGCAAGTGATGAAGCCTTGTACTCTGACTCAATACAAGAAAGAGACACCGAATCTTGCTTCTTACTACACCAAGAAACACTTGCAGAACCACAAGAAAAAGCATAACCGGATGTCGATCTCCGATCATCCAAATTGCCGCCCATGTTAGCGTCAGTGTATCCATGTAAAATGAACTCGGAACCCTTCTTATAAAATAACCCGAGATCAAGAGTCGAACTCACATACTTGAGAATTCTCTTCGCTGCATCCAGATGCGACTTTGTGGGAGCTTGCATAAACTGACTCGCCATGCCGACAGCGAAGGCAATATCCGGTCTAGCAATCGTGAGGTAAATCTGGCTTCCAACAAGAGCACGAAAGTTTCGAGGATCCGGAAGTACATTTCCATCATCATATCTCAATTTGAAATTTGCATCCAGCGGTGTTGAACAATACTTACCTTCTTTTACGCCAAATTTTTCAATGAGCTTCCCAGCCATAACCCGTTTGAGAGACAAAATACCCGTCTTTCAAACCATCCACTTCCAATCCCAGGAAGTGACTAAGCTCTCCAAGATCCTTCATCTCGAATTGAATCGAGAGCTCGCCCCAAAGTCTTGCAACTTCGCCTTCATCATTGCCGGTGATGATCATGCCGTCCACGTATAAAAGGACGATCACGTGTAGACCCGCATTCCTTTTCACAAATAAACTGTGATCCGAACTCGAAGAAGAATAACCACAAAATTGTAAATATTCCGCAATCTTGCCGTACCAAGCTCGAGTTGCCTGCTTCAAACCATACATCACCTTCTTCAGCTTGCACACATAGTCAGGACGCACCTTGGAAGTATATCCAACCGGTTGCTCCATATAAATCTCCTCGTCGATTTCACCATACAGGAAAGCATTCTTCACATCCAGCTGTCACAGCTTCCATGATGGTGTTATGCCCTACGCCAAAATGTTTGTGACCTAGATGATGGATTGTAATAACAAATATAATATTTATTCTAATATATTTCATATAATATGTGCGTATAGGTTATTTTAATATAATTAAAATAGACCATGAATATGCAATTCAGCTTTATGCCATCAAAGTGCGTGACTTTGATAGGAAAACTATAAAGTGTTATGAATGCTATTCTAAATCGTCCCTGGTCATTTATAGGATATTTGTGGAGACAAATATACATGCGGATACATATAAATATATATTTATATACAAGCTATAAATGTACACCAGTATATTAGTGGACTGATGATTATGTTTTACTGATCATGGATAAATAGTTATCAAGTCATTAACATAGGTATATGTTAGAGACCATATACTGGACAAACCCGCCATAAGAATGCTACATGTTTTACGTCATTAGCGATTCTTGTAACATAAAGTATTTATAGTCCTTTGACTTGAGATTGTCTCGGTTCCCAACATGAGTAATTTTATACTTTAATATAATCTAACACTGCCTTTACCCGGGTGGTCATAAAGGTTATGATTAGGTATACAATGAATCATGTAAAGGGATGAGTGCAATCAAGACGGGATTTGTTCCTCTCATAAATGATAGAGATATCTTTAGGCCTCTTAATGAATTGAACTGAAGAAATGTATGGCCATACTCAAATGAATTAATAAGAGTTATTAATGTCATTTGTTCTTGTTCAGTTTAATTTAGGATCAAGAAATATTATTCGATTAATATAAGGATGGCGTATTACATGCCTTATGATCGATATAGATATCGCGTGACAAAGGGACTAAATACGTGATTGTTGATTAGGTAAATCGGATCACCGATATTCACTTAAATTGGGTAGTCATGATGGCTTGCTAGAGTCCGCTCATGATTTATAGACTGTCAAGTCTATTGCCAACATTAAGTGAACCTACAGGGTCATACACAAAGAACAAACTGAAACGGGCGCAGAAAATCCTAGCGACTTATATGATGAGTTACATAAGAATGTCACAAAATATATTGTCATCTTATGTGATAAGATGTGATATATATGTATATAAAGACTATGAGCACAAAAGATCATGTAATCTAGAAGAGTCTAGATGATGGCATATGGATAATGATGAGTGATGTCATACACATCTTTTAGTGTGAAGAGACATGACTCTTCACTAGGACATAGAGGGCTCCAAATTCACAAAACAACACATCATTCTCTCTCTCATTATTTCTCATTCTTTTTTGTGAGACAAAAGAGAGAAAATATACTTTCTAATTTGTATGACAAAATTATGAAAGGGTGCTTTCTTTTTGTATGACAAAAATGAAAGAGTGCGATTATATGAGAGGAATTATATACATCTTTTGTGAGATAAAATAAGAAGATTTTCTTATGCAAGAGGAGAACAAGCTACTAGCATATATATTGTTATTCTTCCCGTTTTAAGAAGTTCGTTCGTGTGGACACCAGTAGAGGCGTTCGTACTTTCGGCGCTTGTGATCTATTCGGCCTAAGAAGATAAGAATGGTTTGTTGAGAGTTTTGGTGGAGACCGATTGTGTGTGCGATAGATGACTTCCGCACGATCCGAGCTAGACAGCCTAGACAGACGTAAAATCGGTTAGGACGGTAACCGGTTTAGAGACGCATGGACAACACGCATGGTTTGAGCGTCACGGATTAAGCGTAATCCGAAAGGTATTATTAAGATTTATTTCTTTGATTTAACCGATACGCACGGATCCTCGGATTGATTTTGGACGAAATTTTTGTTTTCCGCTGTGTTATGCACGTCCGAGACCCAACAGTGGTATCAGAGCGACATGCGTGTTTCGGTTAAATTGAGTCGGTATATATGTGATATATACTATTTAGATACTATTTATAATTATAAGGCTTGCTCATAGAGTATTCAAGTGTTGAATATTCTTAATAGAAAAGATGCGAATAATGGATATGATCCAAGAGTTGCATCCAAAGAATGCGACCAAAGGATGTGATCCAAAAGTTATGTCCAAAAGATGCGATCAAAAGATGTGATGAATAAATGTGATCCAGAAGTTGTGTCCAAAAGATGCCACCAAGGGATACGATCCAAAGGTTGCGTCCAAGTGTTGCATCCAAGAGTTGCGACCAAGAAATATGATCCAAAGGTCACGACTAAGGATTGCGTCTAAAAGGTGTGACCAAGGAAAGCGATCCAAAAGTTGAGTCCAAGAGTTGCGACCAAAAGGTGCGACTAACGGGTGTGACCAAGGGATGCGATTCAAATGTCACATCCAAAAGACGCGATGAAAGGTTGCGACCAACGGATGCGACCCAAGGGTGCGACCAAAGGGTGCGACCAAAAGGTGCGACTAACGGATGTGACCAAGGGATGCGATTCAAATGTCACATCCAAAAGACGCGACGAAAGGTTGCGACCAACGGATGCGACCAAAGGATGCGACCAAAAGGTGTGACTAACGGGTGTGACCAAGGAATGCGGTTCAAATGTCACATCCAAAAGACGCGACGAAAGGTTGCGACCAACGGATGCGACCAAAGGGTGCGACCAAAAGGTGCGACTAACGGGTGTGACCAAGGGATGTGATTCAAATGTCACATCTAAAAGACGCGACGAAAGGTTGTGACCAACGGATGCGACCAAAGGGTGCGATCAAAAGGTGCGACTAACGGGTGTGACCAAGGAATGCGATTCAAATGTCACATCCAAAAGACGCGATGATAGGTTGCGACCAACGGATGCGACCAAAGGGTGCGACCAAAAGGTGCGACTAACGGGTGTGACCAAGGGATGCGATTCAAATGTCACATTCAAAAGACGCAACGAAAGGTTGCGACCAACGGATGCGACCAAAGGGTGCGACCAAAAGGTGCGACTAACGGGTGTGACCAAGGGATGTGATTCAAATGTCACATTCAAAAGACGCGACGAAAAGTTGGGACCAAAGGGTGCGACCAAAGGGTGCGACTAAAGGGTGCGACCAACGGATGCGATCCAAATGTCACGTCCATAAGGTTGCGACGAATGGGTGTGACCAAAGGGTGTGACTAAAGGGTGTGATCAATGGATATGATCCAAATATCACGTCCAATAGGTTGCGACAAACGGTTGCGACCAAGAGGTGCGACCAATAGGTATAATCGACATTCGCAACTAAGAGGTACGACCGAAAAGGTGCAATCGCAAGAGTTGCGACATCTTGAATAGTTGTGTCTTCATGAAAGGGTGCATATCGTGAATTGTGTTTTTGAAATGGTGCATGTGATGCATTATTTCATGAAAATTTGCATGTGATGTATTGAATTCATGAAAATATGCCTATGATGTATTAATGTGTAGAAAAATGTGTGTTGACAAAGTTGACCAGGTGTTGACCATGTTGATCATGTTGATAGTTGACTATTGACCCATTGTGTTGACTGTGGACTATGTTGACTGTTGATTGTATTGACTGTTAATTGTTGACAGTTGACTACACTAATTTACCCCTTGATTGTTGACCATTGAATTGGTCAAAAGTTGATCATGACCTAGTCAAAATATTGACCATTGACTGTTGACCTTGTCAAATGTTGATCGTTGACCAAGTCAAATGTTGACCAAATTAAATATTGGTTTTTAACTTGTCAAATGTAGACAATGACGACCGTGCCCCAAATTCGCATTCATAAGCCTTATATATATATATATGTATATATATATATATGTATATATATATATATATATATATATATATATATATATATATATATATATATATATATATATATATATATATATATATATATATATATATATATATATATATATATTTTATAAATGGTTAAATAATCGAAACATAATATGATTATGTTTATATTTGATATATTTGTTGATACGTGTTGATATAATGAAAGAGTTCATTAGGCATAACACATCCATCATGGAGATGAAGGAGTTCATCATTTATCATGAATACATCATTAAGATGACAAGTTCATTTTTAATCATACATCATGACGATGAAAGAGTTCATCGATTTCTATACATGGAGATAAGATTTTCATATACAATCTAAGAAAAATTTCATGGAGATGAAATATATATTAGGAAATCTTTATGTTAGTTCATAAAGATCAAGGCTATGATATATCATCGTTATTATTTTTATTCTATTGGTACATGTGATGTTCTTTGAATATTGCATAATAACATATAATATTAAATAAAATCCCTCAAAATAATGTTAAGTCATGAAGTGCCTTCCATAAGTCTAAATCTCTCGATACTCTGATCGGCCCTGCATAGGTCATGCCAAAGCTGGGTATGTAGGGACAATCTTAGGAGGAGAGAATGCGGGAAATGGGACCCAACATAAGTCATGCCAAAGCTGAGTGTGTTGGGTACTATTTTGTCGATGATTAGATATGGTTTGATTTAACTGGGCTATCAAGTTGGACTTGGGCTCGGGGCATACGATAGGATATATACATTGGGTATATGATGCTTATCCTATGTTGTTAAAGAGTTGTATGAGATACAATTGGAATTATTCCTACCTAAATAAGTTAAGTTCTGGGCGATGAGCCAAAGCTCACTTAGGACTTAATTGAAATATGGATCTTGTCTCACTATGAAACTTCATGGATTGAAAGTTTCTGAATCAATGCGATTGAGGGTTATTGATTTGATTAAAAATAGTGGGAGCCATTATATGAAATATCTTAAAGAATAATAGTCTTTGCATATTATTCAAATCGAATAGTATATCTATTTATGTCTCACAATAGGTGATGGTGTTACGCACTAGGCCAAAGTGTTTGTGACCTAGATGATGGATTGTAATAACAAACATAATATTTATTCTAAGATATTTCATATAATATGTGCGTATAGGTTATTTTAATATAATTAAAATGCAATTCAGCTCTATGTCATTAAAGTGCGTCACTTTGATAGTAAAACTATAAAGTGTTATGAATGCTATTCTAAATCGTCCCTGGTCATTTATAGGATATTTGTGGAGACAAATATACTTGCGGATGCATATAAATATATATTTATATACAAGCTATAAATGTACACCGTATATTAGTTGACTGATGATTATGTTTTACTGATCATGGATAAATAGTTATCAAGTCATTAACATAGGTATATGTAAGAGACCATATACTGGACTGACCCGCCATAAGAATGCTACATGTTTTACGTCATTAGCGATTCTTGTAACATAAAGTATTTATAGTCCTTTGACCTGAGATTGTCTCGGTTCCCAACATGAGTAATTTTATACTTTAATATAATCTAACACTGCCTTTAACCGGGTGGTCATAACGGTTATGATTAGGTATACAATGAATCATGTAGAGGGATGAGTGCAATCAAGACGGGATTTGTTCCTCTCATAAATGAGAGAGATATCTTTAGGCCTCTTGATGAATTGAACTGAAGAAATGTATGGCCATACTCAAATGAATTAATAAGAGTTATTAATGTCATTTGTTCTTGTTCAGTTTAATTTGGGATCAAGTAATATTAATCGATTAATATAAGGATGGCGTATTACATGCCTTATGATCGATATAGATATCGCACGACAAAGGGACTAAATACATGATTGTTGATTAGGTAAATCGGATCACCGATATTCACTTAAATTGGGTAGTCATGATGGCTTGCTAGAGTCCGCTCATGATTTATAGACTGTCAAGTCTATTGCCAACATTAAGTGAACCTACAGGGTCACACACAAAGAACAAACTGAAACGGGCGCAGAAAATCCTAGCGACTTATATGATGAGTTGCATAAGAATGTCACAAAATATATTGTCATCTTATGTGATAAGATGTGATATATATGTATATAAAGACTATGAGCACAAAAGATCATGTAATCTAGAAGAGTCTAGATGATGTCATATGGATAATGATGAGTGATGTCATACACATCTTTTAGTGTGAAGAGACATGACTCTTCACCTCTATATAAGGACATAGAGGGCTCCAAATTCACAACACAACACATCATTCTCTCTCTCATTATTTCTCATTCTCTTTTGTGAGACAAAGGAGAGAAAATATACTTTCTAATTTGTATGACAAAATTATGAAAGAGTGCTTTCTTTTTGTATGACAAAAATGAAAGAGTGCAATTATATGAGAGGAATTATATACATCTTTTGTGAGATAAAATAAGAAGATTTTCTTATGCAAGAGGAGAACAAGCTACTAGCATAGATATTGTTATTCTTCCCGTTTTAAGAAGTTTGTTCGTGTGGACACCGGTAGAGGCGTTCGTACTTTCGGTGCTTGTGATCTATTCGGCCTAAGAAGATAAGAATGGTTTGTTGAGAGTTTTGGTGGAGACCGATTGTGTGTGCGGTAGATGACTTCCGCACGATCCGAGCTAGACGGTCTAGACGGACGTAAAATCGGTTAGGACGGTAACCGGTTTAGAGACGCATGGACAACACACATGGTTTGAGCGTCACGGATTAAGCGTAATCCGAAAGGTATTATTAAGATTTATTTCTTTGATTTAACCGATACGCACGGATCCTCGGATTGGTTTTGGACGAAATTTTTGTTTTCCGCTGTGTTATGCACGTCCGAGACCCAACATTCCAACCTAGCGAAGCAGCCATTGAAATCACAATTCACACGGATGTCATCTTGGCGACATGACTAAATGTCTCTTCATAATACTCGCCATACCGTTGAGAAATATCTCTCATTACAAGCCTAGCTTTATAGCGCTCAACACTCTCATCCGCCTTGCGTTTCAACTTGTAGACCCATTTGCAAGTAACCGGGTCCACTCCCTTGGGATTCGGAACAAGATCCCAAGTTTCATTTTTTCGAATAGCTTGCATCTCCTCGTCCATAGTATCTTCCCACGACTTGTTACTTTTTGCCTCCTCAAAGCATGAAGGTTCACCATCCGTCGATCCTGAAAAGAAACACGAATATGTCGACACGAAGTTTTCATCTCTATATCTAGCCGGCCGAGTTACCGTCTTTGTCGACCTCCTTAGAGCTTGTGTATTTTCCTCTTCTTGCGATTGCACTTCGTTGCTCCCCCTGTCACCTTGATCCATCTCACTTGAACTCGTGACATTCGACGTAGGTGACGAGAACCTCAGATCTTCACTCGGGTTACCCAAATCATCAATACTTGACTTTACCACGTGAACAACAGGTGGCATCGTCAGATTCAAAACTACCGCTTGGGAACCACTATCACCATATAGAGAAGACGCTTCATCATGTTGAGTTTCTACCATTCATAATGTAGCGGAAAAATAAAAACGAAACAAAATCGAATTCGAAACCCAAAAGAAGGATCCGTGAATAACAATTAAATCAAAGAAAAGTTCATAACTTTGTACCTTCAGATTACGCTTAATCCGTGATGATCGAAAGCGAATTTGGTTGACGCTTTTCTTTTTCCGATTCCAAACCGGTTTCCAAACCGATCCTTTGAATGTTTCGCTTAACCGGTCTCATAAAACGATCTCCAAACGAACTGATTCTCCAAGCAAACCGATTCTCCAGATAAACCGATTTTCCAAACAAACCGATTCTCCAAACAAAACTATGGTTTCAACCCGAATCACAAAGACGCCGCACTTTGCTTCGTCCTCGACCGGTATGCACACGAACAACCCCTTTGAACGGATAAAGAACGATATATGCTAGTATTCGTTCTTCATTTCTCTCACAGAAATAACGAGAGAATAATTTTCGGATTTTTTTCTCCTTTTGTCTCACAAAAGTTGGATGAAAATAATATACCGTCTTCTAATTTTGGGGTGTCTCTTGTGCCTATATAGTCCATAAGTTTCATATCCTATGTGCATGGTAACTATGCAATCATATATGCAACACACCTTATCATATAAGATATAGAATTGGATGTGTCACTTGACTATGTAGCTCTTCATACAACTTATCACATAAGCTATGATTTTTCTGTGTACGTCTCAATAGTTGTTCTTTGTGTGTGACCCTGTAGGTTTACTTAATGTTGACAATTATCACAACGGATTATAAATCATGAGCGGTCCCTAGCAAAACATCATGATTACCCAAATTAAGCAAGTATAGATGATTCGATCAAACCTAATTTATGTTCATGCATTGTATTCCTTTGTTACATAATATTTATATCGTCCATAAGGCATGGTATGTGTCAACCTTACATTGGTCGATAAATATTTCTTGACACCGAATTTGATTGAACATGGAATGACATTAATAACTCCTTATTAATTCACTCGAGCACGGCTGTGCGTTTCTTCAATCAAATCATCAAAAGGCCTAAAGATCTCTCTCTCATTTCATGAGAGGAACAAATCATATCTTAATTAAATTCTTTCCTCCGCATAATACTAAACCTCCTTGTCAATAAATCTAATTCATGATAATACCAAACTTACTTGTCAAGAAATCTTATTTCCAAGAAACATCTTTCCTAATTTGTTAACTGTCTTCATAACATATAAATATATCTTTCTATAATATTTTATTACTCACAATCAAAACGCCGAAAAAACAAAATTACAGGATTACCACAATTTCTTCCTCAACAACAAAACGACCCCTCTGCATTCATAGCACAGCTCCCTACTTACATTCGCCATTCCATCTCTTATAAGCCCGTTATTCATAACTGTTGTTGAAGCCCTTATCTTACCACCTAAATAGTAAATAATTACGTATGAAACCTACGCCGACTGCGTCAGAATCTTGTATTATAGAAACCTGAATGGGTAGCATCAGAACTATTGGTACCATTCATGCCACCTGTACCACTTGCACTGATTATAACTAATTGAAATTTTAACCTAACAGATATTAACCATTTTTATTATTAAAAAACAATAGTATGATAACTAATTAAAATATTTATCATACAAATTATTTTAATTTAACAGTTAACACCCCTAATTAAACAAAAATTCAGATTTGCTTTTTTAATTCGACACAAATTTTTTACATTAACCCTGGTACATGAACACTACACTGGTATTGACAAATAGGAATTGTTTCGATATTTTTCACTGATAAAGAATCATCAAATCTGGCCAGTAAGAAAATAGAGTACAAGCTCAATGTAAATTCAAACCTCACACACAACCACAAATTTCATAGAACTTTTGGGAGAGAAACAAAGATAGCTCAATCTCTATTATTGCATAACAAATTTGAGATTTAATTAGAGGTAATATAACTAATAGCAGATGGCAACTAGTCTCATTTAAGGAGCAGCAGCGGAACTGGGCGACACAGGAGAGGATTCCGGCTTAGGGTTAGGGCAAAGAAACTGCTAGTCTTCTCGTTTGACAGCAGCCATGGATCGAATTGTTCTGCTCGGAGTTGGTGCGAAGTGAAGGATCGAAGAGATAGGTTAGGCGAAGGCAAAGGTCGCGAAGGTTGCGTGCGCTGGTCCGTATATTTTGTCATACAGTCTTTTTGAGTGGATGACAGAATACATGGATCTCGTCCTCAAAATCCAGTATTGGGTGCATATATGAAGCTATGGGTTTAGCAATTGAACCATGCACATATACTCATGTAATCATGTTGATGTTTCATATATTATTAAAATTCTCGTCCCTGGAAAAACTGTATGGTATTAGCAATTAGCTTGTACTATCCCCAAATTCAATCATAACTATGATAGGAAGATTAGTACAATAGTCCTGATTAGAAGTTAAATTTTCTAACACATAACTAGTTAATTATTTCTAACTAGTTAACACATAACTGTATGGTATTAGCAATTAGCTTGTACTATCCCCAAATCCAATCATAACTATGATAGGAAGATTAGTACAAGAGTCCTGATTAGAAGTTAAATTTTCTAACACATAACTAGTTAATTATTTCTGTCTACCCGACCCACAACTGTTCAGGAGTTCTCCAAATCATTATAAAATATGATTATATTTGGGAAAGATTGAAGATAGAAACAAATTAAGGTTAATTTCACCTCAATTAATGCCACACCTCTAAAAAAACCCTCAGCAATGTAATTGATGCGAATCCTCATGAAAATATGGTTCCTCAATGTGCATTGGACAACCCCTAATTACCGCCCAAAACGGGCCCCTCTGATAGAACAAACAATTAGCAATACAACAGTCTTTGAGCAAAATGAGATATACTAGAACCGAAACTGGAAGAAGACGATGGCCTTATGACTTGCTCATGTTATCAATTCGAAGAGAGACAGAATGGTTCTTGTGAGGGGAAAAAGAAAAGCCGAAGTTGGAGAATCGTTTGCCGATGATACTTTCGGCCCGCATAAAAGATTGTTCTTCTAATACTAATGGACCAACAACAACAAATAAATGGGCCTTGAGATATTCTAATTCATCTTTGTAAAATAAGAAAAAGGCTGGTTTAGGACAAAATTCAGAGATCATAAGATGCATACAAGTAGGCCTCTTATGTGTTCAAGACAGGCCTGAGGGTCATCCCCACATGTCAGTGACTATTTTACTGCTAAGTAGTCCAAATGCAATTTTGCCGCAACCAAAACAACCTGGCTATTTCAGTGAAAAAAGTGGGAGCGATATGGAATGGTTGACTAGTTGCACGGTTTATGATACGACTGTACCTGTGGTTGAGCCTCGATAGTTATATAACTTTTTTTAGTGTGTTTGTGTAGATAAAGTTTTTTTTTTTTGTTTTTGTTTTTTTGTAAACATGGATCCAAATTTTGTCGTGTGGAAGAGTAACTTTTGTATGTTTTTTGTTTCTCTTTTTTTTTTTTGTATTGAATGAAGAATGCGTTTTGTCCCAATTTTATTATATAGTGCCATTATCATTTGAATTCATAATCTAATTTATTACACTATTTATGGACCTATTGACTATATACAAACAAGAACTTCACAAGAGAGGTAAGAAGTTCCCCAAAAAGAAAAACAACTAATCTAAGTATTCTAGTTACATAAACATAATTCCCATTTAAGATCACTCCTCTGAAATCTCATGATCATCGAAAGACAAAGAAAAATTTATAGATAATATCTTCTCTTGCATTAAGTATTGCTCTAAAGCCCTTGGTATCGTCGGTATATTGACCTCTAAACGCCTTCTAAACCCTTTACCACTTGACTCATATTAGGACGATGAAACTCAGAGTCTTGAATACACCAACACGCAATTCTACACACCCTTTTCAATTCAATCATATCATACTCTAAACCTTGCAATCTTTCATCTAATAACACGGATATATTACCTTCAACAATTCGTTTTGCTGCCCAATAAGGAAAATAACCCATGACATTGTCTTCTTGAAAATTTCTCGTGTTTCTCTTACTGGATATAATTTCAAAGAGCATCATTCCAAAGCTATACACGTCGACCTTGGTTGTAATGTGTTGACCCGTGAACCACTCAGGAGCCAGATATCCAATTGTGCCTCTAATTGTGGTTAAAACACGGCTAAAGTTACAACCGATAAGTTTTGCCATACCAAAATCAGCTACCTTAGCACAGTAATTAGAATCTAAGAGTACGTTGTCAGGCTTTATATCGCAATGAATTATTTTCTCCCTACATTCCTCGTGTAAATATGCTACTCCGCGTGCAATTCCGAGAATAATTTGGTACCTCATTTGCCAACTAAGATTAGTTCTATTCTCCTTAAATAAAAGACAATCTAATGAACCACCAGACATATACTCATAAACCACCAATCTTTTATTCACTTTGGATCAAAATCCACGAAGTTTGATTAGATTTATGTGTTGAATTGATGCAAGTGTACTTATCTCTGCCCGGAACTGCTTCTCTCCTTGATTGGAACCTTCTAGTTTCTTCACCGCCACCTCGGTCTGATCGGGCAGACTACCCTTAAACACGGAACCAAACCCTCCACCTCCTAACCTCTCATTAAAATTCTTTGTCAAAATTTGCAAATCGCTATATGAAAACATGATCAAGGAGTTTTTGATGACCTTGTTTCGCATAGTTCTTCTTCTCCATTTGCGACGAAAAAAATTCACTGAAAAAATGGAAAACAAGATAATAGTAAGCCCAATTACGATCCCAATTACAACTCTGATTGAGATCTTACGTGAGTTACTCGAATTCAGTAAATCTGAAGCAGCCATACGAATATATAAATCCACTGCTCTATCATTACCAATTCCATAAAATTGTTCCAAGTTTCTAATTTCATTTGTCCATACTAAACACCCGTTGTTATATGCATGAGCCACACATGAACAATTTTTCAAACAAGCGTACTCGCACTCTTTTTCACCCAAAATTGGTAACCTTAATGAGTTACCGGGTTCCTTCACATTACCCATCTGAATAAATCCATCCTTACGAGTATTATTGCTCTCTCCACATTGCAATTTTGTCTTTCTCACACAACCTTTGTTAAAATCAGTTGACTCCCAGTTTTTTTCTTGTAGGGGTTCAAACCCTTTAATGCAACTGCAAATATTTGTATTGGTTGTATCACATATTCCATAGGGCCCACAAAAGGAGTAAACATCGCATAGTGAACCAGGTTGAGTGAAAACGGGTTGCCATTCTTGAGTACCAGAAAACCAATATAATATCTGAAGTTGACCATCTGAATTGATCATACTACGGACTATCATGGAGCCTGTCAAGGTATATGTTACATATCTTTTATCCCATGTGTTAGTGAAGGTGATATTGAAGTCCAAAGTCGCGCCGCCAATGCAGGGTACTTGCATAAAATATTTACCTGTTACATTATATCATATGACTAGAATTAATTCAAATATTTTTTTTTTACAAATAAGATTTGTTAAGAGCCTTAACTAATAAATTGATTTATAATTTTAACACAAGAATTTTCTGAAAGGAAAACATTAAACGCGGTCTATTTGAGAAACTACTACTTTTTTATCCCATGTGTTACGACAAATGTGCATTTTGTGGGAAGGAGATGGAAACACATGTCCATTTGTTCATGAACTGTAGAGTAACCGTCAGTTATGGAGCTTGACAGGATTTACTGAGAGGCCAAAAAAATTACTCCATACTAATTAACATTGTACAAAAATATTGGGGGCTAAAATATATAAAAATATATCTATTTCAATTTTTTTCACTAAAACACTACTGATATATAGTAGTACTTCGTCAAAATCTTAAGAAGACTATGAAATAACATAACAAATAGCAATAGCGCCAACCTCAACGTCTTAGATGAATGGTGGCTACCCAGAAGACGGAAAAACAAAATAGAAAGAAACAAAGGGACATAAAATGGTGGAGCGCATGTTGGGAGATCTGGCTTGCAAGGAACCGAAGGATTTTTCAAGGTGAAGAGTTCAATTACGAGAGGTGCAAAACAAATATTACTTTATTCAGAAATGCTTGGGAGAATTTGTAAATAGGTAGAGTGTTGTAAATTGGGGGGGGGGTGGGGGGGCTGTTTAGGGTTTATGTAATGCAGGGATGTGAACTAACCCTCCTGTAACTTGTTTGAATATTAATCAAAATTTGGGCCGAAAAGGCCCAATTTCCCCTAAAAAAAAAAATTTGAGGCGGTAAGGGGAAGGCGATGAGTTATGAGGGGGGGGAGGGGACATGAGGGTCATCCATTTTGGTTCAGTTCGTAAATAATACTTGTATAATTCATAAAACAAATGCTTATAACAAGGCAATAAATAATTGAAGTAATTTATAAAAATAAAAAAGACACGTATATTACCGTATAATGAATTTTTTTTCCAAACAATTAGGATTTATTTTTTAAAATAAAGAATGAAAACATAACTTTTGAACAAAAATTAAAATGAAAAATATCTACTTCAATTCATAAATTTAAGATTATAAACTATAAACATTATTTCGTAAAATAATGATATTCCTTGATATTTTTTCTAAACAAATTTTTTACATTTACATGCTTCTTTAATATCGAATTATCAATATTCTTTAATATTAAATTGCCGATTTATTACTGTTTCTATTTGATTTGACCAAAATTTCGATCAACCTTATAAATTTTCGGTCCAAATATTGCATGAAAGCATCACTTAATGTACATATAGCGAATTCCAATGGTCATTGGAGAAGAAAACTACGAAAAGGTGCTTAGAAAATCATCCTTTGAGTCGCGTAATTTGTTGCAAAACCTAATATCCTATTGCAACAAGCCGATGCCCAAGATTTTGGGAGCCAGAGGCCTAAATTATGAAGTATTATTACTTCAAAGAAAAAAAAGGAATAAAGCAAATACCATTTGGTCTTATGGTGTTTTGTGTGATAGTTGGATGAGGTGACCATATATCACGAATTCGACTTCCACAACTATATTATTTTTTTGTATGAGGTGACTTCATAGACAATTGCACTAAGAAGCTTTATTCCCTGAAAGGGAGATAATTTTTCACCTCAGCAGGAGGATAACTCTTGATTAAATCAGTGTTATCAGTGCCTCATGGAACTATTGTATGGTTTATTTCAAGCTACTTGTTTGCGTTATCACAGAAATAGAAAAAAGTATAATGATAGTTCAATGAGCTCCTCCACTTTTAACTGGGGTGACAATGAAAAAATAACGTGTACTAGAATGCCACGTCAAATAAGGGAGTCTGAAAAAACGGATAAGTATGATAAGAAGTCAATCCCAATAAAAATTAGAACTTCCATTTACTAAATTTATTGTTAGAGAGGTGATATTCTGAGAGCATACTTCTTGTTTTGAGATCGGACGGAAATTCTTTGTGCTGTTAATACCCAGTTTACCTTGAAATATATTCCCTTTTTTTTATTATGCATCTGAACTAAATTAATGATTAATTGTTTTTACCTAAATATCTTAAATATATTTCTATTTTTATTATTATATACTTTTTATTGGTTCAAATAAAAATATTTTTTCTTGACACCTAATATAAGTTATGTAACCCTAAGCACCATTCGGAATTAAAAAAGAAAAATATTAGGAAAATTTGTTTTATCAAATGATTATAATAAGGAATACTCATGATCTAACCGGCCGGAACATTTAACAAAATAAAAAAAATTTCATTAAAATTAAAGAAGCACGCATAGTATCAATTAAAAAATATATAGGTAATATTGCAATAAATACATAAACGAAGATCAACGGAACAACATATTTTAATAGGAAAAATAATATTATTTTTTTTTGTGAAAAAGAATATGCTAAGTAGATAAAATGTGCATTAAGCTATGCAAAAAAGCCCCTGTGTTATTGAAAATTACAATAAAGTCCCGACCATAGATTGAAACTAATACCGTTAGTTAATAGTTTATGTAGTTTAATCACTTCAAAATTATATTTTGAATAATAATTAACATTTTCTTTTCGGATAATTTTTTTTTAATTTTTAAAATCTATTATTAAGAAAAATATTTGTTTTGGAAAAAAAAATCGTTGTTAAAAAATATGTTTTTGGAAAAATGTCTTGTTTTAGAAAAACTTTTGTTTTCGAAACATATTTTCTTTAACAAATTATTTTACTGAAAATAATATTTATTTTTAAAATAAAAAAATATTTTCTAAAAAATTTCTTTCTAGAAAAATGTTTTAAAAAAAATAAATGTCATAAAAAATATTCCCCTCAATAATTTATTTTTTCTAAAAAAATATTTTTCTTAAAATAATAATTTTTTAATATAAAATATGAAAAAAATGTTTTTCTTAAAAAAGTTTTCTAAAAAAATTTGTTTTCTGAAAAAAATTCCAAAATATATTTTAAGTAAAATATTTTTAAGAATAGTATTTAGAAATATCTTTTGTAAGAAAATATAATGTTAATTGATATTTAAAAAATAACTTTCAAGTGATAAACTACTAAAACTAACAATGTTAGCTTAAATATAAATGGTAGGGGCTTTTTGTAATTTTAGCAATAAATGCAGGAACTTTTTTGCAATTTCCAATAATGCATGATTTTTTTTGCAATTTAGGCATAATGTAGGGGGTTTAATTATATCTGCTCTCAGAATAAGAAATATGCTTTTAGAATATACTTCCTTTACTTTTACGGTCATCAATTTGGATTGCCTAATGCCCAACAAAAAAATTGCAACACCAAATTGATAGATTGTTCTAGTAAGCATTTTTTTTAATGAATTGTTCTAGTATTAAGCATTAGATATTGGTAAATATATAAAAAAAAGATAAGAATAAGTAATTTATATAAAAGGGAAAATGGAAATCACGTCCTATTTGGGGACTTCCTGGGCGCGACCTATAGCTACGCGCGACCTGTAGTTGCGCGTGACAGGTCTAAGGGCTAAAATTCGTGATTTTCCATTTTTCCGTCAGTCTGACGCTCCATTCTTGCTATATACTGTTTTGGTCGGAAATATATTTTCGTCATGTATATACTGTTTTGTTCGAGTAATAACATACATATATACCGTTTAGTACTATGTATAATTATATACTGTTATATCACCATCTATATATTGCTTTAGTCTGAATTATATATATTATTTTATCAGAACGGATACTGATATATATACTGTTTGTCTGAATTATATATTTGCTATATATTTATATACCATTTGTCTGAACTATATACTGTTTTGATCTGAAGTATATATACTGTTTTATGAAAATAGTATACCAATTATATACTATTTTGATCTGAATTATGCATATTGTTTTGCTTGTCTGAACTATATACTGTTTGTTTGAATTATACATCATCTATATACCGTTTGAATCGCTGGATGTATATACTGTTTTGATCTGAGTTATACATATTGTTTTGCTTATCTGAACTATATACCGTTTGTTTGAATTATACGCCTCTATATACCGTTTGTGTCACTGGACACTGTTTTCATATCTGAGCTTGTAACAGCCATGGTGTTGTGCTTAAGGCGCTATAGCTCATATAGGAGGCGCCGGGGCTGGAGTTTGTCGTTCTCCCGTCGTCCTCTGGCTGACGTGGCGTCTGCCACGTCAGCAGTAGCGCGCGGGGCGTCCCCAAACAGGACGCGCAATATCAGGACCCTATATAAAAAGAAAAAGAATAATAGTTTCTTTATGTTACCTGTCCAAAGTCCACTCCTCCAAAATACTACTGACCTGTTCCACCAAATGATATCTTGATTAGACCCATCCGGGTCCAACCTGAATGTAAATGGACCAGGTGCAGGATTGTCAGGGCTTTCCCAACATGTAAAATCATTATACTCTCGAGTAATCTTATTATACCGACCCATCCTTCTGGCATCCAGGTATTTCCCGGATGATCAAAGCTCTGCCAGACATTCGAACCAGACGCGTTAGTGAGAATCAGGTTACTTGTGTCCGAAAGGGTGGCATGTGTGGCTTTGGAAGTTGTGCTGGTAGTCCAAATTTGATGATTCGAACCGTTTAAAAGAACCAAATTTCCATCTTTCGATATTTTGAGTTGTGATGAATGAGGGTCTGTGATAGGTTCTACTCGGTTTGCAACCCAAACCACAGTTTGTTTAGGGAGATTTTTGTACCAAACCCCTATGTAGTATTTGTTTGAACTTTGGCTTGATTTGAAGAAACCTAGTTCAAACTTCTCCTGCTTTGAAATTAGGGTTTGGTTGCCCCTGAGTGAACTAGTGAGAGAGATTGAGTCGGTTCTTGAGAAAGAAAAGTAGGGTTTGAGAGAGAAAAAAAGAGAGAAGAAAAAGAGAAAATAGAGATTAGTCATGGTGTTTTCCTTATGTTAAGAGAGTGGGAGAGAACAGCATATATGATAGTATACTGTGGTGAGAGAACAGCATATATGATAGTATACTGTGGTTTATGTATATATACAAATGCATACAGAAAATATCTTGGCAAACTGAAGAATACTCAAGTATTGGTAATACGAAAAATTTTAAACCAGCCTTTTCTCCCTCGTGAGTAGCTCATTTCTATCCTCCATTTATTAAATGTCAAACAAAAAAAAATTGTGTCCTCTCTTATTTTCCAGGTTTCTAGGGTCCCTTTTAGTTGAATTTTAAATCATGAGAAAAAAAATGTGACTCAAGCTGGACTTGTTTGAGGCCGTTACTGTTATAATGACTTCCATGGAGACTTCTTTTTTGAAGTCTACCCCCTACAATATATACTAATTGAAAAGAAGTCCTTGCATCATTCTAAATTGAAAATTGCAATATAGTGATTAATTATTCAAAAAATAAATTTGCAATATAATCTGCTCATTCTTGAAGAGGAAAAGATGATTTTATCCTTAGCTAATGAAAAAGACGGAATTGCGAGAGAGAAGAGCTAACTGAAAAATGAATAAAGATGATTCATCTTAAGGGGTTATTGTGCAAATTTATATATTATTTATTTGAAAATTACCCTATTGAGGCTAGCAAGGTTCTAGAGGACGTCCACAATAACATTGATTAGAGGACGTCCATGATAACATCGAGTAGAAATACAAATTAGAACAAACTTTCTATTCAATACTCAATTATTCTTAAAATACACAAGAGGTATAAGACATGCCAATATTTTCTTAAGATACAAGAGTTCGTGAGTTCAAACCTTATATGTTTCAATTGAACAATTTTCATTTTTTCTTATGAAATAATCCTCAGTTGAGGAGTTGAAAAAAAAGACCTGCCAATACTTGCTAGCTCTACTGGTTAAGGTACGACTCGAACTTGAGCCCGGCATAGACCCTTTTTTCTTTCTGGAGAAGGTATACGATGACATACGAGCTTTTTATGCAATTCAAGTAAAAGGTGCGAGACAAGCTGGTTGGGCCATAATCGAATTCAGCAATCTCAATTTCGGGTGACTTGGTATTAATGGAGTTCGTGTGCACAACATACGAATGTGCCGCAATTTATTATTCAAAAAAATTCCGGGTTACTTTTGTACTCGGTTCAAATTGGGTTTTATTTGATTGAGCCTTATTTGGATTAAGCTTGTTGAGTAAATATCTGATTTGACTTCCGCAACAGCCGGACCGCATAAGGAGCTGCTCTTCCAGATCTATTGAGTGCTTTCTTTGTCTAACTCGTAAACATCTAGAATATGGTTAAGAAAATCAATACGTTATTGATGTCAGGTTAGTAAATAACCATAATCTTTTCTCTTCAAGGGGTTTAGTTATCAAATCTTGGACTTTGATATATGTTAGTTTGAACTTGTAAATTGGGGACACTAAAGTAGATTATTATTTTATCTCATTCACCACAATCTACATGTACATTGATGGTGTATTGAGGAGCTTATCCATTTTTACTGCCTCGACATAATCATAGATCAATCCACCATTGGACCCCTTATTAATCTCTCGTCCATGGAAACTCTATGGTTATGAATAGGATTAATAGAACAAAACATATTTCTTTCAAAGTCTTTTTTTTTATTTGTTCAAATGGTCCCTAAGGCCTTTCTAGTTGAATTCAATGATCACAGAAAAATATGTGGCTAGTCGGGTAAGCTTGACTTGGGAAGATTGAGAGGGGCCGAGAATTTCTTTGTTATCACTCTCATGGAGACTTCTTTTTTGAAGTCTACCCCCTATATTTTATGGGGACCTGATACGCACCGCCGGCTTATTTACCGTCCAGTATTGTCCGAATTCAGAAAAGTATAACAAAATTACAAAAAAATATATTGATAAATAAAAAATATAGATTGAACATATATAAAAATATATTGATATACAAGCTATTATTTTTCAATTAGCTTAATTAATAGACAACTAAAAAATTATAAAAGTATGATGACACTGTTTAGGTATTGTTTAAGCGGATGATGCAAATATTTTCTCTTTTTTTTATATTAATTGAAAGAAGCCCTCCATCATCACAAAAAACAAGAGCTGAAAAATGAAAGAAGATGGAAAAAATGAAAAATATTGATACTGAAAATGAGTGAGAACTACATGTGATACATGCTTCGTTCTGTGTAGTATGACTCATATGTTATTCCTAAATTTTAAATCAATTATGCTAGATGCAGGATTCGAATCCCTCACCTATGGAATGATGGAGTTAGTACCATACCACTAGATTATATAGTGGTGGTGAAAAATATTTATTCATGAAGAGGGAAATTAAAGATGGGTCCAGTCATATTAAGTTGCTCCTTACCTGAAAAATGAATCAAGATGATTTTTTACAACTCTCGATAATACAGATTTTTCTGCAATTTAGGAACAATCCAAGGGTTACTGTGAATTCTCTTACGTTATTTATTAGAAAATGGCCGGTTAATTATTACTTAGAAATTATGAAAAAAAATTGAGGTCAGTGGTCTTCTGTGTGAAGACCAAAGGTCCAGAATCAAGAATATGATAGATATTTTGTTAGAATATTTAGAAGAGTATTAAGACCAGACATGTTAAGAGTAAACAACTTTTATTAATGAATTGAATTGAATTATTCTATTGCATAATGCAAGTAAGCAACAATTAGAGTAATGAAAAAGTGAAAAGAGGAGATATTTCATTTAATTTCAATGATGTCGGGGTGGAAGAATGTAATAAGAAATTACCATGGAAGAGGTCAAAGATGCGGTCAAAGATCTCAAAAAGAGAAAATCATCAGGTCCGGATGAATTAGCCGAAGAATTCTTTCAAGAATTTTGAGATAAAACAAAAGAAGATCTCATGGCTTTGGTTAACGACTCGCTAGACTTGTGGCGGTTTAACCAAGCCGCTATTATGCTTATACCAAAAAAGGTACTTGTCTCAATGAATGATTATCGGCCGTTAAGTATAATTAACGGGCCCATTAAAATCCTATCTAAACTTCTTGCCACAAGACTACAACCATTTCTTTAAAAACTTATTAAATCACAACAAATGATTTTTGTTAAAAAGAGACAAATTACTCAAACATTTGTCAATACAAGAGAAGTAACATATTTCTTGAAAAATAAAAAGCTTACATCCGTCTTGTTTAAAATTGACTTCAAGAAAGTGTTCGACTCCGTCTCTTGGGACTTCCTCGCCAAGGCCTTCCAAGGACGGGGTTTCCCGAACAAATGGATTTTGTGGATCAATAATTTGCTCATGTCTACTTCCTCTTTCCTCAAATTAAATGTTGGGAAGGGACGCCGTTCTTTCATAGGCGGGAAATGGGGCAGGGGATCCCTATCACCCCTGCTATTCAATCTCACTGGCGATGTCGTCCAATCATACTTCCAACAAGCAACAACATTGTTTAACTCTCACTTCTTACTACCACCAATGTTGTTACAATTAGCGGATGATACCAGCATCCTTCCAAAGCTGATCTGAGGAATCTTAAACTCATCAAGGAGACTCGTGATAATTTGTCAACCATATCGGGTCTAGATGTAAATTGGTAAAAAAGTTCATGCACTATCATTGCAATACCGGATGACCTAGCTTCTATAGTACTGCAAATTTTTAACTGTCAAGAGGAAAACTTCCCGCTAAAACTTTTAGAACTATCGCTAACAGTTTAAAGGCCATCTAAAGCGACCTTCACGACCATTTTAGAAAAGGTTCAAAGAAGGCTAGCCTAGTGGAAATGAAAGATTCTATCCTTCGGTGGACGACTTACTTGTTAGTAGAATGTCCTAGGCCAATATATTTGAGACCTAGATATATGGATTGTGTTAAACAAACATTGTATTTATTTATAGATATTTTATATAATAAATACGTATTGATTATTTTATTCTTATTATTAAAATGAACCTTGAATATGATATTCTGTTTTATATCATCAAAGTATGTGACTTTGATAGTAAACTATAAATATATTATGAATGATATTCTAAACCATCCCTGATCGTTCATAGGATGTTTGCGAGACAAACATATTTTATGATAAGCTATAAATGTACATCAGTATGTTAGTTGACTGATGGTCACGTTTTACTGATCATGAATAAGAGTTATTAAATCATTAACGTAAGTATATGTTGGAGACCATATACTGGATTGACCCACTGTGAGAATACTACATGGTTCGTGTCATTAGTTATTCTCAGTAAAGAATGTATCTGTAATCCTTAGACTTGAGATTATCTCAGTTTCCTACATGAGAAATTTTATACTTTAATATAATCTAACATCGTCTTTAATCGGGCGGTCATGAAGATTATAATTAGGTATATAATGAATTATGTAGAGGAAAGAGTTTAATTAAGATAGGATTTGTTCCTCTCATAAATTGAGAGAGATATCTTTAGGCCTCTTGATGATTTGATTGAAGAAACGCACGGCCGTGCTCGAGTGAATTAATAAGGAGTTATTAATGTCATTTCATGTTCAATCAAATTCGGTGTCAGGAAATATTTATCGACCAACGTAAGGTTGACACATATCATGCCTTATGGACGATATAGATATCGTGTAACAAAGGAATACAATGCATGAACATAAATTAGGTTTGATCGAATCATCCATACTTGCTTAATTTGGGTAATCATGTTGTCTTGCTAGAGGCCGCTCATGATTTATAATCCGTTGTGATTATTGCCAACATTAAGTAAACCTACATAGTCATAACTTATGTGATAAGTTGTATGAAGAGCTACATAGTCACGTGACACATCCAATCTTACATCTTATATGATAAGATGTGTTGCATATATGGTTACATAGTTACCATGCACATATGATATGAAACTTATGGACTATATAGGCACAAGAGACACCCCAAAATGATTGATGAAGGCATATTATTTTCGTCCAACTTTTGTGAGACAAAATGAGAGAAAAATCCGAAAATTATTCTCTTGTTATTTCTGTGAAAAAAAAATGAAGAACGAATACTAGCATATATCATTTTTTATCCGTTCAAAGGGGTTGTTCGTGTGGGTACCGGTAGAGGACGAAGCGAAGTGCGGCGTCTTTGTGATTCGGGTTGAAACCGTGGTTTTGTTTGGAGAATCGGTTTGTTTGGAGAATCGATTTGCTTGGAGATCGCTTGGAGATCGGTTTGTGAGACCGGTTAGGCGAAACATTCAAAGGATTGGTTTGGAAACCGGTTTGGAATCGGGCAAAGAAAAGCGTCAACCAAATTCGCTTTCGATCATCACGGATTAAGCGTAATCCGAAGGTAGAAAGTTATGAACTTTTCTTTAATTTAATTATAATTCACGGATCCTTCTTTTGGGTTTCGAATTCAATTTTGTTTCGTTTTTGTTTTTCCGCTGCGTTATGAACGGTAGAAACCCAAGAGTGGCTTCAGAGTCAAGTGAATTCCAATTAAATTAAGATGGATAAACCATTTTCAAAATATTTCTTTTGATTTTGAGGCGTTATTTTTCAATTGTTAAATTTTCGTGATGAACGGTCGCGATTTCATGAAAGGGTGCAACTTCATGAAAGGGCGCATGTGATGTACCTTGATCATGAACGGTTGCGATTTCATAAAAGGATGCGACTTCATGAAATGATGCATGTGATGTCTCTTGATCATGAATGGTTGTGATTTCATGAAAGGATGCGACTTCATGAAATGGTGCATGTGGTGTATCTTGATCATGAAAGGTTGCGACTTGATTGAAAGGATGCAACTTCATGAAATGGTGTATGTGATATATCTTGATCATGAAAGGTTGCAACTTGATTGAAAGGGTACCTTGGGTATGTCATGAAGAGATGTATGTGATGTATCATAACCTTTGGATGGGTGTCTAAATTTTATGAAAAGGTGCAAAACTACGTATATGATACACTAAATAAATTTCGAAAAGATGTATTCAACATATCAAGTTTTTAAATAAATTTTGAGTTTCGCCATTATATAAAATAAAATTTCTTCAGGGGCGCTGCCCCTTGAAACCCTGCAGGGTCTCTGCCCCTTGACCCCGCCTGCTGACCGGGCAGCGGGGCCCCCATTTTTCGGGGCCGCGTCCCGAATCCCGCACTCACACATAGATTAATTGAAGACCCCGAATTTCATATTCGTAACGCCTTATACATATTTCGTAAAATTGTTTAAAGTACAACATAATGCATATAACATGGCCTATTAGATATGTGATGAATGGTTGTGATTTGTGTGTGATGATGTGATATATGTAATATATGCATGTATGTAATAACGGGCATGGTTTCGTTCTTGGTTGATGTGATGTAATTTATTTTGATGGTTAATTGTGACGGGCATGGTTCCGTTCATTTTATATATAATATAACTACTGCGGTCATACGCATCATGGAGATGAAAGAGTTCACCGTCCACCTTATACACATCATGGAGATGAAGGAGTTCACCGTCCACCTCATACACATCATGGAGATGAAGGAGTTCATCAATGCCTTGTGGTTGAATGTATCTTAGGAAATGATATTAATGATTGGCTCATTTAGATCATCAAAGTCATGTTATATCATATCATATTTATTTTATCTGTGGATGTGATGTTCTATGATGAAATACATGATAAAATAAAACAACTAAAATAAAAAGGTTAAACATAACAACCCTCATATAATATTGAATCATAAAAATGCCTCCCATGTATCTATACTTATCATCCCTTCGATCATGCACCATTACGCAACATGGCGCATTGTGATTGAGCTAGTGGCCCGACGCTACATAAGCTGGCACTCCATATTCGGACTCAAAAAATATACCAAATCAAACATGAGCAGAAAAGTTATAAATTTTGTACTATTGATCCAATTTTGAGGTATTCTATGTGGCTTTATCATGCTTTTTCTCTTAACGTTCGAAGTGAAAATCAATACAAAAGTACTTAATTTAAGAAAAAGGAAGTAAAAATACCTAATGTTAGAAAAACAAAATTCAAACATTACAAAGACCTTTTTTCAAGCAGTCCACTGTAGATCTTGTACAATATATTTTAGAACTCCAGGTCAATAAAATAGGGATTGATATGTTTTACACAAATCACCCACAAGTTTATACATTCCACTTCATTTAAATCAACATCAAAATACTCTAGATAAATACAAGATAATTCAGTGGAACTCTTCTAGCATATATATCTTAATAAAATTATAAAAACAACACTTCAACTATGAGGCTGGTATTTAAACTCACTCTTCTACCACTTCAGAGTCAACGGTCGAATATGACATAATTGATCTTCTCGTCCATTAAGTGCTCTAAAGCCCTAGGCATGGGTGGCACATTAACCTCTAAAACCCCTCCAAGAACCTTCACCACTTGATTCATATTCGGGCGATGAAACTCCAAATCCTGAATACACCAACACGCGATTTTGCATGCGCTTTTCAATTCATCCATATCATACTCTGAATCTTGTAATCCTTCATCTAATAAGTTAAATATATTATCATCTATAACATGTTTGGCAGCCCAAGAAGGGAAATAACCCATTGTAGCATCTTCTTCAAAATCTCTGGAGTTTCTCTTACCGGATATAATTTCAAAAAGCATCATACAAAAACTATACACGTCGACCTTAGTTGTAACGGATTGACCCGATAACCATTCCGGACCTAGATAACCAATTGTACCTCTCATTGTGGTTAAAACACGACATAAATCATGACCGATGAGTTTTGCCATACCAAAATCAGCTACCTTAGCACAAAAATTGGAATCTAAGAGTATATTACCGGGTTTGATATCGCAATGAATTATCCTCTCTATGCATTCCTCATGTAAGTACGCTATTCCACGTGCTATTCCGAGAATAATGTGATACCTCATTTTCCAATTAAGATTATTCCTCTTTTTCTTAAATAAAACATAATCTAATGAACCACCCGACATGTACTCATAAACAACAAGCCTTTTATCTATTTCAAAGCAAAATCCACGAAGTTTAACTAGATTTACGTGTTGGATTGCCCCAAGTGTGCTTACCTCTGCTCGAAATTATTTTTCTCCTTGACTTGAGCCTTCTAGCTTCTTCACGGCCACCTCAGTTAGATCAGGCAGGCTTCCCGTAAACACGGATCCAAACCCTCCACCCCCTAACCTCTCACCGAAGTTCTTTGTTACAATAAGTAAATTGTTATATGAAAACATAATCAATGTCTTTTGTCATCTTCTTTTGCATAATGGTTCTTCTCCATTTAGGTCGATGTGAAAGCACATAAAAAATAAAAAATATAATAATTATTGTCCCAATTGTGACTCCAATAACAACTCCAATTAAGATTTTTTTGGAGTTACTTGTGTTTGGTAAATCTGAGGCAGCCAATCGAATATTTAGATTACCCCCAATGTTTCGACCTCCATAATATTGTTGTAAATTTCTAATTTCACTGGTCCATATTAAACACCCATTATTGCATGCCACACGAAAACAATTCTCCTGACAAGTGGATTCACACTCTTTATGACCGGAAACGGGTAAACTTAACTGGTTATCAGGTAACCTCACATTGCCCATCTTAACAAATCCATCTTTTTGAGTCATTTCTCAGTCCACATTTCAATTTTGTTTTTCTCACACAACCTTTGTTAAAATCATTTGACTCCCAATCTTTTAGTGACATTGGTTTAAACCCTATAATGCAATTACATATATTCTCACGAGTTTGATCACATATTCCACAGGGTACGCAAATGGAATAGACATCACATTGGAAAGCAGGCTCACTAAAAAATAGGTTGCCACTCTTGAGTTTTATTGAGCCAAAATAGTTGTTTCCATCCACCATTGGAACCGATTACGTTATTGGTTAAAATAGAGCTATCCGTTACGATATATGTTTCATATTTCCGGTCCCCACGTGTGAATAAAGTTGGAATTGAAACTTGGAGAATAAAAATGTAATATTGTAAAATATTTACCTATCAATTTGTGCCAATAGATAGAATTAGTTCAATCATTTGTTATAATTAACAAGAGTTATGGAGTGTCTGCATCATTAGTTGTCTTGTAATTTTGACACCATTAAATCTTATAATTTTGACACCATAAGGTTATTAATGGTTATTAGTTTTTCTTTTATTCAGCATTAGATTTATCTCATACTATAATAAAAAAAGAAAAAATTGTGTTTCATGCAAACCTGACCAAAGTCCAGTGGTCCAATAGGTCTCTCACCAGTTCCAGCAAATTATATTGATTAGAGCCATCCGGGTCTAACCTTCCCGTAAATGGACCAGGTGCACAATTATCAGGGCTTTCCCAATACGTTAAACCATTATACTCTCGAGTAATCTTATTATACCCGACCCATCCACATGGCATCCAGATATTGCCCGGATGATCAAAGCTCGATCATCACTTAGGGTTTGATATTTCTTTTATTTTCTCTTTAATTTTTCTATTTGTTGAATGAATAAAATATCACAAGTGCTTGTTAATATGGATTGTAAGCAGTTTTATTAAGTACGGAAAGACTTTTCGTGTAACATTTGTGATCAAATCTTATGTAAAATTTTGCAACGAGGATCTATTGTCCAATCAAATGCTGACGCGTGGCGTTCCGTTTCAACATAGGATTGTACTGCAGATGCGTGGAGAATTCTTAATCGTTGGATTCACGCCTAGCATTGAATTCAGTTCAGCGAATATGATCTTTGGCCAGTACGATGTTGGATCTGGCCAATTAAAAGTTGACACGTGGCTTTACACATTCTTTTCTAAACCTGAACCAGACCCTCTCCAATCTAATTATGAATGGAACCTGCCGTTTCCATATTAACACAAGAAAAAGCAAGAATTGGACCATCCGTTGCAGTGAAATGGAGGGGAGATTCGATGCTTTTTCTGCAAGCTACTGACGCGTTAGTACGAGAATCAGGGAATATGCAGTACTAGGAAAGACGGAAAAAAGAGTGTTAAATGCACCCAGAAAATTACACCCAAGCTGATTTTGAATAGAAAAGAAGGAAAAAAGAGTGTTAAATATCCCCCAAATTACTACCCAAAGTAAAATACGGATCAAGCTAAATTTTTAGTACCACAACTTTATTTTCAAAGCTTGTATAGGTCAAATCTCTCTATAAAATGATCATCCTTGCTCTCTCTAAAAATCATCCATTCTCACATCCATATCCATTCATTTTTATACTTCTTTTTCCATCATTCTTCTTCTTCTTCTTCTTCTTCTTCTTCTTCTTCTTCTTCTTTCTTTTTCCACCATTAAAATTCTAAGCTCAAACCCTAATTTTAGAAGAGTAAAAAGGGAGATAGAAATTGTAAGGAGACAAGCTTGATCTAGAAGGAGCAAGTGATTAAGAGAAGATTAAATCAAGAAAGGGGAGGTTCAAGCTCGATCTTCACTTAGGGTTTGATATTTCTTTTATTTTCTCTTTAATTTTTCTATTTGTTAAATGAATAAAATATCGCAAGTGCTTGTAAATATGGGTTGTGAGTTATTTTATTAAGTAGGGAGAGATTTTTTGTGTAACATTTATGATCAAATCTTAAGTAAATTTTCGTATCTTATTATGGTAATTAAATGATTAAATTTTGGCACTTTTTGATGAGAAATAAGTTGAGTTATTTGAAAGGATGATTTGATTTGAAATATTTGTGTGATGTGTTGAGATTTATTTGAGTAATAATAACTTGGAAGAGTTTTTTTTTCCATTATGCAAATAAGGTTTTGAATCAAGTATAAGAACAACTTGAAAGTGGAAGTTTTTGAGTGGATCTAATATTTGAGTTATTTATCGATTGATTTTTGGAAGAAGATTGGTTAAGGCTTGCTTTTAAAGACTATTTAATAAATTTGCTACTTTTTGTGATTTATGATTCATAAGTTACATGAATTGTCGTCATTTCCCTACTTTCTCTTTTTGAACTTTAAAAAAAACAAAGCTTTATTTCTTTTATTTTCTCTTGAATCTTTTATTATTAAAACATCAACAACAATATCTTAAACTACAATTGTTCTAAATGAAAAGTGAGATTAAAAAGTTAATCATTTAAGAACTTACCTCATTGTGGATCGAAATCCTGAACTCACGTACCACATATACACTTGAGAAATTAATTAAGGGACTTATAAATAACTTTGCTAAGATTGTGAACTCACAAATGCGACACTAATTTATCAAATCTTATAGCAACCCAAACCACAATTTGGTTAGGGAGGTTCTTGTACCAAACCCCTATGTAGTAGTTGTCTGAATTTTCACTTGGTTTGAAGAAACCTAGTTCAAACTTGCCCTGCTTTGAAATTAGGGTTTGGTTGCGCGTGAGTGAGCTAATGAGAGAGATTGAGTCAGTTGTTGAGAAAGAGATATAGGGTTTGAATGAGAAGGAGAAGAGAAAATAGAGATTAGTCATGGTGATTCCTCTTATGTTTAGAAAGTGAGAGAGAACAACATATAGGATAGTACGGAATAGTCCATATATGTTGTACAGTGGTTTATATATATACAAGTAAATGCAGAAAATATCTTGGGCAAATTGCAGAATATTCAAGTATTGGTAATGGGAAAAAAAATTGAACCGATAATATGAAAATTTTAAACCAGCCTTTTTCCCCTCGTGAGTTGCTCATTCCTATCATCCATTTGTTAAATGTCAAACAAAAAAAATATGTGGGTTCTTTTTTTTGTTTTCCATTTTGGAGAATCTCTATTATAAATGGTTTCTAGAGTCTGTTCAGTTGAATTTTAAATCATGAGAAAAAAATTAACCCCAACCCCTTATTTTTCACCTACTTTTGAGCCTCCTCAAGAGGCCACATCATATTTTTATTTCGAACGTTCGATCAATTTTTTTGTCAAATCTCAGCCATTCATTCTCTCAAATTTATTGATATTTTATGACAGCATGTTTGTAGTTACTAAAACATAATCATATAATTGGTTGAATTGGTGTTTTGTGTTCCATCCCCAATTTAGTGAGAACCGTTGTAAATTTGTTTATGACCATCAGATCTTAATTAGATGGCTTAAATGAATCATAGTTCAAGATTATCTTCAATTATTAATACCAATAGTTAATGAAGAGTTCACTTATTAAAATATAAATAATTTTTCTTTTCTTATTTAAAAAATTATAATTCTTAATGAAATATTTTATTTCTCATGTTAAAATCATCAAATATAAATTTCTTGGAACTTTCTCTTTATTTTGAGTTCCATATTGTTATGGTTCTAATTTAATTATTTTCTTGCTAAAATATGTGAATAAAATCTATATAAAAGAACAAGTAAAAAAATAATATGATCATTAAGTTATACCTTATACCTTTTTTTTCATCTCCATCTAAACATTCTCAAAAGACCTATAATCAATTTTATCTCGGCCGTTAGATCAATTTTTTTTTTCAAATCTTAGTTTTTCATTTAAATTATTACCATAATATCACCTGGTCAGTTAAATTAATGTTTTGTGTTATATCTCCAATTACATGAGAACTATCATATAGATTTGTTAGAATTTTCTCTTTATTTTGAGTTTCATATTGTTATGGTTCCAAAATTTTTTTCCGCTAAATATATGAATATAAACTATATAAATGAAGATGTACAAAAATGATATGCTCATTAACTTATATCTTATATCTTATTTTTTATCTCTCTTTGAGCATTCTCAAGAGATCTATTGTCAATTTTATCTCGGCCGTTGGATCAAAGTTTTTTGAAATCTTAGCTTTTCATTTAAATTATTACCATAATATCACATGTACCAATAGTTAATAAAGAGTTTACTCATTAAAATATAAATAATTTTTTTTTCTTCTTTAAAAAATTATAATTCTTAATGAAATATTTTATTTCTCATGTTAAAATCATCAAATATAAATTTGTTGGAATTTTCTTTTTATTTTGAGTTCCATATTGTTATGGTTCCAATTTTTTACGCTAAAATATGTGAATATAGACTATATAAATGAAGATGTACAAAAATGATATGCTCATTAACTTATATCTTATATCCTATTTTTCATCTCTCTTTGAGCATTCTCAAGAGACCTATTTGAAATCTTAATTTTCATTTAAATTATTAACCCAATATCACATAATGACATGTTATTATGATTCCAATTTCATTTTTTTTTGATAAAATATATGAATATAGACTATCTAAAATAACATGTAATAATATGATAAGCTCATTTACTCTTATCACATTCTTTTACTCCTCTACGAAAATTCTCAAGATAACTATTATCAATTTTTTCTCCGCCGTCCAATCAAAAAATTGATCAAATATTAGCTTTTAATTTAAATTATTATCATAATATCACATGATTAGTTAGATTAATGTTCAGTTTTATATCTCCGTTATGTGAAAACTATCATCTCAAACAAAATTTCAGAATATTGAAAATAATATTATATTACTTAATGTATTAAGGGTTTCATAATAACATATGTGTAATCCATACAATTTTAGATATATAAAAAATAAGAAAAATAGTCGTGACAATTTTTTTTTTAAGAAAATGAGTAATATTATATTTTTCTATGTAGTATACATGTTTTTTCCATGTATAGAATATTAAATATTATTATTTTTTTATTTTTTTCAAGTTAATAATCTATACTTTAATCTTATGCGGTTTCAACTAAAATCTTCGAAATAAATTATCTTGCATTTTTTTATCTCATTCAACTAAGCCTGATTAATACTTAATTTATTTTTCTAATATAATATGTCAAAACATAATGACATAAAAAAATCAAAGACAACAATTTTGAATTCTCATATATTATTATGTATTATGAATTCACAAACATTTATTTTGAATTTTCATAATTGTAATTTATAAATTATTAGATTGAAATAACTATTAAAATTGAAATACTCGCGGCGAAGCGCGAGCATTATCCTAGTGTGACTAAAGCTTGACAGGTCGTTACTGTTATAATGACTCTCATGGAGACTTCCTTTTTGAAGTCTACCCCCTACATTATATACTAATTGAAAAGAAGTCCTTGCATCATTCTAAATGGCAAAATTGCGATATAGTGATCAATTATTCAAAAAATAAATTTGCAATGTAGTCTGCTCATTCTTGAAGAGGAATAGACTGTTTTGTCATATATATTCGGTGAGTTTTTATATGTTGCCGGACTTCAAAATTGACGGCTGCTATTAATTTCATTTTTTTCAATCCAACGGTTGAGATGGATTCTAAAGAGATGCCAGCACGTTATATTACTAATTTAATCATTACCAAAAACGATCCAAAGGGTATAATAGTAAATTTCACGATTCGTTTCTAATTAACTCTCTGTTTCTCTCCAGTGCCCTTCCTCTCTTTCTCTAATTAACTCTCTGTTTCTCTCCAGTGCCCTGCCCTTCCTCTCTTTCTCTAATGCTAACAGCTGACTTCCTCTCTCCTCCACACGATGATGAAGAGGCTGGCACACGTTCCTCTGTTATCTGCCATATGTTGCCAGGGTCGACGAAAGGTTTTCTCTTTCAAGGCAGCTTGCAGAATGGAAGGGTCGTCGTTTTGAGTAGGAAACAGAGTGGAAACCAATATAACGCCTCTTCTTCATTCCACTCACCTCCAATGTCGTGCCAGAGGCAGAGGCCCCTTGTCTTCATCATAACCAGGACTTCGTAATTAGTCAAAACCGAGCAGCTTCAATTGGTGGATAGCTAAGCCCAAACACTGAGATTGTTTGATTTGGTCAAATGAAAAGTGTCACTTCACTTTAATGATTGCATTGATGAACTATGTGGAGAATTTGTGCTGTGTGTGTGTTTCCTTCTTACGATTGACAGAATGTACGTCGAGTGTTTGATGGAATGTCGGTGAGAAGATTGGAAGGAAAAGACGTGCCTTGAAAACATGCACGCCTTGAAAACATGCAGAGGATATAAAATCCGCCATTATTGAGGTTTTGACTGACCGTTCCATCAAGAACTTCGCGCAATACTTGACATAATTTCAAATGTTGAGTGAATGTTATAGAACTTAATACATATTTTTAGTATCAACATATGTTTGAAGTCACAGCATATATTTTTTTTAGTTGTAATATACTATTATTGAAATGTTGATGTAAATATCCAAGTGCCAATTTTTTTGTGTGCTAATTATAGTCTAAATGTATCATTTTGTGCGCCAATAAACTACTTTTAGTGTTAATATACCATTTTAACCATTAATATACCATTTTTCGATCATCATTTTTGCAGTGTTGATGTTTGTGTCAATATATCACTCTATACTATTTTTGTAATGCCAATATAGATTTCTAATTGCTAATATATATTTGTGTACTAATTTTAGTGTCAATGAACTATTTTGTGAGGCAATATACTGTTATTCAGTGTGAATATATAATTTTTACTATTAATATATTATCTTGTGATGCCAATATATTATATTTAATGACTATACATCATTTATGTACACGTAGGATATCCGTGCCAATACGCCATTTTACCACTAATATACACTATTTTGTATAATTTATTTTCAATTATTTCAATTGTTTTTAGTATTTTTGTTGTTATTCAACATAACTTGTACACTTAAATGTTATATATACTTATTTTTGCCTGAATATTATTTTTTGAAAATTGAACAAACATTTCTGAAGGGCACTACATATTTTTAACATCAATAAATATTTTCAAGTCATATTATAGCTTTTTGAGTGTACTCATAAACTAAGTTCGTAATGATGATATAAAATTGTAAGTGTTAATATACATATTTTTTTTTATATCAGTTTTAGGGTTAATATACAATTTTGTCTGCCAATAGTTTCAATGTGTGAAGGGATAGTAAAATCGGAGAGAGATTGTGTAGCTACATATTTAAAATGGATGGAGCAATGGAGAGGGTGAAACGGGAAAGGGAGAGAAAAGAACACATACGGAAAAAACAAAAAATGGAATGAGCTGCTTGTAATTAATTGATAAGTATCCAAAATACCCCTTTAAATTTAAACGGCTTGGATCTAATCAATCATGGAAAGTAAAATAATGCTTGGGTAAGGCATAACAACTCTATATTAGGTTGACCTAGCCAATGAAAAAAAGGAATTGCGAGGAAAAATACTAACTGAAAAATGAATAAAGATTATCCTTTTTAAGGGGTCATTGTGCAAATTTATATATTATTTATTCGAAAATTATCCTATTGAGGCTAGCAAAGCTCTAGAGGAAGTCCACGATAACATTGATTAAAGGACGTCCAATCTGCAAATCCTCACACATGCAATTGACAAAAACAGGCCCTTCAATGGACCAAACAATCAGCAATACAATAGCCTTTGAGCAAAATGAGAGAGCCTAGAACCGAAACTGGAAGAAGATGTTGCACCTGATTCGAATAGAGACGAATAATGGTTCTTGTGATAAGGAAAAAAAAAGCCGAGTTGGAGAAGCTTCCATTACTAGTGGACCAACAATACCTTCGGCCCGCATAACAGATGGGTCCTCCTTATGGACTAACAACATCAAATAAATGTCCTTGAGACATATATTATTGATCTTATAATTTTGGACATAATACCATGTCTTGACATGTGTCCATTGTGTCCGAATTTTCTATGACATATTCAATATAATTTTGCATGTAGTGAGTTGTATATTTATAATATTTTTTTAAATTCATTACATATTATATTATAGTGATTAAAATTAGTAATACCTCATTTTCATATGCTCATCTTGATTAAAATTACATCATATAAATAATTTCAGATATATATACTATATATTACATATGTTTGGATTTTTCTGTGGCATTTTTATTATAATTTTGCAATTGATGAGTTATATTATTATATTTATTATATTTACTCGATATTATTTTATAGTATTTCAAATGAGTAATGTCTAATTTTTATATGTTTACGCAAACTAAATTATATCAATTAAATAAATTCGGATACACACTATATAATACAAAAAATATAAACCGAATCGGAGCGTGGTAAGCCCTAGTTCTAATTCATTTTAGTAAAATAAGAAAGTTTCTCCAAAAGAGAAAAAAAGACCAACTGAGAGGAGGTTAGGAGCTCCAAGTTTCTCCAAAAAAGAAAAACAAATATTCCGATTACAAAACATATGCAATTCCTATTTAATCTCACCCCTCTGAAATCTCATGATCACTTGAGATGAACAATAATTTGTAGATAAATAATAAGTTCACATAAATAAAAAAATTTCTGTTTTGAGAAGGTTGAAATATTTGATATGTAGATTTCTTCCTTCCTAAAGATATTTGAGTATAATAACTTTCGGTACAAAAAGGTCAACAAAAAAAGGAGATTCAAAATCTTCTAGATAAAAAAACAGGAAATATTCTAATTAATATCAATATAACTCTATTTAAACTCACTCTTCTAAAATCTCATTATCACTCACAGATGA
This sequence comes from Juncus inflexus, assembly GCA_024447665.1. Classification (NCBI taxonomy): domain Eukaryota; kingdom Viridiplantae; phylum Streptophyta; class Magnoliopsida; order Poales; family Juncaceae; genus Juncus; species Juncus inflexus. Next base: position 1,683,757 of record JAJHPC010000021.1, on the reverse strand, counting down.
ATGATAATTTATGCTTTGTATCTTCTCTTGCATTAAATGCTCTAAGCCCCTTGGCATTGGAGGCACATTAACCTCAAAAACCCCTTCTAGTATAATACTTATAATTTTGGACATAATACCATGTCTTGACATGTGTCCATTGTGTCCGAATTTTCTATGACATATTCAATATAATTTTGCATGTAGTGAGTTGTATATTTATAATATTTTTTTAAATTCATTACATATTATACTATAGTGATTAAAATTAGTAATACCTCATTTTCATATGCTCATCTTGATTAAAATTACATCATATAAATAATTTCAGATATATATACTATATATTACATATGTTTGGATTTTCTGTGGCATTTTTATTATAATTTTGCAATTGATGAGTTATATTATTATATTTATTATATTTACTCGATATTATTTTATAGTATTTCAAATGAGTAATGTCTAATTTTTATATGTTTACGCAAACTAAATTATATCAATTAAATAAATTCAGATACACACTATATAATACAAAAAATATAAACCGAATCGGAGCGTGGTAAGCCCTAGTTCTAATTCATTTTAGTAAAATAAGAAAGTTTCTCCAAAAGAGAAAAAAAGACCAACTGAGAGGAGGTTAGGAGCTCCAAGTTTCTCCAAAAAAGAAAAACAAATATTCCGATTACACAAACATATGCAATTCCTATTTAATCTCACCCCTCTGAAATCTCATGATCACTTGAGATGAACAATAATTTGTAGATAAATAATAAGTTCACATAAATAAAAAAATTTCTGTTTTGAGAAGGTTGAAATATTTGATATGTAGATTTCTTCCTTCCTAAAGATATTTGAGTATAATAACTTTCGGTAAAAAAGGTCAACAAAAAAAGGAGATTCAAAATCTTCTAGATAAAAAAACAGGAAATATTCTAATTAATATCAATATAACTCTATTTAAACTCACTCTTCTAAAATCTCATTATCACTCACAGATGAATGATAATTTATGCTTTGTATCTTCTCTTGCATTAAATGCTCTAAGCCCCTTGGCATTGGAGGCACATTAACCTCCAAAACCCCTTCTAGAATCTTCACCACTTGACACATATTCGGACGTTGAATTTCCGAATCTTGAACACACCAACATGCGATTCTACACACCCTTTTCAATTCATCCGTATCATAATCTAAACCTTGTAAGCTTTCATCTAATAAACCAGCAATATTATCATCAATAATTTGTTTCGCGGCCCATGAAGGGAAATAACCCATCATAGCATCTTCTTCAAAATCTCTGAAGTTTCTCTTACCGGATATAATTTCAAAAAGCATCATACCAAAACTATACACATCAACCTTAGTTGTAACGGGTTGACCTGATAGCCATTCAGGAGCCAAATACCCAATTGTGCCTCTCATTGTGGTTAAAACACGGCTAAAATCACGACCAATAAGTTTAGCCATGCCAAAATCGGCTATCTTAGCACAAAAATTAGAGTCTAAAAGTATGTTATCGGGTTTGATATCACAATGAATTATCCTCTCCCTGCATTCCTCATGTAAATATGACATTCCACGTGCTACTCCGAGAATAATTTGATACCGCATTTTCCAATTAAGATTATTCTTTTTTTCCTTAAACAAAACATAATCTAATGAACCACCCGGCATATACTCATAAACTACAAGCCTTTTATATATTTCAGAGCAAAATCCACGAAGTTTAACTAGATTTACATGCTGAATTGCCCCAAGTGTACTTACCTCTGCTCGAAATTGCTTTTCTCCTTGATTTGACCCTTCAAGTTTCTTCACGGCCACCTCAGTTAGATCAGGCATGGTGCCTTTAAACACAGATCCGAACCCTCCACCCCCTAGCCTCTCACTAAAGTTCTTTGTTACGATAAGTAAATCGTTGTATGAAAACATAATCAATGAGTCTTTTGTCATCTTCTTTTGCATAACAGCTCTTCTCCATTTAGGTCGAAGTGAGAACACATACAAAATAAAAATTACAATAATTATTGCCCCAATTGTGGCTCCGAAAACAACTCCAATTAAGATTGTTTTCGAGTTCCTTGTGTTTGGTATCTCTGAGTCAGCAAACGAATATAGAGATCACCCCCAATGTTTCCACCTCCATAATATTGTTCTAAATTTCTAATTTCTTTGGTCCATATTAGACACCCATTATTGTATGAATATGCCACACAAGAACAATTCTCCTGGCAAGTGGATTCACAACCTTCATGTTCCGAAACGGGTAAACTTAATGGCTTACCAGGTAACCTCACATTGCCTATCTTAACAAATCTATCCTTTTGAGTACCATTTCTCTCTCCACATTGTAAATTTGTTTTTCTCACACAACCTTTGTTAAAATCATTTGACTCCCAATCTTTTAATGATGTTGGTTTAAACCCTCTAGTGCAATTGCATACATTCTCATGAGTTAGGTCACATACTCCATAGGGTCCGCAAAGAGAATAGACATCACACTCTGAAGCGGGTTCACTAGAAACTGGTTGCCACTCTTGAGTATTATTTAACCAAAATAGTTGTTGAAATAGACCATTTGATTGGATTACATTATGGGTTACAACAGAGCTATTTGTTACCGTGTACGATATATATCTCCGGTCCCATGTGTCAATACAGCTGGAATTGATGTAAAGTGGATAACCTGAACCAGAATGAGGTGCTTGCGTAAAATATTTACCTATAATTTTACGCCAATAGCTAGAATTAGTTCAACGACTTTTTTATAATTAACAAGAGTTATAAAGTGTCTCCAGTCCAAAAGGGTTATAAAGTGTCTTAATTAAATATTTGTGACATAATATGGCTATTTATTGTTGTATTAGTTATTCCTGTAATAAGCATTAGATTTATGTAATACTAAAAATAAGTTGTCTCATGCGCACCTGTCCAAAGTCCGCTCTTATGATATATCTCTGAATTGTTCCACATAAGAACAAATTGATTCAATCCGTCAGGGTCCAAACTCACGGTATATGGACCGGGTGCAGGGTTATCAGGGCTTTCCCAACTTGTGAGACTAATGTATTCTCGGGTAATCTTATTATACTCGATCAATCCGTCTGGCATAGCTATATCAGTCGGATGATGAAAGCTCTGCCAGACAATCGAACCCGAACCACTGGTGAGAACCAAGTTACTTGTATCCAAAAGGGTGGCATGCATGGCTTTGGAAGTGGTGTTGGTAGACCAAATTTGATGATTTGAACCATTTAAAAGGACCAAATTTCCATCATTTGAGATTTTGAATTGTGATGAATGTGGGTCGGTAACAGGTTCAACCCGGTTTGCAACCCAAACAACGGTTTGTTGAGGGAGGCTCTTGTACCAAATTCCTATGTAGTAGTTGTTTGAATTTTTGCTTGGTTTGAAGAAACCAAGTTCGAACTTGCCTTCTTTTGAGATTAGGGTTTGGCTACCAATTATTGGGCTAGTGAGAGAGATTGAGTCGGTTTTCGCCAAATAAATGTGGGATTTGAGAGAGAAGAAGAGATAGATTAAAAAGAAAGAAAGAGAGATATTCAGCATGGTGTTCCCTGAGGCTTAGAGAGATAGAGCAGGCTAGTATGCATAATGTGTGGTATTGTGGTTGACATATATATAGGTGACAAAAATATCTTATATTGGGTAAATTGCATAAAAAGTGTTGGTAATATAAAGAATTGCAATTTGGAGTTCTTAAACCAAGCTTTCGTTTTTTTCTTCCTCATGTAGGAAGTTGCTCATTCTTAGCCTCCATTTAATATATCAATGTTTGAAAAACCAGAATCGAAACCGACTCGGTCCTTAGGATATCAATTTAGAATCGGTTGAATCAAATAGAAATTGGTCGAATCGGATGAAGAATCAGACAAATTTAAATAAATATAATAATTTTATGTAATCCTGAAAATCAGATATTAATTGAATTGGAGTTTACTGATTCCGACTGAGATCTGCTGAATCGGAATAAGCATTCTTAGGACCACATATTAAATACATAAAATATTTTTTTCATTGCCCCAAAGTCGAGTTGTTCATCAAGTATTTCAAAGGGCATTTTGGAGTATATTTTCATTTGTTCAATGGTCAGAAAAAAATATGTGGTTAATCGGTTAAGCTTGACTTGGGAAGATTGAGAGTGGACGAGAATTTATTTGTTTTCACTCTCATGGAAACTTCTTTTCTGAAGTCTACCCCTATATTTCATTGTCACAAAAATCAAAAGCTGAAAAATGAAAAAAAAAATAATACATACATATATATATATATATATATATATATATATATATATATATATATATATATATATATATATATATATATATATATATATATATAGATAGAGAGAGAGGGGGTGAGGCTAAAAAACATATGTATGAAAAGCATACGTTTTGCTTACGGTCCAAAATATTACATATATCATTAAAAATTCAAATTTCAACCTTACGGTTGGAATATATATATTTTGAATATGTTCTAGATTAATTTTCACAAGAATCGTAATATTATATCATTGCCATCATGTATCATCAAAATTCAGCACTATATATATATATATATAGGAAGATGCTAAAAAACATACGTATGTTCAAACATACGTTTTTTTAAAATATCCGTAAAGTGGTTATAAAAAGTAAAAATTCAAATTTCAACCGTATGGATGTAATATATATGTTATAAATATTTTGTGGATTAATTTTCACAGGAATCAGAATAATATATCATTGTCATCATGTATCATCAAACTATTATTCCGATATATAATTTGAATAGTGCTGCATATTTTTGATAATATATGATGGCAATGATATAATATTCTGATTTTTGTGAAAATTAAAGAATATTCAAGTATTGGTAATATAAAAAAAATTTAACCAGCCTTTCTTTCCCTGGTTAATAGCTCATTCTTATCCTCCACTTACTAAATTTCAAACCAAAAAAATTGTGGCCTCTTTATTTTTCCATTTTGAGCATCTCTATTATAAAATAGTTTCTAGGGTCTTCTCAGTTGAACTTTAAATCATGAGAAAAAAAAAATGTGACTAGTAAAGTAAGCTTGACTGATTGGGGTCGTTACTATTGTAGTGGCTGACTCTCACGGAGACTTACTCTTCTTCATTATATACTAATTGAAAAGAAGCCCTTGCATCAATCTAAATTGCAAAATTGTAATATATTGATCAATTATTCAAAAGAATTTGCAATATATAGTCTACTCATTCTTTTCTCTCTTTTTTTTCTGAAATATAGACAATTTGTCTACTTAGACTTGATTTAAAGAAAAAAGTTTTTTACAAGAATATTTATTGGAATTTTTTATAAATAATGCCAACAAGCTATTTACCTAGTCTATTCTTGTCGCGACTAGATTGTCGTTTTGGCGTAGGGTTTGTTGATTACCATTGACCTTGCTGTCATTTTTGTTCATTTTTCAGCACTCTCTTTGATGGTTGAGAAGACCCAATGTATGCTGCTTCTATTGCTCTGAAAAATCATGAAGTTGCATTATTTCCTGACTTCCCAGCAGCAAGCGTTCCAAAGAGTATCCCATTGTATTTTTTTTGCGGCTTCGGTATTCGCTTTGCTATCTAACTATAGAGTTATGTGCGTGAGCATATAGTTGTTGACAGGCTTATGTCAAAAAAACCGCATACTTTGATTCATATGGTGTGCATAAATGTGCATTGTGCAAACAGATATTCGTGGGAATCTTGTTCTCTTGTAGTGCATAGTGTGGATTATTCGATTTGGATGCATCATTTCCTGAAAAGTATATCTTTGTATTGAGTTTTTCATTGCTCATGAGGCATATAAAGAATTTGACCCTAGGGATTTGATTTGAGCTTCCATATGAATTTGCCAAAAGTTCTGTTGTGGCCTCGATCTGCAAAGAAGGAGTAAACCGACTTTATTGAGAATTGATTTGTTTTGCATGCTAGCCAAATTAGTTTATTTTCCTTGTTTGTGAGGATGCATTCACTTGCCTTTGTCATTAGTTGGCATAGTTCATTTTCTATGAATGAGCTTAACGGAAGGTCCCAACTTATAGGGGCATGTCTTGAAAGTGCCTCTTGCACTATCTAGTCTTCATTGACTGCTCTTCAGTAAAGGCTTCTATGCGTAGTCACAAGGACCTCGCCCGGCCAATTATCCTTCCAAAATTTTATTTTTTGCCTAGTTGTGTTTGGCTTTGTTATTAAACATGGGGAGGTATGCTTCTAGTTCTTTCATAAAAAAAACTTTTATGGTTATAGTTACATGGGTCATAAGTTGCACCATAGTATTGCTGAATGGTGAAGTTTCATATTCCGTTTTCTTTTGCCTTTATTTTCCATATCTATTATAAAAGTAGTATTTTGTTGTATAGGTTGAGGTCCTTAACCCCAAGGCATCCATTCTTTTTTGAAGTGCATGTGAATTCTCATTAGCAAGATGCTTATCTCGTTGGTATTCATTCGTGCTCGCTATAGGAAATTCCTTATTAGTTTGTCAATGTCCTCTATTAGCCCTTGTGGTAGAAGGAAAGCTTGCATAAAGTATAGCGGGGTTGCTGAAAGTATTGTGTTTAGCAGTGTTATCTTGCTCACTATATATAGGAATTTTTGTGGACCATCGGCTATTTTGGCCCGTATTTTCTCTATCATTAGGAGCTATACTGCTTTGTAGGGCTTGTAAAGTGTTAGCGGCAGGCCAAGATATTTATAGAGAATTGCTCTTTGTTGCATTGCAGGAGTTGTTGGATGGATCGCTCGCGATCTTTCGGTATTTGGATAGGTGTGAGGGATGATTTGTTGTGATTGATTCGTAAGACTGTGACTTTGCCAAAACAACGCAATGCTAGATTAATGAGTTGCAGGTTGGTGATGTAAGCTTCTATGATGATGGTCGTGACATCAGCGTATTGAATTGCCGTAATTTTTATTTTTTTGGTGCGGGTGCCAAAATGTTGACATATTTAACCAAGTATTATAATGATTCGGCTACGAGGTTAAATAGGAGTTGCGACAAGGGATCTCCCTGTCTTAGGCCTCTCTTGTGAGAGAAAAAAACACTAGGTTTGACCATTTAACTTAATGGTCGAGCTAGAGGGTACAAATAGGGTGGTTCGTATACACGGATCCAGTTTTGCGAAAAGTTTTCTTTTCCATCAGCCCCTCAAGAAATTGCCAGTTGAATGTGCTGTTGGGTTTCGGACGTGCATAACGCAGCGGAAAACAAAAATATTTGTCCAAAACCAATCCGAGGATCCGTGCGTATCGGTTAAATCAAAGAAATAAATCTTAAAGATACCTTTCAGATTACGCTTAATCCGTGACGCTCAAACCATGCGTGTTGTCCATACGCCTCTAAACCGGTTACCGTCCTAACCGATTTTCTGTCCGTCTAGGTCGGATCGTGCGGAAATAATCTACCGCACATACAATTGGCCTCCACCGAAATTCTCAACAACCCGTTATCATCTTCTTAGGCCGAATAGATCACAAGCGCCGAAAGTACGAACGCCTCTACCGGTATCCACACGAACAAACTTCTTAAAACGGGAAGAAGAACAATATATATGTTAGTAGCTTGTTCTCCTCTTGCATAAGAAAACTCTTTTTCTTCTTCTTATTTTATCTCACAAAAGATGTATATAATTCCTCTCATATAATCGCACCCTTTCATTTTGTCATACAAAAGAAGACACCCTTTCGTAATTATACAAAAATGAAAGTACCCTTTCGTAATTTTGTCACACAAATGAGAAAGGATATTTTTCTCTCTTTTGTCTCACAAAAGAGAATGAGAAATAATGAGAGAAAAAATGATGTGGTGTATTGTGAATTTGGAGCCCTCTATGTCCTTATATAGAGGTGAAGAGTCATGTCTCTTCACACTAAAAGATGTGTATGATATCACTCATCATTATCCATATGCCATCATCTAGACTCTTTTAGATTACATGATCTTTTGTACTCATAGTCTTTATATACATATATATCATATCTTATCACATAAGATGACAATATATTTTGTGACATTCTTATGCAACTCATCATATAAGTCGCTAGGATTTTCTGCGCCCGTTTTAGTTTGTTCTTTGTGTGTGACCCTGTAGGTTCACTTAATGTTGGCAATAGACTTAACAATCTATAAATCATGAGAGGACTCTAGCAAGCCATCATGACTACCCAATTTAAGTGAATATCAGTGATCCGATTTACCTAATCAACAATCACATATTTAGTCCCTTTGTCACGCGATATCTATATCGATCATAAGGCATGTAATACGTCATCCTTATATAAATCGATTAATATTTCTTTATCCCAAATTAAACTGAACAAGAACAAATTACATTAATAACTCTTATTAATTCATTTGAGTATGGACATACATTTCTTCAGTTCAATTCATCAAGAGGCCTAAAGATATCTCTCTCATTTATGAGAGGAACAAATCCCATCTTAATTGCACTCATCCCTCTACATGATTCATTGTATACCTAATCATAACCGTTATGACCACCCGGTTAAAGGTAGTGTTAGATTATATTAAAGTATAAAATTACTCATGTTAGGAACCGAGACAATCTCAGGTCAAAGGACTATAAATACTTTATGTTACAAGAATCGCTAATGACGTAAAACATGTAGCATTCTTATGGCGGGTCAGTCCGTATATGGTCTCTAACATATACCTATGTTAATGACTTGATAAGTATTTATCCATGATCAGTAAAACATAATCATCAGTCAACTAATATACTGGTGTACATTTATAGCTTGTATATAAATATATATATTTATATGTATCTACAAGTATATTTGTCTCCACAAATATCCTATAAATGACCAGGGACGGTTTAAAATAGCATTCATAACACTTTATACTTTTACTATCAAAGTCACGCACTTTGATGACATAAAGTTGAATTGCATATTCATGGTCTATTTTAATTATATTAAAATAACCTATACGCACATATGATATGAAATATCTTAGAATAAATATTATGTTTGTTATTACAATCCATCGTCTAGGTCACAAATACTTTGGCCTAGGGAACAATACCATCATGTGCCACCATTTACTACTCATACTTGAAGAGGAAAAGATGGTTTTGTTATATTAACATGCCTTCTAGAGAACGTCCATGATAATATTGAGTAGAAAGCGTTATGTTATTTGATTGAGGCCTATAGGGATAGGGGGTAGTTAATAGGCCTAAACGTGTGAAAGTGTGAATATTTATACTTTTTAGAGTTTTAAACTTTTAATGTTGTTTTACTTTTAATTGAGGGTTGAATCAATTCTAACAAATTAAAACAAAGATAATTAACTAAAAATAAATAAGTAAAGGAAATTGAAATGATATCGAACACATAGATATGTTGAGTAAGTTCGGCCGAGTGATTGCGTGAGCCTTAATCGCTCGTTTACTCGTTAGCGGACCTTACCAGGTTCACGAGTTGCCTAATCTTCGAGACTTTCCTCTTGGCACCGATTTCACTAAACAAACTTGTTCGTTACAATACTTTGATCCACCGTCACCTTACAAACTTGTGACGATTCAATGGAACAAATTACAAACATGATTCATCAATCTCAACAAACTAACACGAATCTATCTTTAAACTCTCCTTAATCTCAAAAAGTTTTTGAGTCAATTGTATTCAACAATAAAGAGAGAAGAGAATGGCTTTTTGCTTGAGAAAAACTAATGCACAAATTCGGATTGGGACTACTCTTATATAGAAGGAATGAACAACCCACAATTTCGTTGACAACACTACTATTCCGTTGTCAACGGAATACTAAAAAGGAATAGAATCCAACATATTTAATGCTCAAACGGCTATAATTCTACCTATTCCGTTGACAACGAAATAGCAGAAAGAACAACTCTCTTGACAGAGCTATTCCGTTCTCAACGGATTGGAACTCTGTCTATTTTGTTATCAACAGAATAGACAGGTTTTGTTCAGTTGACGACGGAATAATCCTGTTTTTGCCAATAGTCTTCTCAAATTATTATGGAAATAAATTTACTCAAACACTAAACTAAGCCTAGAAAACACAAAGAGATTCAAAACTTGAAATCTTGAGTAAATGCAAGGATTCTTCTTGTCCTTCCGAGATGGGAGAAATCGTCCGAGACGATCACAACTTTATTTCCAAAAGCTCGAAAATGACTTCTTCTGATCGTGATAAAATAATCTCAAAAATATATTAGTAGCTCGGAATAATTTTAAATATCATCAAACAGAGAACAACACGTTCATAATAAAATTTGAGTAGAGAACCATATTAGAACAAACTTTCTATTTAATGCTCAATTGTTCTTACAATACACAAGAGGTGTAAGACAAACTAATACTTGCTAACTCAACTGGTCAAGTCACCACTCAAACAAGGAAGATATCCTAAGTTTGAGCCCGGGTTAGACCGGGTTTTTTTTTCCTGTAGGGGGTATACGAGTGACATACGAGCATTTACACAATTAAAAAAAAAGGTGTGTGACAAGCTGGTTTGTTCATATCGAATTCAGCAATCTCAATTTTGGGTGACTTCATAACGAATATGCCGCTATTTATTATTCAAAAAAAAATTCAGATTACTTTTGCACTCGGGTCAAATTGGGGTTCCTCAACTTGGGTCGAGTTATATTTGGGTCTTGTTTGATTGAGTCTTATTTGGATTAAGCTTGTTGTTGGGTACTAAATCTGTGATTTGTCCTCCGTGACGACCGGACCACATAAGGAGCTACCCTTCCAGCTCTATTGAGTGCTTGTCAAACTCGTAAGCATCTACAAGAATGTTAAGAAAATCAATGCGTTATTAAATAACCAAAATCGTTCTCTTTTTTTAATCTAAAAAAAACAAAAAAACAAAGTCTTTTCTCAATTTTTTTTATTATCAAATCTTAGACTTTGATAGGTTAGTTTGAACTTGTAAATTGGGGAGACTAAGTAGATTCTTATTTTATCTCGTTCTCCACATTCTATGTACATTGATGGCGTATTGATGACTATCCATTCCTACTGGCTCTATAGAATCGTTGATCGATCCACCATGGACCTCTTACAAAACTCTCGTCCATGGAAAACTCTATGGTATTAGCAACTAGTTTGTACTATTCCCAAATTCAATCATAACTATGATAGGAAGATTAGCACAAGAGTCCTGATTAGAAGTTAAATTTTCTAACACATAACCAGTTAATTATTTCTGTCTACCCAACCCCACCACTACTCAGGACTTCTCCGAATCATAATAAAATAAGATTATATTTGGGAAAGATTGAAGATAGAAACAAATTGAGGTTAATTTCACCTCAATTAATGCCACACCTCTAAAAACCCCCTCAGCAATGTAATTGATGCGAATCCTTATGAAAACATCGTTCCTCTATGTGCATTGGACAACCCATAATTACCGCCCAAAACAGGCCCCTCTGATAGACCAAACAATTAGCAATACAACAGTATTTGAGACACACTAGAACCGAAACTGGAAGAAGATAATGCGCCTTATGACTTGCTTATGTTATCAATTCGAATAGAGAGAGAATGGTTCTTGTGAGAGGGAAAAAAGAAAAGCCGAAGTTGGAGAATCTTCCCATGATAGTGGACCAACAAATACGCCCGCATAACAGATTGTTCTCCTAATAGTAATGGACCAACAACAACAAATAAATGAGCCTTGAGATATTCTAATTTATCTTTATAAAATAAGAAAAAGGGAGGTTTAGGACAAAATTCTTACGTCATAAGATGCATACAAGTAGGCATGTTATGTGTTCAAGACAGGCCTGAGGATCAGCCCCACATGTCAGTTGTTTTTTTTACTGCTAAGTAATCAAAACGCGATTTTGCCACAACCAAAATAGCCTGGCAATTTCAGTGAAAAATTGGGAACGATATGGAATGGTCGTCTAGTTGCACGGTTTATGATATGACTATAACTGTGGTTGAGCCTCGGTAGTTATATATCTTTTTTTTTGATACTCGCTAAGATTTTCATTTAAAAAGAAAGAAACAGTTTTGTTACAATACTGCCTTAAGGATAGACAGTTATCTGAACTCTGAAACTAGAGTAATATTACAAGGTAAGGAGAAGAAAATTTAGACCAAAGATGTCTAATAAGCCGAACAGTAAAGTCAATCCTAAAATAACAGAGACTTTAGCCATTGTCTCTCCAACGCCGTGCTTCCTGAATTGCGAGGCAGCAGGTTACGCTCAGAGGAGCCCTCTTGTTGTTGAAGACTCTCTGATTGCGTTGTTCCACAACATCCAACAACCTGCTGCCCATTGAGTATCCCATAATTTTTTCTCTGTGATCGTCAGCTTAGTCAGCCGCCCTCTCAACCAGAAAGATATTGGTGACTCATCAGCAGGAAGTGAGGGTGCAGAGAGTTGATTCTAGAACCGCATTGAGTAAGTACAATGTAGGAATAGGTGAACTGTAGATTCCATCAAGCCACCAGAGCATAGGGTGCATGCAGAGATGCTAGACCAACCATTCCTAACCAGATTGTGTTGGGTTAGTAGTCGGTTCAGACCTAAGAGCCAGAGAAAGAATCGAATTTTCATCGGAATTTTGATCTTCCAAACCTTGGCATTCCAATATGATTTTTGATTGGTTTTGAAGAAGAATTTGTAAGAGGAATTGGCAGAGTATAACCCATCAGATGTCCATCTCCATTTAGGGTTATCATATGCACCGAAGAGTGTAGTAGAGTTGAGGATGGTGAGCAACCTGGCCGCTTGATCAGAGATGATCAAGTTGTTGGAAAGGAGGAGAGGTGAAAGATCCCAATTAGAGTTGATAACTTGACACACCGAAGCCATTTTGTTATTAGACCAATGATAAACATCCGGGAATTCTCTAACAAGTGGAATATCATCAATCCATACATCCAACCAGAATGATGTTTTATCCCCCGACTCAACAGACATTCGAGTGGATGGTTTAAAGATGGGAAGTAAAGAAAGAAGTTCTTTCATGAAGAAAGAGTATCGGTCAGAGGCATGGAATGCAGATGATAATGAGTTAGTTCCATACAAATTTTGTAAGATATTTTTCCATGGACTATCATTGTTCGAGTTAGCTTGCCAAAGCCACTTGAGCAACATAGCAAAATTTTGCTTCTCAATATCTAAAATGCCCAATCCTCCACATTCTTTAGGCATGACCACACGGTCCCATGCCACGAGGCAGTGACCCCCAAAACATTTTTTATCACCTCTCCAAAGAAAGCACCTAACTATTTTTTCGAATTGTAAGATGAACCACATGGGTACCATCATTACCTGCATGTAATAATTCAGAATGGGTCCAAGGACAGATTGAACAAGGATGATTCTCCCTCCATAAGAGAGCATTCGTCCTTTCCATCCGGCCAGACGTTTTTGCACTTTATTCAGAAGGGGAATGAAGAGATGTTTGTTCGGTTTCACTATAGACTGAATATCCGAAACGCAGGAACGATCTGACTAGAAAGTCATTAAAAACTTGATCGAAGAACTATAGTGAGGGATAACCCTAGGTATCTTATTGGTAAAGTTTTCTTCACGCAACCCAGGATGTTTGACAGAATGGAAGAATACTCATCCGGTATTAGGAATGTCGAAAAGGTACTTTTTACATTATTAATGAGTAGGCCAGACATTTCACCCAAGCATTGTAGCACTGTCACAAAAATTTTCAAATTGTGAGGAGATGCTTCAGCGAAGTAAGTTGTGTCATCCGCAAATTGTAAAATTTGTGGTGAAATAACATGATGTTGAGACATCAGAGGTTGAAATTGTACCATCATAGATTGTAACACATCTACTACCAGATTAAATAATAGGGGAGAAAGAGGGTCACCCTGGCGAACCCCCCTTGAGTGAAAGAAAGCTTGACTTTCAAGATTGTTAATCTTCAAGAAAGATGAAGAAGATTTGAACAAGTTTTTAATCCAAAGGATTCAAAGTTGAGGGAAGCCTCTAATGCGCATCAACAAAAATAAGAATTCCCACTTGACCGAGTCGAAAGCATTTATGAAATCGATTTTGAAAATAATGGAGGGTATCTTAACCTTATGTGCGAAAGATTCGAGTTCTCTGGCAACCAGAAAGGATTCAGTGATAGATCTTTTTTTAATGAAGGAAGATTGATTAGGATGAATGAGGTATTCCATGTGAGGTTGAAGACGCTTGGACAAGAGGGAGGAAATGATTTTGATAGGCGCAGATAAGACACTTATTGGCCAGAAGTGATTAATGAGGTTGGCTCCTTCATTAAGTCTCCTCCATAAGTCAAGAGAATTCTTTGAGAAGTCCTCAACTACCCACATTATGTCACTTTTTAATTAGCATCCAGAACATTTTGAAAAATTCAGAGGGGATTCCATCAGGTCCTGATGACCTCCCATTTGGAAGTTCATCAATAATGCTTTTTACTTCATCTTCTGAGATAGGCGATGCAAAGCCGGTCAGAGAATTTGAATGGGAGGTCAAGAAGTCTAGGTTATGATTGTTGTGTGTATTTGGTTGGAGGAAGTGTAACCGAGGAGATTTTTAAATCGGGAGTAGAAAGCATTCAGAATGTCCGATGATGACTCTAAGTTATGAGGAGAGTCTTCAGACAGTTTAAGACTTGTGATGAAGTTGGATTTATTTTTCATAGAAGCAATAGCATGAAAATATGCCGTGTTTTTGTCCCCATCTTTTATCCAATGGCATGAAGCACGTTGTTGCCATTTACGTTCATTTAGATTAGCTAACTCATGAATGAGTGTTTTGAGTCGAAGTCTCAAACTAAATTCAGAATTAGTTAAGGTTCTACTTTCCTCCAATCTGTCTAGAATCTGAACAATCCATTTTGCTCTAGATAGGGATGTGTTCCATCTAGCAAACACTAAGTTGGCCCATTTCTTGAGCTCTCTCTTTAATCTATTCATTTTAATGACATAGTTCTTTGAGGAGAGAGTGGAATATGTCGGTTCATTCCAAGAATGATTGACTAATTCAAGAAAGTCATTTCTTTTGAACCAGTGTAATTCCATCCTGAATCTACTATTGCGAGTGATATTTTGAGGTTTGAGAGAGAGAAGAACAGGAGAGTGATTAGAGGTAGTTAAGGGAAGATCGACCAGAGTGGCAGTCAGATTAGACGAGATGAAGTGTGGTGAAAGGAAAGCGTGATTCAGTTTAGAAAGGCATGGGGTTGGTCTTTTATTGGACCAATTAAAGGCCCTACCTCTCAACGGAGTTTCAACCAGATCGAGTTCAAAGATCGATTGGTTGAAATCAATAGATATGGTAGTGTTAAAAGAAGCAGAAGTAGTTTCATTCTTTTGTCTGAGCAAATTAAAATCACCCACCAATAACCATGGCATGTCAATATTGTTAGATTTAATTTGGGCCAATTCTAACAGAAAGTCACTCTTTTCATTGTCCTCAGTCGGACCATAAGCATTGGTGACCAGAAAGGATTGTTTAGTGACGGAGTCTTGTAACAGAACATTTGAGCAGTGTTGAGTATTAAAAGAATTCAGAACTGTATAAAATTTTGACCAGAGGATGAGAGTGCCACCTTTATATCCTAGAGAATTATTTGCAACGAAATTTTTGAGATAGCTAGATGCAATCAGAGATATTTTAAATAAGTCAGTAAGCGGCCATTTAGTTTCTTGGAAGCAAGCTATTTTACACTTACTGGATCTAACAGAATCACGAATAACATTACATTTTTCAGCAGAACCCAGACCTCTAACATTCCATGTTAAAAGTTCAAATTTAGATAACTTTAATGTATTCATCATAAAACAAACACTGGAAAAGAGCAAAAGAACAAAAGCAAACCGGGAACTAAAAGATAGTTATTTGTATGGTGATAGAACCCACATACAACAAAAGTGAGATAAAGATAACTTAGTCTAGTATTCCTCCTCATCAGAGGAGGATGCTAGAGAGTTAGAGACCTCCGCAGCCTTAGAGGAAGCTCTTTTGTCAAAAGAAGGGCCATGATGATTGAGTTTCCCATTCTGATCCATGCCTATAAAGTTTTCAATTTTAGACACAAGGGGGTCATTAATAGGAGTGATCAGAAGCTTTTCATGTTCCAACTCAGATAGCAAGCCTATTTTAGCAGCTTGTTCTTGTACAGATTTTGAATTTTTTTGTTTGTTTTTGTGCTTAGGAGGAGTGATAATTAAACCAGAGAATAGCTGAATCGGTTTTTTCTTTCTAGAACTTCTCCTTAACCCTTGTTTATCAACAGATTTAGTTTTAGTCAAATTTGGTTTAGTAGAGGAGACAAGAGAATTAGAGCTATCCTTCAGATTTTTTTTTTAACTTTAACTTTTTGCCTGCGAGAGTTATATTTTTTTTCATTAAAATATTTTTTGTCACATTTTGTTGAAACAAAGATGTGGTAGGGATGGTGAAAGATTTTGAAGTAATTTTCTTAGATCTTTGAATGAGAGATGTAATAGGAGCATTAAATGAGGGAATGGATGTGTTATCATCATTGTTGCACGACTAAATTAATGGGAGAGGAGTATTTGTCTCTTTGTGATCCCCCAGCAGCCCTCTCAATCCCTCCTTTACCATTGATAAACGGGATCCATTTATTTTGAATATATGTGGAGTCTGTTCAATCCCTCCTTTACCATTGATAAACGGGATCCATTTATTTTGAATATATGTGGAGTCTGTTTACCGGTGATAAAAGACGGATTGGGGGCTGGTAAACGGGGCTGTATATACTTTTCCATGATAGAATAAGATGAATTCAAACCTTGAGTGATGGGTGAGCCGTTATGCCTGCCAGATTCACCACATTGCATCACATAGTTGGATGACATAGTCAACATCTGGATTGTCTGGTCAGCGTACTCAGTGAGAGGGAGTGTAGAGTCATCAGACTATTGAGTGTCAGAAGCACCAACTCTCAATTCCCCAGACACTATCATTCGCTCCCATATCCAACAATTTATCAGAGATATTTGTCTGAATGGACCTGTCCATTATCGTATCATCACCTCCATTACCCTCAATACTGAACATTTCCAACATCTTTCTAAGGTTTGAGGATTCAAAATTGAAATTATTTTTTGAAGTCAGAATGGAGACCGGTGTGTCAGTCTGTCTAACACTACGAGGGTTTCTTGCCTCTGGTGTGGTGAGAACAGATGATGACTGGCTATTTCTCGCAGGTGACTGGTCCAGAGGCGTCTCTTGTCGTGGCGAGGTCCAGGGATCATTTAACAAAGGTGGTGGGGATGGAGGCTGATCAAAAGCAAAAACTCTTGCTCTTGCCTCCTCCATTGATCTTTTCGAAGGAGATTTGTTATAAACATATCTCTCTTCCATGCCAACGGATGATCGAGACCAACGTTCTTGTCCCGATCCCAATTATTGTGTTTGTGTAGAGAAAGTTCTGTTTTTTGTAAACATGGATCCAAATTTTGTGGTATGGAGTTTGTGTGCACAACATACAAATGTGCCGCAATTTATTATTCAAAAAAAAAATTTGGGTTACTTTTGCACTCGGTTGAAATTGGGTTTTTATTGGATTGAGTCGTATTTTGATTAAGCTTGTTGAGTAAATATGTTATTTGACTTCCGCGTCTGACCAGACAGCATAAGGAGCTCCTCTTCCAGCCCTATTGAGTGCTTTCTTTATCAAACTTGTAAACATCTCAAAGAAGGTCAAGAAAATCAATGCGTTATTGATGTCAGGTTAGTAAATAACAATAATCTTTTCTCTTTAAGGGGTTCATTATCAAATCTTGGTCTTTGATAGGTTAGTTTGAATCTTGTAAATTGGGGACATTAAAGTAGATTATTATTTTGTCTCATTTAGTTCTCCACAATCTACATGTACATTGATGGCGTATTGAGGACTATCCATTCTTATTGACTCTATAGAATCGTTTGTCAATCCACCATGGAGCTCTTACGAAACTCTCGTCCATGGAAAAGTCTATGGTATTGGCAACTGGCTTGTACTATTCCCAAATTCAATCATAACTATGATAGGAAGATAATACAAGAGGCCTGATTAGAAATTTTTTGTTTAAGTTTTAGTAGGCGATTCCCTCGCTGAGATTCTATTTGAATAAATAAAAGTTCATAGACAATGATGGAAAATTAATTACAATCATCAAAGAAGAAACAGATTTTAAAAAGGAACAAAGAAAATGAATAGAAGATACGAGAAGAGACTCACTAACTTCGGACTTCTAACAAAACATCCTCCAGTTTGTCGTTTGTTGTTTGATTTCTTCCAGAATGCCAGCTCGAGTAGACTTGATTAGAAGTTAAATTCTCTATCACACGACCAGTTAATTATTTCTATCGACCCCACCGCTCCTCAGGAGTTTCCCAATTAGAATACTTATATTTGGGAAAGATTGAAGCTAGGAACCAATTAAGGTTAATTTCACCTCAATTAATTTCACAACTCTAACAATCTCTCATTCAAAGTCAAACATAGCCTTGCAATCTGCAAATTCTCAGCCATGCAATTGAGAAGAATCCTTATCCAAACATGGTTCCCTCTAGTGCATGCATTGGATAACGCATCATTACCGCCCAAAAGAGGGCAGCTCTGATGGACCAGACAATTAGCAATATAACAGTCTTTGAGCAAAATGAGAGACACTACAGCCGAAACTGGAAGAAGATGATGCGCCTTATGACTTACTCATGTTATCGATTCGAATAGAGACGAATAATGGTTCTGGTGAGAAAAAAAAAAAGCCCAAGTTGGAGAAGCTTCCAATGGTAGTGGACCAGTCTACCTGGGTCATTGAGCCTTCACTTAAGGGGTTTGCTCATCTCCATTAAAGGTACTCTCAATCGAGCTTCAAGTTAAGAGATCGTCACAAGAGAAGTTGGACGGAATTTCAAGAAAACAAAAGAACCAACTCGCACTAACTGTTCCATTGGAGACATCCAATTCTTGCACTTCTTGAGAGCTTGGACTGATTTGATCTTTGTTAGCATGGCAAAAAACGTGGAGCAACAATTTAGTTACCTCCATGCTTTGCTGAAAAACATTGAATCTGAACTTAAAAGTTCCATTCATCAAAAAACAAACGTGCAACCAATTAACTCTCAACCTTGGATCGAAGTTTCAGACAAAAATAAAAAGAAAGAAAGCCCTAAACACTGCTGCAGATGCTTGAGCAAAGAACATGACAGAGAGAATTGCAAAGAACCTATCAAATGTCACAAATGCAATAAAGGAGGCCTCATAGCCAAATTTTGCAAAAACAAATCAAACGTACTAAACACCTCAACAAATTGTATACATACAATCCCAGTACCAAGGAATACAGATAAGCTCAACTCAACTCCACTCAGAAAGACCAATTCAGATTCAGATCAACCTAACTCAAACCCACTCAGAAAGAGCAATACAACCATTTATTTACAAAATACAAAGCTCCCAACAAACCAATTCTCTCGACCTACTCCCAAATCCTTCCATGAAATTACAATTTCCATAAAAAACATCCCCAATAATCTCACTTCTGAAGAAAGCTTAAAGGCCTTAGTTTCTCACTTTGGCATCTTTAAAAGGGTCAAAGATATTAAGGGAGCTGGCAGTTTGGTTGAAGTTTCTCTGAAGAATATTTACAATGTGCCACACATTGTTTATTTCCAAGATGAATTTAAATCGCTAAAAGCCTTTATATCAATTTCAAAAAATCAAGCTTCGATTTATAAACCTCAAGCGTCTGTTGCTGAAGGAAAGGGTAAGGCAATGATAGTAGAGGCTCAAAGTTCACCTAGTGACCCTTCTAGTTCAACAAACCCATCCACAAATCTACTTTAGGATCCACTAGTTTTTGAAACCCTAAATCCTGAAGATCAACCTTTAGAGAAAAAACTGCTTCTTGAGTATAATGCGGAGCCAATCCAACACGAGAGCACAAAGGTGGCAACAGAAGATTCTAGAACCTCAGAGGCAAAAAAATCAACTTTCAACAAGCAGCACAAATGTCACATCCTAAGAAGAAGCCCCAGACTTTCAGAGAACCAGGCAGAAAATTATACATCTGCAATAAACAAGCCCAATTAGTGCAATATAAAGAAACCACTCATGGCTTCAATAAAAAAGGAAATAAGAACCAGCAAATACTACTAGAAAATCAGATACCTCAGTTTTCAGTTCAAAAGAGTTATATTGGAGTTGAGGAAACCTATGAGGCATTAAGAGCGGTTGGATATGTGATTAGTCCAGAGTTAGAGGAAAAAATCCAATCCCTAGCGGAAGAAAGATCCACCTAAAAAGAAGGTTCAAATAAAAGAAATCAAGTTTAAAATACATTAAAAATGAAATTCAAAAACATAAAAATTATTAGTTGGAATGTAAGAGGGATGAATGACAGAGAAAAAAGAAAAGATATAAAAAGAAACCTAAATGGTGAGGGTGCTCAAATTATCTGTTTCCAAGAGAGTAAAATGGAAATTTACACAGATAAAATTCACAAAGAGGTCACAGGACAAGGCCTAGATTCTTACTCTTATTTACCTTCATAAGGAGTCTCAGGTGGGATAGTTCTAGCTTGGAATTCCTCTTGGTTCTCAGAAACACAGCGTATCAAATCTCAGTTCTCAATTACAGTATCATTATGTTGCAATTGGGATGGTCAAAAAATAAGAGTCACTGGGGTATATTGCCCACAGTCATTACAAGAGAAGAAGATTTTTTCTCAAGAATTGGAAGGTTTGAATAATGATGATAATATTCCATGGCTAATTTTTGGAGATTTTAACATGGTCACTTCACCTTTTGAAAGAACTGGTCCAAGCAATGATATACAATTGTTCAATAAAATGATTTCAACCCTAAATCTTTTAAATCCACCTCTCAAACGAAAACTATTCACATGGTCCAACACAAGATCTCAAGGCAAGCTCGATAGGTTTCTCCTTAATCTTGCCTGGTCAAATACTTTCCCCAATTACTCACAAATTGCCTTACCTAAACTTGTTTCTGACCACCATCCCATTTCCTTAAATATTTCAAGTAATTTCCCAATTTTTCAAGGCTTTAGGTTTGAAAAAGCTTGGCTGCATAATCAAGAAGCAATTGATATTATTGAAAATCACTTGCTTGCAAAAAAATCTAACTCATTGGATGAGCTTCATAGAAAATTTCATGAGTTAGGTGTAAAATTAAAGAGATGGGATAAAAACAGAAAAGAAAACTCAAAAAAACAAAAAGTGAATTGCAACTTTCTACTCAACTGGTTCAACAAAAAAGAGGTCTTGCAACTCACAGATTTAGAAAAATGGTTAAGAACCATTATAAAACAAAGATTGAAAGAAATACATGCGCTTGAAGAAAAATATTGGGCCCAAAGAGCCAAACACAAGTGGATTAGAGAGGGGGACCAAATACGAAATTCTTCCACAGTTTTGCCAAACAGAAAAAGGCTAAATCTCTCATTCCATTGTTAGTGGACCCTGGCACAAACATTGAGACCAACAACCATTCTCAAAAAGCCTCAATATTCTTTGAATTTTACAAAAGCCTATTTGGAAAAATCTCACCAACAGCAAAAAGTGAGGTTTCTTTAGATCTCAAAAAACTTCTTTTAGATTCTTCAGTGGACTTAACCCCACTAAATGAACCTATCCTTTTAAGTGAACTTGATGAAGTAATAAACAGGTGGAAGAATAATAATAAGTCTCCAGGCCCTGATGGTCTTACGGGAGAATTTTTCAAAAAATTTTGGCACCTAATGAGGTTGGAGATTTATGAAATTATTACCAATAATTGTGTCTCAAAGGGCCTTGGTAATTTTGCACTCTCTTACATTACCCTCCTCCCTAAAAAAGAGGGGGCAATTCATCCCAAAAATTTTAGGCCTATATCTCTCATAAGCAGCATTCAAAAACTGATCTCAAAAACATTTGCAAATCGCCTAAAGAGAGTTATTAACAATTTAATCATGCCCAACCTTCACTTTGCAAATCAAGAGAAGTATCCTCTCCTTCTTTTTAAAGCCGACATTCACAAGGCTTTTGATTCTATATCATGGCACTTCATCATCCAAGTTCTTAATTGCACAGGGTTTTGGTGATAAATGGATTGAATGGATGAATTATTATGTACTACAAGGGACTGCAAAGGTACTAATGAATGGCATACTGGGGAAGAGCGTACATTTAAAACGTGGGGTTAGACAAGGAGACCCCTTCTCTCCATATCTTTTCATTCTAGCTATTGATGCATTAGCTTGTATAATGGAGAGATTAATTGCACAAAACTTCATTGAAAGACCCCTACCTGATTGTTGTGTGGCATTACTTTATGCTGACGACACTTTGCTTTTAATTAAACCGGATAAAATTCAAGTACAAAGATTAAAATTTATCCTAAATTCTTTTGGTGATCAATTTGGATTAAGAATAAATTTCGAAAAATCAGAGATTGTGATCTTATCTCAAGAGGGTGTTGACTTGAATGAAGACCTGGCTAAAGAGCTCGGTTGTCCCTTGGTTTCCCTCCCTTTGAATTATCTTGGCCTTCCTTTGGATCTCAAAGAGCCTTCAAAAGCGTTCTACAAGCAATTTATTAACAAATTTGAAAAGAGATTGAGGGGATGGAAGGGAAAATTACTATCAAAAGGTGGAAGATTAATATGAATCAATTCTGTTATGTCTTCCCTTCCAATATATTATTTTAATCTCTTTAAATTTCCTAATTGGGTAATTAATGAGATGGATACTATTAGGAGGAACTTTCTTTGGAAGGGAGACAAGGACATTGGTTACAATTTGGTAGCTTGGCACATGATTTGTAAACCAAAAAATGAGGGTGGGCTAGGTATTCTAAAACCTGCAGGTCTTCAATCAAGCTTTAATGTTAAAGTGGCTTTGGAAATTCTATCAACCAAATGAATTTAAATGGCAAAATCTAGTTGGGAATTTACCTTTTGAAGGGTTGGAAAATAATCCCAATAGCAGAGGATCATACTTCTGGTCTGAAGTAAAACAACTAACCCAATTCTTCTTCTCCAGTACGCAATTTGTTTTGGGTGATGGCAAACTTATTAACTTGTGGTTGAACAGGTGGAATGAAGGGGGGGTCTTATCCCACAAATTCCCTTGCTTATATACTTATCTCTGGAACTCAACTGGTACACTTCATCAATATAAAGAAGTTTTTGATAGAAGAGCCCTATTTCGAAATCTTGTCTCAACCAAAACACAACAAGAGTTTAATCTCTTCAATCTCCTCTTAGATCAAACTCAATTAACCCAAGTCCCGGATGCTGTCAGGTGGAATTGGACTGAAAAAGGTCTTTTCTCCACAAAATCAGCCTATCAGAAACTTCTCTTGGGGGTTCATCCTTTCTCAGATCTGAAATTTTTATGGGGGATAAAAATCCCACTGAGAATGAGAATACTTCTTTGGGAAATAAAACAGAAAAGGATGACCTTAGATAATCTCCAAAAAAGGGGATTTACATGTGCAAACCGATGTTTTTTATGCAGGAGAGATACATAATCAGTCGACCACCTGTTGACTGAATGTGATTTTACAAATAAACATTGGCAACTCCTCAGATCGGCCACCAATCAGGAAGCTATTCTGCCTTCAGATCTTCCTTGTATGCTTGAAAAGCTCTTCAATTCTACTAATAGCAACAGAGCGACAGTTCTTTCTGCTCTTTTTGTTTTTGTGCTATGGAGGGAGAGATGCAGGCGCGCCTTTGGAGATTTGATCAGAGAAGGTGCGGGTTTGATAGATGAGATCATTGGAGAGGAAATGACTATGATTCAAGCTCAATCTTCGGTATGGCAGTTTGAGGAGAATGGAGAAGGTAGTGTGGCGAGAGAGAGAGTCAAATAAAAAAGAGTAAAGTAATGAACAGAGAAAATAATAGGAGCAAGCTCAGTGGTAATAAAGAGATAAAGTCACTTTGATCTCATCGAAAATACAAAAAGGCAGTATATTTTGAGATCCAGATTATAGAAAGAGGTTTGAGCTTCTACATAAAAAAGAAAGAAAAATGTATTAGCTTGTTTAGAGTAGGTATTTAATAGGCCGATATGTAAAAGGCCGGAGAGAAAAAAGATATTTTAGATAATAATTTGTAAATATTTTTGGCAAAGATTAATGAAAAGATAAAACCAAGTTTGGAAGGGGGGACTTGAACCCTCTCCAAATATCTTCAAAAAAAAATGGTAGTGGACCAACAAATACTTTCGGCTCGCATAACAGATGGGTTCTCCTAATGCTAATGGACCAACAACAACTTCAAATAAATGGTCCTTGAAACATTCTAATTCATTTTAGTAAAATAAGAAAGATTCTCCAAAAAGAGAAAAAAGGACCTTCAACAGAGACGAGGTTAGGAGCTCCTAGTTTCTCCAAAAAAAAAAAAAAAAAAAAACAAATATTCTGATTACACAAACATATACAAATCTCACCCCTCTGAAATCTCATGATCACTTGAGATGAACAATAATTTGTAGATAAACAATAAGTTCACATAAATAAAAAAATTTTATGTTTTGAGAAGGTTGAAATATTTGATATATATGATCACTTGGCACATGCAACATCCGCAGATAATCCGAGGATGTGGAAAATTAAGTGTCCACAGAAGGTCCGTTTTTTTGCATGACAAATGATTCTCGGTCGACTAATGACCCAGGACAATCTCGCCAAAAGAGGATGGCCCAACCAAGAAATATGCACAATATGTTCTCAAAACGTCAGCGAAACGATCCATCACCTATTCCTTCACTGTGATTTTGCAAGGCAAGTGTGGATGCATAAAGGAATAGATTCCGACCTATCGACAACAATAGCGGACTTCTTGAAAGAACAGGTGGTAGGTACGCAAAGACAAGGATACCCGACAGTCATGGGAGACAGACTGGCTCAATATGTGTTGGTGCATATGGAAGGCACGGAATCAAAAGGTCTTTCGTCAAAAAGTACCACACCGACAAAACGTCCTAGCGGAGATCGCCCAACAGTCGGCAAATTGGAGACAATATTGTTAGGGATTAGGAATTTTTTTTCTTCTTCCTCTGTTTTTTCGATATTATTGTAAATATTTTTACTTCCCTTTATTTCTCTTTTTTTCTTGTACAAAACCTTTTTAATTTTCAATGAAATCTCAGCGAGGCTCTTCGCCGGCTGCAGCTTCAAAAAAAAAAAAGAAATATTTGATATGTAGATTTCTTCCTTCCTATAGATATTTGAATATTATAAATATCGATACAAAAAGGTCAACAAAAAAAGGAGATTCAAAATCTTCTAGATAAAAAAAAAAGAAATATTTTAATTAATATCAATATAACTCTATTTAGACTCACTCTTCTAAAATCTCATTAACACTCACAGATGAATGATAATTTATGCTTTGCATCTTTTCTTGCATTAAATGCTCTAAGCCCCTTGGCATTGGAGGCACATTAACCTCCAAAACCTCTTCTAGAATCTTCACCACTTGACACATATTCGGGCGTCGAATCTCCGAATCTTGAACACACCAACATGCGATTCTACACACCCTTTTCAATTCATCCGTATCATAATCTAAACCTTGTAAGCTTTCATCTAATAAACCAGCAATATTATCATCAATAATTTGTTTTGCGGCCCATGAAGGGAAATAACCCATCATAGCATCTTCTTCAAAATCTCTGAAGTTTCTCTTACCATATATAATTTCAAAAAGCATCATACCAAAACTGTACACATCAACCTTAGTTGTAACGGGTTGACCTGATAGCCATTCAGGAGCCAAATACCCAATTGTGCCTCTCATTGTGGTTAAAACACGGCTAAAATCACGACCAATAAGTTTAGCCATGCCAAAATCGGCTACCTTAGCACAAAATTTAGAGTCTAAAAGTATGTTATCGGGTTTGATATCACAATGAATTATCCTCTCCCTGCATTCCTCATGTAAATATGATATTCCACGTGCTATTCCGAGAATAATTTGATACCGTGTTTTCCAATTAAGATTATTTTTCTTTTCCTTAAACAAAACATAATCTAATGATCCACCCAACATATATTCATAAACTACAAGCCTTTTATCTTTTTGAGAGCAAAATCCATGAAGTTTAACTAGATGTACGTGCTGGATTGCCCCAAGTGTACTTACCTCTGTGCGAAATTGCTTCTCTCCTTGATTCAATCCTTCTAGCTTCTTCACGGCCACCTCAGTTAGATCAGGCATGGTGCCCTTAAACACAGATCCGAACCCTCCACTCCCTAACCTCTCATTGAAGTTCTTTGTTATGATAAGTAAATCGCTATATGAAAATATAACCAATGAGTCTTCTGTCATCTTCTTTTGCATAATGGTTCTTCTCCATTTAGGTCGAAGTGAAAGCACATAAAAAATGAAAAATACAATAATTGTTGTCCCAATTGTGACTTCAATAACAACTCCAATTAAGATTTTTTTGGAGTTAATTGTGTTTGGTAAATCTGAGGCAGCCAAACGAATATATAGATCACCCCCAATGTTTCCATCTCCATAATATTGTTGTAAATTTCTAATTTCATTTGTCCACATTAAACATCCATTATTGTATGAATATGCCACACAAGAACAATTCTCCTGACAAGTGAATTCACACTCTTTATGACCCGAAACGGGTAAACTTAACTGGTTACCAGGTAACCTCACATTGCCCATCTTAACAAACCCATCTTTTTTAGTATCATTTCTCAGTCCACATTTCAATTTCGTTTTTCTCTCACAACCTTTGTTAAAATCATTTGACTCCCAATCTTTTAGTGACATTGGTTTAAACCCTATAATGCAATTACATATATTCTCTTGAGTTTGATCATATATTCCATAGGGTCCGCAAATGGAATAGACATCACATTGGGAAGCAGGCTCACTAAACATAGGTTTCCACTCTTGAGTTTTATTGAGCCAAAATAGTTGTTGCCATCGACCATTTGAACCAATTACATTATTGGTTAAGATAGATCTATCTGTTAGGGTATATAATTCATATTTCCGGTCCCAATTGTCAATAAAGTTGGCGTTGAAACTTGGAGAATAAAAAGGTAATAGCGTAAAATATTTACCTATAAATTTGTGCCAATCGCTAGAATTAGTTCAACCATATTTTATAATTAACAAGAGTTATGAAGTGTCTGCATCATTAGTTGCTTTTATATTTTGATACCATAAGGTTATTTTATTTTCTTTTTGACAGAAATGAGATGGGTTAATCCCGTACTCATTGATTTTCATTAAAGCTTAGAAACCATAAGGTTATTTACGATTATTACTTGTTCTTTTATTAAGCATTAGATTTATCTGATACTATTAAAAAGAAAAAGAAATTGTGTTTCATGCAAACCTGTCCAAAGTGCACTGATCTTCCAATAGATCTCTGACTTGTTCCACCAAATGATAAATTGATTTGACCCATCTGGGTCCAACCTTGCCGTAAATGGACCAGGTGCAGGATTAACAGGGCTTTCCCAACACGTTAAATCATTATATTCTCGTTTAATCTTATTATATCCGATCCATCCACCTGGCATCAATGTATTGGTCGGATGATCAAAGCTTTGCCAAACAATAGAACCTGACTTGTTAGTGAGAATCAAGTTACTTGTGTCTGAAAGGGTGGCATGTGTGGCTTTGAAAGTTGTGTTGGTAGACCAAATTTGATGATTTGAACCGTTTAAAAGAACCAAATTTCCATCATTCGATATTTTGAGTTGTGATGAATGAGGGTCAGTTATAGGTTCTACTCGGTTTGCAACCCAAACCACAGTTTGGTTAGGGAGGTTCTTGTACCAAACACCTATGTAGTAGCGGTATGAAGTTTGGCTTGGTTTGAAGAAACCTAGTTCAAACTTTCCCTGCTTTGAAATTATGGTTTGGTTGCCAGTAAGTGAGCTAGTGAGAGAGATTGAGTTGGTTATTGAGAATGAGATATAGGGTTTAAGAGAGATGAAGAGATAGAAGAAGAAGAGAAAATAAAGATTACGCATAGTGTTTCCTTATGTTTACAGAGTGAGAGGAACAGCACATAGGATAGTATGGAATAGTTCATATATGTTGTAATGTGGTTACATATATACAAGTACATACAGAAAATATCTTGGCAAATTGAAGAATATTCAAGTATTGGTAAAATGAAAAAAATTAACCAAGTCTTTTTTCCCTGGCCGGGAGTTGCTCATTCCTATCCTCCATCTATTAGATGCCAAAAACAAAACAAAAAAACTGTGGCCTCTATATTTTTCCATTTGGAGCATCTCTATTATAAAATGGTTTCAAGGGTCCTTTTTGTTGAATTTTAAATCATGAGAAAAAATATGTGACTAGTAAAGTAAGCTTGACTGATTGAGGTCGTTACAGTTATAATGACCGATTCTCTTGGAGAATTCTTTTTTGAAGTCTACCCCCCTACATTATATACTAATTGAAAAGAAGTTCTTGTATCAATCTAAATTGAAAAATTGTAATATATTTGTCAATTATTAAAAAAAATTGCAATGTATAGTCTACTCATTCTAGAAGAGGAAAAGATGGTTTTGTCATATTAGGGCGTCCATGATGATATTGAGTAGAGGGCGTCCATGATAGCATTGAGTAGAGAACCAAATTAGAACAAACTTTCAATTTAATACTCAATTGTTCTTACAATACACAAGAGGTGTAAGACATGCTAATACTTGCTAGCTCAACTGGTCAAGTCACCACTAGAACAAAGAAGATATCCTAAGTTTGAGCCCGGCTTAGACCGGGTTTTTTTTTTCTAAAGGAGGTATATGAGTGACATACAAGCTTTTACACAATTAAAAAAAAAATATGTGTGACGAGCTGGTTGGGTCATAATCGAATTTCAGCAATCTCAATTTCGGGTGACTTGATATTAATGGAGCTTGCACGCACAACGTACGAATGTGCCGCAATTTATTATTCAAAAACAATTCGGATTACTTTTGCACTCGGGTCAAATTTGGGTAGCTCAACTATGGTCGACCTGGGTCTTGTTATTTGGATTAAGCTTGTTGTTGGGTACTAATCTATGATTTGTCTTCCGTGACGACCGAACCACATAAGGAGCTCCCTTCCAGCTCTATTGAGTGCTTTCTTTGCCGAACTCGTAAGCATCTAGAAGAAGGTTAAGAAAATCAATGTGTTATTGTTATTGATGTCTGGTTAGTAAATAACCAAAAAAAATTCTTGCAACACCTCTGAAAAAACCCTCAACAATGTAATTGATGCGAATCCTTACGAAAAACATGGTTCCTCTATGTGCATTGGACAACCCATAATTTACCGCCCAAAACAGGCCCCTCTGATAGACCAAACAATTAGTAATACAACAGTCTTAAAATGAGACCAGGCCCGGCCCGCCCATAAGCCCACTAAGACTGTGGGCTTAGGCAACCGTTGGGCCGGGGCAACAAAATTGAGGATGGGTATATAGAGGCTTTATGAGGTTAAAGAATATTAAAAAAAAAAATAAGACCCACAGCCCAATTATTATCTTCCCACTTCTACTGAAGAAAAGAAAGAAAAAGAAAAGGATAAAAAAGAAACTAGAAACAAAAGAGGAAACAAAGAGAGAAAAGAGTCTTTGATTGCCATCCATCATGTACATCGGCTGCCCTTTTTCTAATCCTTGCTTCCCCTCCTGTCCATTGGATTGCTTTCTCTTAGCTCCAAAAGCCCAAAATTTCACTCACTCTTTCGATCTGAATGGAAATAATCAAGTTTTTTTTTTTTGAGAATTTGGAAATAATCAAGTTGAGCGGAAAAGAGGTACTATCGAAATTAATTGGTTCCATTGAAGTGATAAGTAGTTCTCCCTTTCGTCTCTTGATCTGAAGAACATTGATCTCAAATTTTGCAATTTGTGTTGGTTGATTTTCTTCTTTCATTGAGGAAACCACTAATTAGTTCAATTTATTATTATTATTTAATTATTTCAAAATTTTGTTGTTATTTGTATTGTTTTTAGTTAAACAAGGTCAAAATTGTGTTTCTTTAGTTTATATCCTAATTTTTTGAACAACAATATGAACAAAGCCTTACAATTTCTTCTTATTGTTAACTAATGATTTGTATTTGGGTAGTTTAATGATTAATTGAGCACTTGATTTTTCAGTGCGGTAGATTTTTCATTACAGCCAATGGTTAATTGCAGAATTTAAAAGATATTGAAAATTTGAGTTAATTGCATATATGAGCTTTTAAGTATATTACATAACGGGTATAATAGTTATCCGCATCGCATTAGCTTTGTATAGTTCTTTTTAATAATGATTTAAGAGCGCAATATTTTCATCTTGGGCTTAAGCAACCTAAAACTCAGGGCCGGTCTTGAATGAGACACACTAGAACCGAAACTGGAAGAAGATAATGCGCCTTATGACTTGCTCATGTTATCAATTCGAATAGAGAGAGATAATGGTTCTTGTGAGGGGAAAAAGAAAAGCCGAAGTTGGAGAATCTTTTGCCGATGATAGTGGACCAACAAATACTTTTGGCCCGCATAAAAGATTGTTCTCCTAATAAAGTTAATGGACCAACAACAACAAATAAATGGGCCTTGAGATATACTAATTCATCTTTGTAAAATAAGAAAAAGGGAGGTTTAGGACAAAATTCAGGGATCATAATATGCATACAAGTAGGCCTCTTATGTGTTCAAGACAGGCCTGAGGATAAGACCCACATGTCAGTGG
The DNA here is from genome assembly GCA_024447665.1 of Juncus inflexus. Taxonomy (NCBI): domain Eukaryota; kingdom Viridiplantae; phylum Streptophyta; class Magnoliopsida; order Poales; family Juncaceae; genus Juncus; species Juncus inflexus. The sequence continues at coordinate 1,653,048 of JAJHPC010000021.1, read as the reverse complement.
CTATTTTACTGCTAAGTAGTCCAAACGCAATTTTACCGCAACCAAAACAACCTACCTATTTCAGTGAAAAAAGTGGGAGGGATATGAAATGGTTGTCTAGTTGCACGGTTTATGATACCACTGTAACTGTGGTTTAGCCTCGATAGTTACATATCTTTTTTTAGTGTGTTTTTGTAGAGAAATTTTTTTTTTTTTTTTTTTTTTTAAACATGGATCCAAATTTTGTCGTGTGTGGAAGAGTAGCTTTTGCATGTTTTTTTGTTTCTCATTTTTTGTACTGAATGAAGGATGCATTTTTGCCTACGGAGTATTTTCATTTAATAAAAAAAACACACAGTTTATAAGATTAAGCCCGTATTACAAATAATTAATTAGGCGGCTTAGGCTTCATTAATCCTTTTAGACAACACCAAAGAGAATGACATTATCTTATTATACATGTTCTTGATTGTACAATAACCTTTTCCACAAGTTGGCGTCCTGCCCTGCTAGTTGGTTGACTATTTCCGGCGGTGCGGAAGCATTGTTGAAGATCCTTTGATTTTTCTATTTCCAAACGTTTCAGCATACTGCGGCCCATTTGCAGTCCCACGCTATCCGCTCGTCTTTAGTCTGACAGCCATATCATTCCCTTTTCCAGAAGTGCATGGGTGACTTATCTATTATTCTCATTTTTTTTGGTTCAGTAACCAGATGTGTCTGGTAAAGGGGCAATCCACTAACAGATGTAGAGAAGTTTCTATTTCACCCGTGTTGCATAGCGTACAAGCGGATATGGAGGGCCAACCTTTTTTCATTAGGTTGTGTTGAGTGGGGATTCTATCATATGAGAGGAGCCAAAGAAAGAAGCGCACCTTGGTTGGAGCTTTGATGGTCCACATGAGTTTCTGCCATCTTGGGGTGGTGATGGTTTTGAAGAAGAACTCGTAGCATGATTTTGTAGTGAAAACCCCCTTACTCTCCCAACGCCATTTGAGTGTATCATCCTCATTTGTAAGGGTGTGGGAGAGAAGGATCTGTCGTATCTCCGCGGCTTGTGATGCGATATTTGGATCGTTAGAGTTTATGAGAGGGTTAGGTCCCATTGGGAGGATAAAACTTGTGATACGGAGTCATATTTATTTGGTCCTTCATCAAAAACGAGATGAAATGAACTTGAGCCAAGTTTAATAGTGCTTGAAATGGTAAAGATTGGAAGAAGTTCCAACATATTGTAAAAGAGAAAGATGCATTTGTAAGAGAGTGTAGATTTGTCGAAAGGGGAGAGAAGTTGTACAAAGAAATCAATAATTTTGCCCATGGGCTGGACGGTTTCATTCTCGCATGCCATAGCTATTTCATGATCATGGCTTGATTTTGGTATTTAATATCGAGTATTCCCAAACCTCCTAACGTCTTCGGCATGTATACCTTTTTCCAAGCTATCAAGCAATCTCCTCCATAACATTTTTGGTCTCCTCTCCATAGGAATCCCCTAGCTATGGACTCTACTTGTTGTATCAACCCCGTTGGCAAAGAGATAACTTACATATGATAGTTTAGAATTGGAGTAATGACGGATTGGATAAGCGTTAGACGGCCTCCGTATGAGAGTGTCCTGCCTTTCCATCCGGTTAGTCGCTTTTGAATTTTGTTCACAAGAGGGATGAGTAGCCGCTTTTTCGGTTGTGTGATTGTGAGGGGTGACCCTAAGTGTTTAATAGGTAGGTCCTCTTTAGGGCATCCTAAGATCCGTGAGGGATGAGGAGCATCATGGAAGTGATGTGGGACTTTAATGGGGGTGAAAGAGCTTTTTTCAAGGTTAACCTTTAGTCCACTCATCTCTCCAAAGAGTTTAATAGCAAGCATGGCAATTTTAAGGTTATTAGGAGATGCTTCTGCAAAGTATGTTGTATCGTCGGCAAATTGTATCATTTGTGATTCCGACATAATGCTTGGTGTCATGAGAGAGGAGACTTGCGTTGACATAATTTGTAATACATCTACCACAAGATTGAAAAGAAGCGGTGAAAGGGGTCCCCCCCCCCCAGCATGGAAGAAGGGTTGGCTTTCTTAGGCATTAATTTTTGAGAAAAGAGGAGGAAGATTGTAATAAGACATTTATCCATTGTATCCACTTAGACGGAAATCCCCTTGCCACAAACATTTGTTGTAGGAATTTCCAATCAACCGTATCAAAAGCTCTTGAAATCGATCTTAAAGATTAGCGACGGCAAGTCTTCTTTGTGAGCATAAGATGCCAACTCTCTAGTTACTACAAAAGATTTCGTAATCGATCTCGTTTTGATGAAAGCGGCTTGATTGGGATGGATCATGTTGTTTAGATGAGGTTGGAGTCTATTAGGGAGTAGTTTTGTTAAGATTTTGATAGCGATTGTAATAACGCTAATCGGCCGAAAGTTATTAAGTAAGATGGCCCCTTCAACTTTTGGAATGAGAGTGACGTCGCTTGGCTCAATCTCCAAAGGTAAAGTTTGTTATGATAGAAATCGTTTATCATCCAAAGTAGGTCTTCTTTATTGACCTCCCAAAACTCTTGTACAAATTCTGACGGCAAGCCATCGGGTCCCGATGACTTGTCTTTGGGGAGATGAAGTACTACACCCTTCACTTCTTCCTCAGAGAAAAGGTCAGTCAAATGTGAGAGTTGAGAAGAGAAAGAAGAGAGAAAAGAGAAGTCGAAGGTGGGGTTGTTTTGCGTGGGCTGTTGGAGAGAATGGCCAAATAGATTTTTGTAATGAGAGTGAAAAGCATTGAGAATGTTAGTTGTATTTTCCAGGACGGAGTCATGGTGTGTTGAGAGTTGTAGTTTAGAGATATAGTTTTCTTTTGATCTTTTTGAGGCAATGGCATGGAAATATTTTGTGCTTTTGTCTCCCATTTTGATCGAACGGCAAGAGGCTCTTTGTTGTCATTTTATTTCCTGAAGATTTAATTGCTCACAGATAAACTCTTTATGCTTAATTCTTAATTGAAATTCTTCCGGTACCAAGTCTCTTTTTTCTTCTACCTTGTCTAAAATTTCGGTTGTCCATTTTGCTCTTTCTAATGAGGAGTTAAGGTTAGCATTTAAGTCTTTTGACCATATAAGGATAGATCTTCTTAGTCTTTGCATGTTAATCAAAAAGTTTTTTGAAGAGTTTAATACCCCTGTAGGTTGAGACCAAGAGTTATGTACTAATTCTTTAAATCCTTTTTTTTCGAACCAAAGTCTCTCTACTTGGAATCTTTTGAAGTTATGAGTTTTATTGGAGAAGAGAGCTAGGAGGAGCGGTGAGTGGTCAGAGGTTGTAGTTGGTTGAGTGGAGAGGGAGTAGTTGAGACTAGAAGAGATGAAATGATGAGAGACTAGTACTCGGCCAAGCTTTGAGAGGCAGGGAGAAGGTCCCTTATTAGTTCATGTGAAATTTCGACCAAGCAGTGGTACTTTCCATAAATCTAGGACTTGAATAAGTTGGTTGAATTAAAAGGAGATAGTGATGTTGAAAGAGCGGGAAGTGGTCTCAGCCTGATCTCTTAATAGGTTAAAGTCACCTAAGAGGTTCCAAGGCAATGTCTGGTGATTTAAATGGATGTTAGACATATCGTTAAGGAAGTTGGCCTTCTGGTCGGCTTCTGTTGGACCATAGGCGTTGGAGAGAAGAAATTCATGTTTTGATCTATTATCTTTTAGAATGACGTTTGAGCAGTATGGAGAGTTGAAAGTGTCAACCAGGGTGAAGGCATCACCCCATAGGATTATGGTGCCACCTTTTGAGCCTTCAGACTCCTTAAAGGTGAAGTTTCTGATGTGAGAAGGGGAGATTTGAGATATTTTGAATGAGATGACTTGTCTCCACTTAGATTCTTGGAGACATGCAATTTTACAATGAGATGCTCGTAAACTATCTTTAACAACATTACACTTTTCCGGAGAACCGAGTCCTCTAACATTTCAAGTCCTCTAGCAGCATTAAGCGGTGGTGGAACGTGGCGGAATGGAGGAGGGTTTCTGGGTGGTCCATACCCTCTGAAGTTTGTATTCTTTTCTTTCTTTGCCAAGTGGTACCCTTGCAACATCCTCTTTTGATGCCAAGTGTGTGAGAGAGAAGGGTGGTGAGAATGAGTTGGAGAGTGAGAAGATGAGTAGAGAGAGTGAGAGTGATAGTGCTGAAAAGGGGAGATTGAGAGCTTTGGATTTGGTTTCCTATGTACTGGATGATACCAACCTTCAGCCTCCAGTACAAATCGCCTCCCTTTTGCCTTGAATATAGTGCCAAAATTGTTTGAATTCATAATCTAATTTGTTACACTATTTATGGAACTATTGACTATATACAAACAATCACAAGAGAGGTAAGAAGTTCTCCAAAACGAAAATACAAGTATTCTAGTTACATAAACATAATTCCCATTTAAGATCACTCCTCTGAAATCTCACAATCACAGAAAGATAAAGAAAAATTTATAGATAACATCTTCTCTTGCATTAAGTATGGCTCCAAAGCCCATGGTATCATCGGTATATTGACCTCTAAAACGCATTCTAAACCCTTCACCACTTGACTCATATTAGGACGATGAAACTCAGAATCTTGAATACACCAACAAGCAATTCTACACACCCTTTTCAATTCAATCATATCAAACTCCATACCTTGTAATCTTTCATCTAATAACACAGAAATATTATCTTCAACAATTCGTCTTGCAGCCCAATAAGGAAAATAACCCATGACATTGTCTTCTTCAAAATTTCTTGTGTTTCTTTTACCCGTCAACCTTGATTGTAATGGGTTGACCCGTAAACCACTCAGGAGCCAAATATCCAATTGTGCCCCTAGGTGTGGTTAAAACACAACTGAAATCACGGCCGATAAGTTTTGCCATACCAAAATCAGCTACCTTAGCATAATAATTAGAATCTAAGAGTACGTTGTCAGGCTTTATATCGCAATGAATTATTCTCTCCCTACATTCCTCGTGTAAATACGTTACTCCGCGTGCAATTCCGAGAATAATATGGTACCTCATTTTCCAACTAAGATAAGTTATTTTTTCCTTAAATAAAAGAGAACCTAATGAACCACTGGACATATACTCATGAACCACCAATCGTTTATTCGTTTTAGAGCAAAATCCACGAAGTTTGATTAGATTTATGTGTTGAATTGCTGCAAGTGTACTCACCTCTGTCCGAAACTACTTCTCTCCTTGGGTGGAACCTTCTAGTTTCTTGACCGCCACCTCAGTTTGGTCAGGTACCCAACCCTTAAATACGGAACCAAACCCTCCACCCCCTAACCTTTCACAAAAATTCTTCGTCAAGATTTGCAAGTCGCTATATGAAAACATGATCAAGGAGTTTTTGATGACCTTGTTTCGCATAGTTCTTCTTCTCCATTTATGACAAAAAATAATCACAGAAAAAATGGAAAACAAGATAATAATAAGCCCAACTACGATCCAAATTACAACTCTGATTAAGATCTTATGTGAGTAACTCGAATTCGGTAAATCTGAGGCATCCATACGAATATGTAAATCCACTCCTCCATTATTACCATCTCCATAAAGTTGTAAATTTCTAATTTCTTTTGTCCATATTAAACATCCACTATTATATGAATGCGCCACACATGAACAATTTTTTAAGCAAGCAGATTCACACTCTTTTTCACCCAGAATTGGTAAGCTTAATGGGTTAGCAGGTAAACTTACATTACCCATCTTAACAAATCCAATTTTTGAGCATCATTTCTTTCACCGCATTGCAATTTTGTCTCTCTCACACAACCTTTGTTAAAATCATTTGACTCCCAATCTTTTTCTTGTAGGGGTGCAAACCCTTTAATGCAACTGCAAAGAATTGTTTTGGTTGCATCACATATTCCGTAGGGCCCGCAAACGGAGTAAACATCGCATTGTGAAACAGGTTGAATGTAATAGGGTTGCCATCCTTTATTTAACCAATAAAATATCTGATATTGACAATCTGAATTGTGTATTGCACGGGCTATAATGGAGTTTTCTCTCAAGGTATATTTTGCATATTTTCCATCCCACGCGTTAGTGAAGGTGAGTTTGATTTTTGAGCGACCAAGCGAGCCAACTTTGGGCCCTTGCATAAAATATGTACCAATTACATTACATCATGTGACTAGAATTAGTTCAAATAAGACCTGTAATATAAGTTCATTTATAATTTGAACACAAGAATTTTCTCAAGGGAAAACATTAAACATGTGATCCATTTGAGAAACTACTTTTATTTATAAGATGCAACAAAATCGAGGCGGTAAAGGGAAGGCGGTGAGTCATGACGAGGGCCAACATTAGGGTGATAGTACTAGTATAATTCATAAAACAAATGCTGTGATACCCAATTCAATAACTAATTCACGTACTTTATAAAGATAAAAAAGACATGTATTGCCATATGATGTAGAAAATCTTTTCAAAAAATTAGGAATTATTTATTAAAATAAAGAGTGAAAGATCAACTCTGGAACAAAAATTAAGACGAAAAATATCTACTACATTAACAACAATCCATAAATTCAAGATTATAAACCAAAATAAACACTATTTCGTGTAATGATATTCCTTGATATTATTTCAACACAAATTTTTTATACTTACATGCTTCTTTAGTAATCGATTCTGTCACGACCCAAGATCATCATGCACAAGATATATGATATACATATAGAGCAATAGTAGAGTCAAAACAATACAAACCAAATCTCAACACATAAAAGTAAAAACAATATCTACAAACTAAAAATATAACTAAAAACTACTAGATAAAAATATACACTAGTGTTGGCGCTCTCTGCTACGCTCTCAAAAGAATCTACGTATGCCACCACCTCCTGCCTCAAGCGCTACCTGGGAATATTGGTTGAGTGTCAGAAAAGTCAGATAATAAAATATTATACACTACTACAGCTACTACCCTACTGGAATGATAAATATTACACTTCTACGAAACACTGTCACCACTTATAAGAACTACCACTTGCTACAAAAATTACTACTTTTATAATATTATCAATGGTACTACTGAAAATATACATATAAGTATATTTAAAAACTACGATAAGGTTGGCAACCACACGGGACCCACTCATAGACTGCAATCTCAGATCTACTTGAGATAAGTCAGTCTGCTGCACTCTCATACACACGAGAGTGGTGTTTCCGACCTTGCCACAGTGGAAACACGCCCCCTCTAACCACCCGAGGAGACCGTACTGTCACGTCTAACAGTTTGTAAGTTTCGGTAGCTAGCTGAAAATCACTCTCTAGTACCAGGCCCACTAAAAATGTCCGTACATGTGTCTTCCTCATCCACTTGTATAAAAATAATATTTTTCTACCACTACCAGTTATACCACAAAATTTACCACTAACTACATATTGTACTGAAATAACTATATTTATATAATATTGATAAATAAATAAATACATAATAATAAGATCTTTTAATTACTACCATTAAAACCGCCTCAGAATAAATATTCTAACGACTATAAGAACACTGAAAACGGATACTGAATGGAGAAGTTATGAATATTTTACTGAATCCAATTCTACTGAACAGATACGTCAGTCTAAAACTGACCTAATTCTTTTGATAGCAACTACCACTACCTACTGAATAAAATAAAATAACTAAATACTCAAATACTCAACCATGTATTTTTATCTTGACCAAAAAGCTTATTAATCCAACTATTAATTAACTGGATCATTATAAGTAAAAGGTCTAATCCATTTTAATTTAATTAAACATGGCCCAACTCTAAATAATATTTAGCCTACTTCACTAACCAATAATTAATCCACTTAAATAATAATCCAGCCCATTAATATTTCAGCCCATGTAAATTTATTTATATTTAAAAGCTTATTGAATATTTAGATAGTGAATTTTAAATCCGATTAAAAATCTGACCCATTTCGACCCATACCCAACCCGTTAAGCTTAAGCAGCTTAATTATCTCTCCTTCTTTCTTCCTCTTTTGCTTCCTCCTTCCCAACACCGAGCTTCACTCAACCTCCTCTCTTCCCATGAAAATGAGCCAATAGATGGTCGGAACACCACCAATCAGATGCCCAAACCACTCTCGGTTCATATCTCAGCTCACAAAATCCATTCCCCTTCTCTCTACTCAATTTTAATTCATCCCCAAAAGCTAGGGTTTATACTATTCCGAGTAATACTCGATTTTAATGGCAATACACGAGTTTCTAACTCATGTTGAGAATAAATCTGAGCTATTACCTCAAAAAACTCAAGCTTTGCGATTAGGGCTACTCGCTCTTCTCCGATACGTGAGTTCCGGTGATGCCGCCCTCTGACCTGAGCTCCGATTAAGTTGTCTCTGCTCTGCTCGACTCGACCCCTCTCTACAGACACAACTCTTCCCTCTCTCTCTGACCTTCTCTCTTCCTATAGAGAATAATAGGGAAGTTTGGTATTTTGAGTTTATCTTAGGGAAATTTATCTAAAACCCCCTAACTTTTCTCAATATTATCAAAACCCCCCTATATTTTTAGATTTCCTCTTTTAGTCGCTATAAAGTAGTTTGAATTTTTTTACCCCCTAGAGGGGTTAAATCTAACATATAAGTAGTTAATTTTTTTTATTGACCAAAATGCCCCTCCTTTTTATATTCGATTTGAAGATATTAATAGATAACTAATAAATAAATAATACATAATTAACATAATTAAAATATAATAAATAAAGAGTCTTCTGTTTGCGAGTTCGAATCTAATAAAAAAATCGTACATAATTAACATAATTAACATAGAATCATATATAACTAAAAAATAATTACGTAAAATATTACTTTCCTATTCTTGCGTAAATATTATATTTTTTTTGTGTAAAAATATTATTCTCTCATTTTTTTTTTTTTATGATTTTATTTACTTATTGCTAATTTTATATTTATATTTTATGTAAAACATTATTTTCATACTTTTTATGACTTTGTATTATGTAAAATGTTTATTATTTTATCTAAATTTTTATTTTATTTTATCTAACAATGCTATTTTTCCTTAAATTTACTTTTTTTTAATGATTTTATTTACTTTTTCAATTCCCGTATATAAAATATCATCTTTTATTTATTATCTTGTTGTGTAGAAATCAAATTATAAAAATTATTTTAAAAAGGGCATTTTGGTCCATATAAAAGTTGAGATAGATGGAATGTTATGTTTAACCCTAGTAGGGGATAAAAGAAAAATTCAATATGCTTTATAGGGACTAAAAGAGGGAATCTAAAAATATAGGATGTTTTTTATAATATTGAGAAAAGATAGGGGGTTTTTGATAAATTTCCCTTTATCTTATGCTTTATTTTTTAGTGAGATTCACATCGAAATAATATAAAGAAATGGGTATTGTTTATAACTTCGCTGGTCCATTAAAAACAATAAACGAAATGAATATCTCATAGTGTGAAAAGGGTTCAATCACTAGCATTCACAAGCAGCTCAAAAAGCAAGCTGCTCTTTGACCTTGCAAATTTTCACTTTATTTTTTTTTATTATGTTGTATTATAACAGATTCGTATTCTATAAAATGACCCTAATTATATATGAATTGCTGATTTTCACAATCACTTAGACAGAACCTGAGGCAAACAATAAACAGTTAAGCAATGAACTAAAATCATAGCAGAAAGCACAAACTGGTTCAAAACTGAACAACACATGAATACATCAATCCCTATTTATTCAAACAAAATAACTTTTAAATAAAAATGCCAACTAAAAATATAAAAAATACATCAATGCATATTTCATCAGTTTTCACGACGCTCACGACATGTTGCTTTATTATGCCCTTGTTGTCGACAGTGCCCACATCGTCTCGTCCCCTTCTCATTGAATATTCTAAACCATTTTTTCGGTGCACCTCTGCCTACCATGACCTCGGGATCAGAAACACCAAACGGTGCAGAGGTCATTTCACCATAATCAAACGCGGAATCACGTATTAGCAATGATAAACAAGTTTTCGGACTCTTAGTCCACTTTTCCCACATACAACACCGAGGAATTACATCCGTCTTCATCTCAATCAACACCCTCAGTATGTGTCTACATGGGATTTTCTCACTTTCCATTTTCATACAAAGACACTTCATATTCTGTACCAAATCACCACCAACACACTCCACAACAATGCTTCCACCTGTATTTCCAATTGAGTCCATCATGTACCACTTTTTACCATCATATTCATTGGTCTCAATAATCTCATAATTCTTTGAGCGAGCAAGCTCGTCTTGGACAAAATAAAATACATCAGGTATATAAATCTGTCCAACACACTCCACAACAATGCTTCCACCTGTATTTCCAATTGAGTCCATCATGTAGCACCTTTTACCATCATATTCATCGGTCTCAATAATCTCATAATTCTTTGAGCGAGCAAGCTCGTCTTGGACAAAATAAAATACATCAGGTGTATAAATCTGTGCGGCATATTTCTTTAACCCTACAAATTCTATTTTCATGATAGGAATAGGCTGGGAGGCTTTGCAATCAAGTTCGACCTCATTTCTTCGGATACGAGACACGCAACGGTCATATTTCCTAACAAGATCAAACAAACACATATTACTATTAATATGCATGTGAATCCTAGAATTAACACTCTCACTCCTTTGTTTGCTTATCATTCTAAGAATAACTTATTTTTGAAATATGTTGTTGCCCAATGCTCCCTTGAGTTGTACATCATTTTCAACCATTCATTATCCCTTAATGATGCACTATCACTACTGATGTAATCATCCCACCTACTCTCAAATTTGCTCGAGTCAAAACTTTTATACAACAGGTGCCTAAATCCTTCATGATTAGATATGTGGAGATGACGCACCATGTTCAAGTCAACATGCCATGCGCATGTACGATGAGTCGCTCATGGTAAAACCTGTCGAATGGCTTTAGTCATGGAAGGGCATCCATCGGTCATTATGGATTTGGGCTAGTTTTGATACATTGCGGTTAAGGTGGACAAAAGCCACTTGTAGGATTCCGTTGTTTCATTTTTTACTATCCCACACCCAAAAATTGTGATCGACTGATGATGGGTCACCCCCACAAAAGGTATAAACGGCATGTTATACCAATTCATTCGGTACGTACTATCAAAAATCAAGACATCACCAAAACACTGATAATCTATTCTGGACTGAGCATCAGACCAGAACAAGGTTGTCAATTTTCCATCATTATCCGTGTTATAATCAAAAAAGAAGTCTGTATCATTTTCCTTTCTCAATTTCATGCACTGCAAAACATATTTCGCATCCCCGTTATAGGTTATTGAGTTCCGATGTTTAGCCAAAAAATTGTACATATCTTTCATTAGGAACCCCACATTACGAAAACCCCCTTCTTTATTTTCAAGGACATCCATGATTTGTCGCTTACGAAGTCCTGCGACATGTAAAGAAATTATTTCCAATTGCTTGATATTATCGATTTTACGATGAGATCGTAGGTGCACGACCTCTTCTTCATCAGCTAATTGGTGATTATGAACATCCTCAAACTCACTCACGAACCAATCAGTCGTCTTGCGCTCAAGCGTAACTGCAAACTTGACCGGACAACCAACCCAGGTCAATGCATGCTCTCTTTTCTTGCCAGCAACATTTAAAAAAATTTCCTGGCGAAACCCAGCCTTAGAACAAAGAAAGCGACGATAACACAGTACGCCTTCTCCCCGAATTCTTGTTTTATCTTTTCTGACGCTAAATCCTTTACATTTTGCATAAGCATTAAAGAATTTGTTTGCCTTTATCTCAGACGGAAACATCATTTCAATGATCTCTCCGTACTCTAATAGTGAGTCGATATCATTACCGCCTCCGTATCCCTAAAAAATCACGGAAAAAATTATTTGAGTATTTTTAAATTGAAATTATTTGAGTATTTTTAAATTCAAATTACCTGTTCATCGTTTTCCATGGTTAGATTCTCAAACGGAAAGAGAGACGGAAAGGAGCAAGGGGCAAGAAGAAAGTGAGGCAGTCGGCTGAATCTGGACGAGCTAGGGAGGGAAATGATTCAGACGGAATTGTTGGATGACTGGATCCGAATTTTCTTCATGAAAGAGAGATGGTCAAAATCTGATAAATTTGAAGCGTTGGATAAAAATTAACTCAACGGTTCAGATTGAATAAGAAAGACAAAGGAGTGCGATCCATAAAAGGAATGAATTGGTGTGAAAGGAAAGTAGCCTGATTTTTAGCCCAAAAATATGTCAACAAGATCTGTATCATTTCAATAAGATTATATTAGGAAAGCTAATTAAACTTGACTAGCTATCACAAATTGATTACAATATTGTTCAGAAATATTTTTAAATATTTTATCTAACCCGATTAACAAGCTCTCAATAAATATTTCAAATTATCACTACAAATTCTTTGACAAGGAAATAATTTCTTTCTGTACGCTTGTAATGTGTTTGAATATGAAAATATCAATTGCGCCACCATCTTTTTCCTTGATAAATCTATAGAGATACAAATATAATTAAAAAAAATTATGTTGCATACCATTGTTTATGTTTGCAATAGTTTAGCATTACACGACTATTTGCTTAATTATCAAAACTACAAAAGTATGGCTTCAATTTATAAAAGAATAGCCTTGTCAGTTTCCAAATATGAATCAACAATTTTAGAATTATATTCCTTTCTATGTATATAGTTTATTTTGGTAACCAAATTTTGGAAAGATGACCATCGATAACCAGAAACTTTTTATGGGAAAGAGCTATGTTCATAATTATAACCAAAAATATTTGGGAAGTGATATGGGCAGGAAATTATTTGATAGGAGCAGAAAAAATTGTGACAAAAAGACTTTTTTACCCTTGTTTGTATATATCAATCAATTGAATTAAAAAAAGCAATAATATATCACTCTTTATTGTTGCTTCCTTCTCTCTCCAACGTAATTATCATCAAAACCTTCAAATTTATGAATATTCATTAAAACCAACTAATTCTTTATAAATATGTTGTTAACTTATTAATATTAATTATTTTTGTTCATGAAATCTTTAGAAATTTTAATATTAATATACTTATTTAAATAAAGGCTGATTAAGAAAATATACTAGCTAAATACTTACAAACATATACAAGAATAAAAAATAAATTTTCAATATTATACAATTTCATGAATTCATAATTGCTCCATAAACACGAAATAACAAGGAAATAAAAAGGCCAAAATGACTAACTAATATTTTTTATTTATAAAAAATCTTATAACGGACTAACTAAATTAAAATTTTATTTTGTTGTAGAAGAAAGCCGTTTCTTTTTTCAAAATTATCAATCGCGCCATTTATTTTAATTTGTTAGTATTTGAATATAGTATTATTTTTTTTTATCAAATAGCATTTGACACTTAATATGTTATTTTTGTTTTTCAATTTTAATTATGTCAAGTATTGTGCGAAGTTCTTGATGGAACTATCAGTCAAAACCTCAATAATGGCGGATTTTATATCCTCTGCATGTTTTTATGTTCTTGTAAATAAGATGTATTTTACTGATATTCGAGTGATTTTTGGATCTGATTTTTCTTTATCTTTCTTGTACTATTTATTCTCTCTTGGATTATTCTTATGACAAGAAATAAAATTTTGATATTCCTTCACTTTAGAAAACAGAAGTCTCGGTAAAATAATTGCATGTTGAATTAAGTTCAATCTAGAGTAATTTGCAATATACAGGCCTAATAAACCTTCTAAAGAACTTAAATAATGCCAATCATTCTGTTATATGCACTGATTGTATAGTGAGTTAGGCACCACACTGTACGGAGGAAAAAAAACTAATATTTAATTAACATAAATTGCAGTCAATTCAGTAAATAGATTAAACAAGAATATACTCATGCATTAATAAACAACTAATCACAAGCAACAAATCACTCATTTATGTACAATTTATTGAAATCAAAACTGTTACAAGAGAAAATTCAGAAAGATACAAGATCTAAACAGAAATCGAGTAAAAAGCCAGTAAAAATAATGAACAAAAATTAAAGCCCGTCATGTGTCAATCTGTATCAACACTATCTTCATCTAGGGAGAACGGGGAGCAGGGAAGTAGCAGCAGGCTAGTAAGCAAGGTGAAGACAGATGAACAAAGGACGAAGCAACAATCAATAGAGGAGAAGAGTGAAAGGAGGGAGAGCAGACAGGTTCGGAAAGATGAGAAATTGGAACTATCTTGATTGCAAATTTCTCTAAGATCCATTTTTCCATGAATGAGATTTCCTTCCGAAGGGAGACGGATTAGTTTCTATTTCTATTTAACGGAGAGTTAACAGAGAATTAATAAGATGTCCAAATCTGATCATGCGATATTACTCGTGATTAAAATCCTACGGCAGGGGAGGTAATGGGACAAAGTTTCTGTACCAAGGGCATGGGGCAACAGTAATATAACGGTGCTGGCATCTCTTTAGAATTCATCTCAACCGTTGGATTGAAAAAAATGAAATCAATACCAGCCGTCAATTTTGGAGTCCGGCAACATATAAAAACTCACCTAATATATATGACAAAACAGTCTTTTCCTCTTCAAGAATGAGCAGACTACATTGCAAATTTATTTTTTGAATAATTGATCACTATATCGCAATTTTGCCATTTAGAATGATGCAAGGACTTCTTTTCAATTAGTATATAATGTAAGGGGTAGACTTCAAAAAGGAAGTCTCCATGAGAGTCATTATAACAGTAACGACCTGTCAAGCTTTAGTCACATTTTTTTCTCTAGAAACCTAATGATGAGATTTCAAAGGAGTGAGCTGCTTGTAATTAATTGATAAGTATCCAAAATACCCCTTTAAATTTAAACGGCTTGGATCTAATCTATCATGGAAAGTAAAATAATGCTTGGGTAAGGCATAACAACTCTATATTAGGTTGACCTAGCTAATGAAAAAAAGGAATTGCGAGGAAAAATACTAACTGAAAAATGAATAAAGATTATCCTTTTTAAGGGGTCATTGTGCAAATTTATATATTATTTATTCGAAAATTACCCTATTAAGTTCTAGAGGAAGTCCACGATAACATTGATTAAAGGACGTGCATGATAACATTGAGAACCAAGTTAGAACAAACTTTCTATTCAATACTCAATTGTTCTTAACTGACACGAGAGGTATAAGACAAGCCAATACTTACTTGACATACAAGAGTTCATGGGTTCAAAGCTCATATGCATTAATTGAACAATTTTCTTTTTTTTTTTTCCTTATAAAATAATCCTCAGTTGAGGAGTTCAAAAAAAGACGGGCAAATACTTGCTAGCTGAAATTTTTTATTGTAAATATATTTTTTGAAAGATTATTTTTTAGAAAAGTTTTATTTAGAAAAGTTTTTAAAAAATTATGAAAACATATTTTTTTAAAAAGTATTTACAAAATAATATTAAAAAAATATATATTATTTTTCAGTAATATAATTTGTTACATCCTAAGTTCAAGCCCAGCTTAGACCGGTTTTTTTTCCTTTCTGAGGAAGTATACGAGTCATATACGAGCTTTTACACAATTCAAAAAAAAGTGTGAGACAAGTTGGTTGGGTCATAATCGAATTCAGCAATCTCAATTTCGGGTGAGTTGGTATTAATGGAGTTTTTGTGCACAACATATGAATGTGCCCCAATTTATTATTTAAAAAAAAGTTCGGGTTACTTTTGCACTCGGTTCAAATTGGGTTTTATTTGATTTAGTCTTATTTGGATTATGCTTGTTGAGTATATATCTGGCTTGACTTCCGTGACAGCATAAGGGAGGTCCTCTTCCAACTCTGTTGAGTGTTTTCTTTGTCAAACTCGTAAACATCTAGAAGAAGGTTAAGACAATCATTGAGTTATTGATGTCAGGTTAGTAAATAACCATAATCTTTTCTCTTTAAGTTTAATTATCAAATCTTGGACTTTGATATAGGTTAGTTACTATGATAGGAAGATTAGCACAAGATGCCTGATTAGAAGTTAAATTCTCTATCGCATAAGCAGTTAATTATTTCTATCACCACTGCTCAGGAGTCTCCGAATCAGAATACAATAAGATTATATTTGGGAAACATTGAAGCTAGGAACCAATTAAGGTTAATTTCACCTCAATTAATGCCACAGCTCTAACAACCTCGTTTCAAATTCGAATAATAGCCGTGCAATCTGCAAATCCTCACACATGCAATTGACAAAAACGGGCCCTTCAATGGACCAAACAATCAGCAATACAATAGCCTTTGAGCAAAATGAGAGAGCCTAGAACCGAAACTGGAAGATGTTGCACCTTATGTTATCCATTCGAATAGAGACGAATAATGGTTCTTGTGATAAGAAAAAAAAAAAAAAAAGCCGAGTTGAAGAAACTTCCATTACTAATGAACCAACAAATACCTTCGGCCCGCATAACAGATGGGTCCTCCTTATGCTAATGGACCAACAATATCAAATAAATGGGCCTTGAGACATTCTAATTCATTTTAGGAAAATAAGAAAGTTTCTCCAAAAGAGAAAAACAAGACCTTCAATAGAGAGGAGGTTAGGAGCTCCAAGTTTCTCCAAAAAAGAAAAACAAATATTCTGATTACACAAACATATATAATTCCTATTTAAGCTCACCCCCCTGAAATCTCATGATCACTTGAGATGAACAATAATTTGTAGTTGAACAATAAATAAGTTCACACTAAATGATCCCAAATTTTTTTCTGTATTGAGAAGGTTGAAATATTAGACATGTAGATTTCTTCCTTCATATAGATATATAAATATCGATACAAAAAGGTCAACAAAAAAAAGGAGAATGAAACTCTTCTAGAAGGAAAAGGAAATATTCTAGTTAATATCAATATTACTCTATTTAAACTCACTCTTCTAAAATCTCGGATGAATGATAATTTATGCTTTGCATCTTCTCTTGCATTAAATTCTCCAAGCCCCTTGGCATTGGAGGCACATTTACCTCTAAAATCCCTTCTAGAATCTTCACCACTTGACTCATAGTCGGGCGTTGAATCTCTGAATCTTGAACACACCAACATGCGATTCTACACACCCTTTTCAATTCATCCAGATCATAATCTAAACCTGATAAGCTTTCTTCTAATAAACCAACAATATTATCATCAATAATTTGTTTTGCAGCCCAAGAAGGGAAATGACCCATCGTAGCATCTTCTTCAAAATCTCTGAAGTTTCTCTTACTGGATATAATTTCAAAAAGCATCATGCCAAAACTGTACACATCAACCTTAGTTGTAACAGGTTGACCCGATAGCCATTCAGGAGCCAAATACCCAATTGTGCCTCTCATTGTGGTTAAAACACGGCTAAAATCACGACCGATAAGTTTAGCCATGCCAAAATCGGCTACCTTAGCACAAAAATTAGAGTCTAAAAGTATGTTATCGGGTTTGATATCACAATGAATTATCCTCTCCCTGCATTCCTCATGTAAGTATGATATTCCACGTGCTATTCCGAGAATAATTTGATACCGCGTTTTCCAATTAAGATTATTCTTCTTTTCCTTAAACAAAACATAATCTAATGAACCACCCGGCATATACTCATAAACTACAAGCCTTTTATCTATTTCAGAGCAAAATCCACGAAGTTTAACTAGATGTACGTGCTGGATTGCCCCAAGTGTACTTACCTCTGCGCGAAATTGCTTCTCTCCTTGATTCGACCCTTGTAGCTTCTTCACGGCCACCTCACTTAGATCAGGCATGGTGCCCTTATACACAGATCCGAACCCTCCACCCCCTAACCTCTCACTGAAGTTCTTTGTTACGATAAGTAAATCGCTATATGAAAATATAATCAATGAATCTTTTGTCATCTTCTTTCGCATAACGATTCTTCTCCATTTAGGTCGAAGTGAAAGCACATAAATAATGAAAAATACAATAATTATGGCCCCGATTGTAACTCCAATAACAACTCCAATTAAGAACTTTTTAGAGTTACTTGAGTTTGGTATATCTGAGGCAGCCAAACGAATATAAAGGTCACCCCCGTTAGTATTACCACCTCCATAATATTGTTCTAAATTTCTAATTTCATCGGTCCATATCAAACATCCATGATTGTATGAATATGCTACACAAGAACAATTCTCCTGACAAGTGGATTCACACTCTTTATGACCCGAAATGGGTAAACTCAACTGGTTACCAGGTAACCTCACATTGCCCATCATAACAAATCCATCCTTTTGAGTATTGTCTCTCTTTCCGCAATGCAAGTTTGTTTTTCTCACGCAACCATTGTTAAAATCTTTTGACTCCCAATCTTTTTCTCGTTGGGGTTGAAACCCTTCAATGCAACTGCATATATTTGTTTGGGTTGTATCACACATTCCGTAGGGCCCGCAAAAGGAGTCTCTCTCTTCCCTGCTTTGTACGGGGAGAAAAACTAAAAACTAACGATTTTAAAACTAACTATTAAGATGAGTCTCTCTCTTCCCTGCTTTGGACTCCCCTCTCCCTTCCCTGACCTCCTCTCTCCTCCTCCTTTTCCCAAACTCTAGTAATGTCTCCAACCCCCTCACTTTTCCCCCTGTCTCAAAGTTTGTGCTAGACGAACCAGACAAATGGAGAAGGCGATAGTATAGCGCCGCCGCTTCTCGCTTCTCCGCCCCTCTAGATGGCGTGTTGCTGTCGCTGTCGCTGTCGCCGCTGACAGGGGCCTGTCCAATGTGAAATCTTCCTCATGATATATCTCTTCGCACTCATTCTTTGTCACATATGTGTGTGCCGGCGCCAAAATCCGAACCTAGAAGGTGCGGCCGCTGCCGCCTTGTTTGTTAGTGGGATCTCTCTCATGGTGTACCTTCTCTTATCCTCTCTTTCTCGTTAATTTGTGTGGTAGCGCCGAAATCCTAACCTACAAGGTGAAACCACCCTTGATCGCCGCAGTAAAGAAACCTCTCCTGAGATTGTGCGACTGCACCCCCCCTCTTTTTCCTCTCTGGTTGATGACTTATCTTTGCAAAGTGGTGACTCTATTGTCGTAACGGTTGGCGGACCTCTCTCTTGGTGTCTTTCGGGATGAGACAACTTTCCTCCTGTTTCTTTGTCCACAACATTCTCTTGAGATGAATGTAGCAGTGACCCTCTCTTCTCTTCTCTTCTCTGTTGTTTATCTTTGACGACAATGGCAAATTTGGCTGGCAGCATTGTTGATCTTGGAATGTGCTCTATCCAACTTGAGGCGAAATCCTAGATCTGTTATTCTTCTCTGTTTCGTTTATTATGTGTGTTGTTATTTGTCTTTTTTTTTTTTTTTTTTTTTTTTAAATGGAGGGTTGTAATAACCTATCTTCTGTTTAATGAAAATGGAGCAAGCAATAGTATCAAATCTTGTAATAGTGTCAAAAAAAAAGAGATTTTGACTATTAAAAAACTTAATATTGTCAAATGTTACTAATTCAAGCATTAAAACACTTTAGGACTTTAAGAGAGGTCTCAAATTTGAGTCTCGTCTATATAATTATTATTTTTTTTTTAATTGTATATGTAATTATTTATTAAAATTATCAAAATAGAAATTACTCAGACTTCCAAATATCAAAGACACTCTGTAAATGTCATGCAACACGCGAGTAGTCTCTAATAATATTTTAAAGCGCCTTAACTCATAAGGGTATGTAAACCTACCAAGATGTAATTCCATCTCAACGTTGGAATGTCAAAGTGTGGCATTTTTATATTATATTATATTATATATATTATATTATTTATATTTCTTATGTTATATTATTTATATTATATTATTTTATATTATATTATATTATCTTATATTATATATTTTTATTTTCTATTATATTTTTATTTTCTATTACTTATGTTATATTATTTTAGTTTATATTATTTTATATTATATTATATTATATTATATTATTTTATATTATATTATATTATATTATATTATATTATATTATATTATATTATATTATATTATATTATATTATATTATATTATATTATTTTATATTATTTTATTTTATATTATATTAATTTGTTTTATTATATATTATTTATGTTATATGTTTTATTCCTTATTATTTATGTTATATATTTTATTTAATATTATTTTATATATTATATTATTCCATATTTTATATTACTAATTATATAATCATAACATAATCTCAGATTTTTACAAACAACCAAACAAGAAATTAAATTTTTCAGAATTTTATACTTCTAACATCCAAACAAACTTTAGAATTAATTAATTCAGAATTTTTTACTTCTTCATCTTAAAATTCAATTTCATTCTATTAATTTCACTTGCCAAACAGCCCCTAAGTTCATTAATAACTTTAACAAAAGGGTTTCTAAATAAAAAGAAGTATTAAATGATGATTTATTTGGGAAACTATTTTTTATGTTTTATAAGATGCACTAAAATGGAGGTGGTTAAGGCCCTAAAAGGAAGATGGTGATGAGGGCAAAACAGAGGTGGCGATATTTCGAGGACTAAAGTTGTTTCGTCAGCCCAATTTAAATTTTTTCTTCCCATTATAAGTTTTTACCATTATTAATTATGGATATAAATCATTCATCCAATTTATTCCGTCCAAATTTACACTCAATAATTAAATCTCTCTCAATGACATATATTATCTATATATTCAATGCCAACTATAATATGTCAAACTTAATATGTACCTCAACGAAACCTCACAATTTCACAAATAAACATACAAAAAGTAAAATATCACCGATATCCTTACAAAATTATTCAAATAATATGAATATACAAATTCTTTCATGTCCACCGTTAATTCAGTCCGTTTAGTTGAGCACATCTAAGGGTCAATAATAAGTTAAAAATCTCGCTCAAACTATCCAGCCGGTAAAAAGGGACCCCCAGCCGGTTACCAATACAAATATCATCGGATAGCAATATTCAAAAAGAGGGGTATTATGGACATTTTACCACTCTCTCTTTCTCTCTTATATGTATATACTATTTGAAAAAAAAAATTGGTTATAGTTTGGCTTTTCTTCTTTGGGTAAAATGACTCGATATGGTAAACTCAAACAAAAACTTGGTGTTTGCTACAAAACAGGAAATATGATTTTCCATCCTCGCTTGCAGCTGCAAGGGATGCCAATAATAAAAAAATAGCATGAGTGGTATTTTGTTTATACGTTATTTTTCTTCAGTACAGGGAATTGGATGTGAAAAATAAAAAGTAGCATTGGTGGTATTTTGTTTAGGAAAACTATTGTATGCCACCTTATTTCCCCTCATATTCTCCCTATAAATACATCACTGAACGTCATAGGTAGGAATTGAGAATTAAATTTGTCGTCGGTCTCATCTCCCTCCCCGAGCAAAAATGGCGAGCCTTCTTTTCTTGCCATCAAAATGACTCGTACCTTACCTCCTCTCTCTTGCACGCTAGTCTCTCTCTCTCTCTCTCTCGACCTGTATCCCGAACCGGTCTCCTATCTTTCTCTGTCACAAAGGAGCTCGAAGGAGCTCTCTCCATCTCCTTCTCGGCCAATCTGCCCTCTTGGACGGCACTCCATGATCTCCTTCCAGTCGTCGAAAGAAGATTACAGCCAGATGCCTGTATTTGAAGTTTTTTACGAAACTTCTATTCAGGTTTGTGTTGGATTTTCAGTTTTGCGAATATCAACTGGCATTTGTGTTGGATTAGGGTCTAATTTCGGAATAACGGCAACTGATATTTTGAATTGGGGCTAAATTTTTTGTTAGGGATGATTTCAGTGAAAATTAGGCTGGATTAAAAGAGTAAGAAAGCTTGTATCAAAATTAACCATTTATTTTAAATTTATTTGACAGTTTAGTGCTTCATAACACTGCAATTGTGGTGACATATGAAGAAGAGATTGCTTTGAGAGCTGTGCGTGAATTTATCGCATGATTCCATATGGTAAGCCGTGTAAGTGATATTATCTTTCGTGCTTTTTATATTGCGGCGGCGGTTTATATTAGAGGCAAAATGCATGATGGTGAGGTGATATGTTGTGTTATATATGCGAGGGCTTGGTATGGAATTGAGGTAGAAATTGACTGTACCAGTGCGGAAGATTATTCAGATGACTGGTACCCGTCGTGATAGTATGCAATTAAGGTTATTTGGGTGAAATTTATTGATATTGAGGTTGTTAAGTGTGTGACTCATGCATGGGTGAAGTTGTAAGAAATTTCAAGTGTTGGTGTTCTGAATCAGGTTTAGATTAGGCTTATATATTAGGACCTTATTTTGATTGGATAAATTTTATTTTTTTCTAATGAAATGTATATATAATTTGATTAGAAAAATTATAAAAGTTTTAAATTTGTTGACTGCACTATGTTTTAAATTTTGTTGTCAGAAGAAAAAATTATTGGTTTGTGCTTGCAATGCATATATGTTTGATTTGGATTTTGACATCAGAACACATTAACATTCTTTTTTATCTCTCATCCAGTAGATTTGGAGTATATCTCATATATATTCCGTCAATCTAATAAATTTCTTACGGTGCAAGAATCATTGTATCCATTTTCCGTATATGGGCATTAAATTCAAAATATTTGACATGGATCAGTTTTTCTTTTGTTGTCTACATAATTAATTGTTAATCCAGAAGATTATATTACATTATACTATATTATATTATATTACATTATTATATTATATTATATTATATTATATTATACTACATTATATTACATTATTATATTCTATACTCTATTAAATAGTATATAGTATATTACATTGCATTATATTATATTCTATACTATGATGCAGTATACTATATCATATTATATACAACATTATATTCTATATGATATTAAAGTTTTTCAAGATTTATTTAGTTTTTAGGAGATTAACATTAGTAAAGTTTTTATTACTTTCTTTAGATAGAGCAAAGAAAGGAAAGAGGAGAAAGAATAGTAAGGGAGAGATGAAAGTAGAGTGACCGGTCAATCTTTTTTTGTTCTTGTATGACATAATTGCCCCTTATATGATGAAGGATTAGGATTCAATCCATTCAAATATGTTTGGATCGGCTCAATATTTTTGATGGGCGTGAAAGATGCACCAATATGAATACCCTTACAAAAGCCACACATATATCATGAATATCTCTACAAAATTCTTAAAATATCATTAATATCAATGTCATTAATATTCCGTCAAAATCTATTAACATTTATAATAATTGCATTATTATTAATTACTTTATTAAAAATATAAAATTATTATTATATACAAATTTTTTATTAATTTCTTTTAGAGAATTGTAAGTTTTATCTCAATTCTCAAACATATTCGTCTTTAATCTACAATATATAAACTAAAAAAAATGACTCAATATAAATCATTACCATATATACATAAGAGAAAAAACGGAAAAAAATTAACAAGTAATGTTAATCTTAACACTATATATATCATTGGGGTATCCATGATATTTGAGTGATTTTATAGGGGTATTAGTGATATTTCACTCTTTGTAGGGGCATAAATGAAATTATGATGTTTTTTTAGGGGTATAGGTGAAATTTATAGATGTTGACATTAAATTTTAGATATGGAATGTATCGTATTTATTTATTTCTAATTTATATATGTTGCCATTAAATTTTAGATATGGAATGTATCGTATTTATTTATTTCTACTTTGGTTAATAGATATTTAATTATTAGGGAGAGTAAATTCAGTATGATTTAATGATATTCATAATTAATAAGGATAAAATTGATATTAGGGAAAAAAATTAAATTGTCCTCGATGAAGCAACTTTAGTCTTCGAAATAGCATCACCCAACACTAGGGTGATCCATTTCGTGAATAATACTATATAATCCATGCAAATTACAAATAATTATATTTATTGACATATATGTACCTAGTATAATGAATAATTCAAGTACTTTGTAGAAAATAAAAATATGTATTGCAGTATAATATATTTTTTCAGAAGCTTAGGATTTACTTATTAAAATAAAGAATGAAAACATTACTTGCACAAAAAAATTCAGACCAAAATATCTATAGCCAGAGCAGGCCCAGATGTTTTAGCTGCCATAACCTGAGATACTACCGACCCTAGATGTTGATCAGAAATATTACCCCACAATAAAAATGCATGAAAAAATAATTTAAACACCATAGGGGAGGATGATGTTTGGAAGTTCGGGACCGTTAACATTTTTTCCCCACTAGCTACCTACATATATCTGTTGGCAATTTTACACCCCGAATTGGTTAAGCACGAGAGATATTTTGATAATCCCTTCTCGGTTACCCCAGATGTTTTATCTTTACGCATCATTTGAGGTTTAAACCGTGATCACAAAAAATATACTGATATAACTACATATATATGCTATTATTGCTATTATTGCAAAATATATGGGGAACGTTGCCCTCCTAGAGTAAGATCAGCCACTAAACACTGGTTAGAGTTTTATAAGAAACACCTCGCCAGAACCCGACAATTAGAACTTACTACTACATTTTTTGTTTAGGATACCAATTTTGATTACCTAAATTCCCACAAAAATTGTAACACCATATTCTAATTACTCTATCACACATTGATTTTTATAATAGTAAGCATTATATATTGGTACTATATAGAAAATAAGAATAAGTAGTTTCATTATACCTGTCCAAAGTCCAGTGCTCCAATAGATCTCAGAGCTGTTCCACCAAATGATATATTGATTTGATCCATCCGGGTCCAACCTTGCCGTAAATGGACCAGGTGCAGGATTATCAGGGCTTTCCCAACACGTTAAGCCATTATACTCTCGAGTAATCTTATTATATCCGGCCCATCCACCTGGCATCAAGGTATTGGTCGGATGATCAAAGCTTTGCCAAACAATCGAACCCGACTTATTAGTGAGAACCAAGTTACTTGTATCTAAAAGGGTGGCATGTGTGGCTTTAGAAGTTGTGCTGGTAGACCATATTTGATGATTCGAACTATTTAAAAGAACCAAATTTCCATTATTTGAGATTTTGAGTTCTGATGAATTTGGGTCGGTAACCGGTTCGACCTGGTTTGCAACCCAAACCGCAGTTTGGGTAGGGATATTTTTGTACCATATTCCTATGTAGTAGTTGTTTGAATTTTCATTTGGTTTGAAGAAACCTAGTTCAAACTGGCCTTGCTTTGAAACTAGGGTTTGGTTGTCCATGAGTGAGCTAGTAAGAGAGATTGAGTCGGTTGTTGAGAAAGAGATGTAGTGTTGGAGAGAGAAGAAGAAAAAGTAGATAAAATAGAGATTATACATGTTGATCCCTTAGGCTTAGAGAATGAGAGAGAGAACAGCATAGGATAGCATGGAATTTGTTGTTCATTGTTGTGGTTGATATATATACAAAAAATATCTGGGCAAATTGCACAATAATAATTGGTAATATGAAATAGCAATTTTTTTTTTTTTTTAAAATAAGAAATAGCAAGTTGGTGCCTAGAAAATTTTAAATCAGTATTTTTTCCCCTCCCTCGTGACTCATGAGTACTGAATGGTTTATTTATATCTTTTATGGTGTGCCCACGCTTGTGAATCCAACGTGAGTCCAGACCAAAACATTATGTGTTCAACATAATTCACCTTTTAACATTGGTAGTTTATCGTTCATGATAAACATATTCCACTCTTTTAATATTGACAATTTATAATTCATAATAAATAAAATTCACTCTTTTGGATAATTATTATTCTTCATTTTGAAAAAAATAGCTTTAAAATGTTGAATTCATCTTTCATGATAAGCGGAACGCGTCCTATTAACACTGACAATCTAGACTTTATTTTTATTTTATTTTTTTTGACAGAAATGAGAAGACAATCTATACTTTATATTTTATAATAAACAGAATTCAACCTACTGAATGAATTCATCATTCATGGTAAACAATTTATCCTTCATAACAAACATAAGTAACTCTTCTAGATTTCCAAATGAATTTTGCGTGATGCCAGAACTGCAAAGTCAAAACCTATTTACCGTAGAAGCATCGATTCACGTAAAACAGATTTACTGTGGATTCATTGCAGCAGTCTTGTTTATTAAATGCCAAACAAAATATCTTTTATGGCCTCTAAAAAAATTCCCTTTTCCATTATCTCTATGGTTTCTAGGGTCAGGTTTTTTTAGACAATTCATTGAATTGTTAGATTTGCTAAATACTGAACTAAATGTGTTCACCGTGACTCAAACTTAAATTTCTCCCGAAATTAGCGGGATGCCTTTTCGCTTGAGCTAACAAGCCACAATTTCTAGGGTCCTTTTAGTTAAGAGCATCAAGATAATCCTCAACCCACTCAAAGTATCCAATTTAGTCCAACACAGATGGTTTTTGAAGTCGTTGGATCGTCTAAGAATTAGTGTTATAGTTAATTCAGAATAACAAACTGGATTGCAAGTTTGCAACTCAAAATTCACTTTAATCCAATCAAATCCATATAAGTTAATTTATTTGTATTAACATATAAGAAATTTCCTTCTCTATTTCAAATCAATTAATGTTGTAGAGAATATTCTCACAAATATGAAATTATAACTTTTCTATACAAAAATAAATAAAACTTTATTGTTATTGTTAAGATAAAAATATTAAATACTATACTATTATTCCAATTAGAGAGAACTGAATTTTATAATTATTTTATTCATTAAATTGAAATATATGAATGATATAAGTACTGTCATATTATATGGATTTTAAAGCGAATTATTAGCTAGGTGGGTTTTGAACTAAATTTCATTGTTTCGGTAAGTTTTGAATTATCATGAGTTCGTATAGACAAGTATATTTTTGTCCGGAAATTAGGCTTATTTTATGAAATAGCTCAATGTCATCTTTGATATGGAATTAAAAAATCTACTACTTAGTGGCCTTACTCTAATATATTCCAATACTGTTTGGATAAAATAAGTTGGAATAGTCAGTTTATTCTTTTATTCCATGCAATTTTGATGTTGCCAAACAGGCACTACATTCATAGGCCGGGAAACAATATTTTTCCCCTGTTTTGGAGATCTCTATTAGAAACTGATTCTTACGTTCCTTTCAAAAATTTTTTTTTTTTTGATAAAACTACGATCCTTTTAATTAGCCTTTTTTTTAATAACTACGGTCCTTTTAATCAGTTGAATTCAATCATGAAGTATGTTTTAGTCTAGTAAGCTTGAATGCGGAATATTGAAGAATTCATGACTTTTGTAGAAAAAACAGAAGCCCTCAGCATCACTTGAGAAGTCTTTCAACTTTTGAAGTCTCCTGCAAAGACTTCTCTTTCCAGGTCTACCACTACATTATTATATATATAACAGTTGAAATTGCAGTGCACGTATAATGCACGTAATTTTTCGAACAATTAACAAGGAAACTATGAAAGACGATAGGTTAGAGCACGTTCAAAACACGACAGAATTTTATATATTATTTTTTTCAATTTTCAATATACTATTTTTTCAATATATTGTTTTCATTGTTTTAACTTTTACGTATATGTTGTTCATTGATTCTATATATTGTTTACAAAAATGAATTTTATATACTGTTTTTTAATTTTATATATTATCTATTACCTCTATATATAATTTTTCATGAAACAATGAATATTCGTGAAGTTCATGCACCAATCCGATCTTTTTTAGAAAAAAAAAACTTTCAGTTGGGTAAATTCAAAATTGTACAAAAAAATCTATTGTTATTACTAATATAAATATAAATGATTGCAATTTGGCACCTAGAATTTGTGAAACCATCCATTTTGGTGGTCTGCATCCGTTTTAGGCCCAAGCAGTTAGAAAGAAATTTTTTTGAATCCCAGTTTTCGAAGTAAATTAAATACATTGGGCTGTTAAATTTATCAAATTCTAAAATGTCCAATTAGGAGGACTGACTACAACTACTACACATCCAATCCAATCTAAGATCAGTAATAATTATCCCATCAAAAGGTGTAATTGTAGGCTAGATCCAATTAGAACGTAAGAATAATATTTGTACTTAGTTGGGCTTTTATATTACTGAAAGAATAGTGATTTTTTTTATATATATACTATTAATTTCAAAAATAAATCAATATTTGCTACTGTTTTGAAAATAATGAAGTAACTACCATTTTCGGCACTCTCAGTGGCGAAACACACTTTGATCCGCCACTAGTAGTGGCGGAGCATATCCATCTTCAATTTTGTCAAAATTTTCACATTTGGCTGGTTAAACAAGGTTAATTATTCTAAAAAAACACTGTTCCCCCACAGGTAGTGGCGGAACATGAATTTTTTTTTTTTTTTTGCGTTTTTTTCCTGTAATTCCCTGTTCCGCAAGTGGCAGTGGCGGAATACGTTTTTTCACTAATTAGCTCATTTTCGAAAAATTATAAAATCCACATGTTCCGCCACTACTAATGGCGGATCAAAGTGTGTTCCGCCATTGATAGTGGCAGAAATGGTAGTTATCCCATTATTTTCAAAATAGTGGCAAGTATTGATTTATTTTTGAAAATAATGATATATAAAAAAAAATTCAAGAATAGTTGGGTTCTTATGGTCAAGAAGAATATTTGCAATTAATTAATTCTACCTGCGAAATTATATTTACATGGGAAATGATATAAGTTATAACCACAAAAAGGCCATTCGGTGGCCTGTTTTTTTCCGAAGCAATAAGCAATGATTACACCGTGGCCTTAAAATAGACTTTTTTTTTTTAACATTATTTTCGAAAATAATTGAGCAAATAATACTCATATGGAAAAAAATTGAGCAACTAGCATTACCGCCAGCTATTCTGGTAGTAGAGACCTTCTACTGCCAGACATATTGGTTGTAGAGCTTATTTTTCAAATTTTCATATCAGCAGCCTTAAACAGATTAATTAGTAACAAATTAGCGTTTACCGCCAGCTTTTCTGGCGGTAGAGGTACAAAAATTAATTTTTTCAGATTTCAAAATTTATACCCGTTTTAGCATGAAAATTATCGCAAAAAATTGAAAATTAGGGTCCATTGCAAGATATTCTTGCAGTAGTGGCCTACCACCAGAAACAATTTTGTAATTTTTTCTAGATCAACCTGTTATCAAACCCGATAAGAAAAAAAAATAAAAATACCCCTACCACCAAATATTCTGGCAGTAGAATCTGTGGCTTTACTTCTGACAGAATTGAAAAAAAAAATTCATACACCTACCGCCATAATATCTGGCGATAGACAAGTCTACCTCCATAATTCCTAATTCAAAACTCAGAATCAAAATCAAAATCAAACTAATTCTAACCAATTTGAAGCAATCTATTGAAAGAAATATAACTAATTTCAAAAAAATCCAAACTTATTTCACACTAATTTCTATCAATTTAAACAAATCAACAACAAATAAGCCTAAACTCTAAACTCAAAAACAAACTAAAAGATCTAATCTTTTCTTGGCTTCTCTCTATTTCCTTCTTTCTTCTATTTAATTCCCAAATATTTTCGCTTTAATTCCCCAAATTTTGAGTTTATTCCGCTGAAAAATCTTTTTTTTTTTTTCGTTTTTGTTTGATGGAGACGGGTGAAGAAATGGAGAGAGAGAGAGAGAGAGAGAGAGAGAGAGAGAGAGAGGGGTCAGGTGGGTATTAATATTGGGTTCAGCGTCTACCGCCAGGAATTCTGGCAGTAGACATGTCCATCGCCAGATATTCTGGCAGTAGGTGTATGAATTTTTTTTTTGCAATTATATCCAGAAGCAAAGCCACAGATTCTACCGCCAGAATAGCTGGCGGTAGAGGTATTTTTATTTTTTTTTCTTATCGGGATTGATAACAGGTTGACCTAGAAAAAAATTATAAAATTGTCACTACCGCCAGAAAATCTGGCGGTAGACTCTAATTTTCAATTTTTTACGATACTTTCCTAGCTAAAACGGGCATAAATTTTAAAAATTGAAAAAAATTAATTTTTGTACCTCTATCGTCAGAAAAGCTGGCGGTAGAAGTACTAATTAATCTGTTTAAGACTGCTGATATGAAAATTTGAAAAATAGGCTCTACCGCCAGACATAGAAGGTTTCTACCGCCATTATAGCTGGCGATAGTGCTAGTTGCTCAATTTTTTCCATATGAGTGCTATTTGCTCAATTATTTTCGAAAATAATGCTACAAAAAAAAGTCCTTAAAATAAGTTAGCAATTTCGGGTATATATCTACAAAAGTTCAAACTGTCGAATTTCTCTCTCTAAATGTCAATAACAAGCTTCCCAATTTTTCAATTAAAAGAAGGGAGCTGATACTGCGTGACGAGTACTGTAGCGATGATATAGCGATAATATATAAAAACTCAAAAAAACATATAACGAATTTTATGTTATTAATGAGTCCATGTATTTGTAATATAACATTTTCTGGTATATAATAAAATTCAACAAGTTGCATCATCAAATGCACGATTTTGTGAAATCAAATAATGAATTTTATTTCAAATGTATTTACAAATACAATCCCCAAATAAACCAAATCAAATATGAGAAGAGAAGTTATGATTTTTGTACTATTGATCCAATTTTGAGGTATTTCAAAATGCTTTTTTTTCTCTTACGTTTGAAGTCAAAGACTGAAAATAACGAAGTACTTAATTTTAAAAAAAGAAATTAAAAATCACCTAATTTTAGAAGAAAAAAAACAAAAATCAAACATTAGAAAGCCCTTTTTTCAAGCAATCAACTAGATCTTATACATATCTTTTAGAACTCCAGGTCAATAAAATAGGAGTTTATATGTTTTACACAAATCACCCCCTATGTTATACATTTCATGTCCTTAACTCAACATCAACATACTATGATAAATACAAGATAATTCAGTGGAACTCTTCTAGCATACATATATCCTAATAAAACTCGAATTACAATAGTTCAATTACAATCACGCTAGTATTTAAACTTACTCTTGTACGACTTCAGAGTCGACGGTCGAATATGACTCATAATTTATCTTCTCGTCCATTAAGTGCTCTAAAGCCCTAGGCATGGGTGGCACATTAATCTCTAAAACCCCTTCAAGAACCTTCACCACTTGATTCATACTCGGGCGATGAAACTCTGAATCCTGAATACACCAACACGCGATTCTGCATGCCCTTGTCAATTCATCCATATCATACTCTGAATCTTGTAATCTTTCATCTAATAAGTTAAATATATTATCATCTATAACTTGTTTGGCAGCCCAAGAAGGGAAATAACCCATTGTAGCATCCTCTTCGAAATCTCTAGAGTTTCTCTTACCCGATATAATTTCAAAAAGCATCATACCAAAACTATACACATCGACCTTAGTTGTAACGGGTTGACCCGATAACCATTCAGGAGCTAGATAACCAATTGTACCCCTCATTGTGGTTAAAACACGGCTAAAATCACGACCGATGAGTTTTGCCATACCAAAATCAGCTACCTTAGCACAAAAATTGGAATCTAAGAGTATGTTACCGGGTTTGATATCGCAATGAATTATCCTCTCTATGCATTCTTCGTGTAAGTACGCGATTCCACGTGCTATTCCGAGAATAATTTGATACCTCATTTTCCAATTAAGATTATTTCTCTTTCTATTAAACAAAACATTATCTAATGAACCACCGGGCATGTACTCATAAACAACGAGCCTTTTATCCATTTCAGAGCAAAATCCATGAAGTTTAACTAGATTTACGTGCTGAATTGCCCCAAGTGTACTTACCTCTGCTCGAAATTGCTTCTCTCCTTGATTGACCCCTTCTAGTTTCTTCACAGCCACCTCAGTTAGATCAGGTAGGCTTCCCTTAAACACGGATCCGAACCCTCCACCTCCTAATCTCTCACTAAAGTTTTTTGTAACGATAATCAAATCACTATGCGAAAACACAATCAAGGAGTCTTTTGTCATCTTCTTTTGCATAGTGGTTCTTCTCCATTTGCGTCGAAGTGAAATCATATAGAAAATGGAAAATATGATAAGTATAGCCCCAACTGTGACTCCAATTACAACTCCAATTATGACTTTTTTAGAGTTACTTGAATTCGGTAAATCTGAGGATGCTAGACGAATATATAGATCACCCCCGTTAGTATTACCACCTCCATAATATTGTTCTAAATTTCTAATTTCATCATTCCATGTTAAACATCCATTATTATATGAATAAGCCATGCAAGAGCAATTCCCCAGACAAGTGGCCTCACATTCTTTTTGACCCAAAACGGGTAAGCTTAATGGGTTACCAGGTAGCCTCACATTGCCCATCTTAACAAATCCATCATTTTCGGTGTTATTTCTCTCTCCACAT
Organism: Juncus inflexus; assembly: GCA_024447665.1. Lineage (NCBI taxonomy): Eukaryota > Viridiplantae > Streptophyta > Magnoliopsida > Poales > Juncaceae > Juncus > Juncus inflexus. The sequence goes on along the minus strand of JAJHPC010000021.1, from coordinate 1,620,657 downwards.
TGCAATTTTGTCTTTCTCACACAACCTTTGTTAAAATCATTTGAATCCCAATCTTTTATTGATATCGGGTCAAACCCTCTTATGCAATTACATATATTTGAATGGGTTGAGTCGCATATTCCATAGGATCCGCAAAGAGAGTAAACATCGCATTGTGAAATAGGTTGAGTGAAAATGGGTTGCCATTGTTGAGTACTATTAAACCACCATAATTGGCGAATTTGACCATTTGACTCGACTACATCTCGAGTTAAAATGGAGCTATCAGTCATGGTATACATTGCATATTTCTGATCTGGTGTGTCGTTGAAGGTGAAGTTGAAATAGTTTGGAGAGGTGCCAGAAGTTGGTACTTCCGTAAAATATTTACCTGCCATATTATGTCATATATAATTATTAGCTCAAATAAGTTTTTGATAAATAAAATTTGCAATGTATATCTTCACGTAACAAATTGCATTTTTTGTTGTGGCACAAACGATAAGGAGACTTGCCAATCAAAATTTTAAATATTGAGTAAGAGATATAAAAATGTTGAATTACAAGAAAAGCCGCCAAAAGTACTAGAAAAGTGGGGAAAAACTAAAAACTAAAATCTAATGAGGCTATAACAACATAGAAACCAAGCAATGCAAACACCACATATTTATTTTTATTTTTATTTTTATTTTTTTGATAATTGGAGTAACGCCATATATTTATTAATCACTCATCGATTATTCTTTTTTTTTAATGGAAGCTTGACTCATCGATTATTCTTGTAGAATTAGATTTTCATATATACTCAAAGGATAAAAAGAAAGTAATTTCATCTCCTACCTGTCCAAAGTCCACTTGTCCAATAGATTTTTGACCCGTTCCACAAAATAACATATTGGTTCGATCCGTCCGGGTCCAAACTTTGTGTAAATGGACCTGGTGCAGGGTTGTCAGGGCTCTCCCAACATGTTATACCATTATACTCTCGAGTAATCTTATTATACCCGACCCATCCACCTGGCATCCAGGTATTTGTCGGATGATCAAAACTCTGCCAGACGATTGAACCCGACCCATTAGTGAGAATCAAGTTACTTGTGTCCGAAAGGGTGGCATGTGTGGCTTTAGAAGTTGTGTTGGTAGACCAAATTTGATGATTCGAACCATTTAAAAGGACCAAATTTCCATCATTTGATATTTTGAGTTGTGATGAATATGGGTCGGTAATGGGTATGACCCGGTTTGCAACCCAAACCACGGTTTGGTTAGGGAGTTTCTTGTACCAAACTCCTATGTAGTAGTTGTTTGAACTTTCGCTTGGTTTGAAGAAACCTAGTTCAAAATTGCCTTCTTTTGAGACTAGGGTTTGGTTGCCGAGTAACGGGCTCGTAAGAGAGATCGTGTCGTTTGTTGCTAAAGAGATGTAGGGTTTGAGAGAAAAGAGAAGACAGTATAAGATGAAGAATATCGAAAAAGAGAGATTAGACATGGTATTCCTTTTGTTGAGAGAGAGAGATCAGTATGGCAATAGACATATATGTGGCATTCCTTTTTGTTGAGAGAGAGAGATATATTTAAAGAACAACGATCCTCTGTTGGGTCAATTGCATAAAAGTGTAGCCAATATGAAGAATTACAATTTGGTCTCGAAATTTTTTGAAACCATCCCTGCCTTTAGCCAACATTCCAAGCTTCCATTTATTATAGTACCAAATAAAATACTTTCCAAGTCCTCAAATAGAGATTTTCACAAAGTGCAAGGGCATATAGCCATTTTCATTTTTCATGTTAATTTGGAATACCCTCTGCTACAAGATAAGTCTCTTTGGTTGAAATCATAAAGTTAAGTTTGACAAAACTGAGGTCAAAAGTTGGTGGTGGGTTGCGCAGGTTGTTTGAGGATGGATGCGCTAGAATCCATTTCTGTTGCCAAATTTATTATTTGTCAAAAGTTAGAAATGAATCCACATTATGTTTTGATATTAGTCACATTATGTATTGATATTAGCCGCCGGCTGCAAAATATGCATTAGACCATTAGTACATAGAATATGTATTGGTCAATCAATAATCAATTTATGGTGAAGTCTATAATTCAAATTTTTTTTCTTTATTTTCTCATTTACATACAATATACATTTATAAGTAAAAAAAAGTTACATTACATTATATGAAATGATAAAAGACATAAAACCACTTCTAGTAGAGTGGTAAGGCAACTCCGCCCCCCACTAACACAAAGGTTATAAATTCAATACTTGGCAAAATCAATTTTCTTTGAATACAAATAGGAGATATATGAACACTCTCTATAAAATAAAATAAAAAGTATGTTAGATTTTCAATTTTACATACATCATAATCCTCTAATTTATTTTTTTCATTTATTTTCTCACAAATTACACCTTCTACATTTACATAAATTAACACAAGCTTTAAACCTAGATATCATACTTTTTTTAAACTAAACTAAATAAAAGGTAATCCCATCAAATTTTCAAATGATCATTTATTCTCGTGTCATAATAAATTATTTGAATAATCTGCTTCCCTCTCTCTCTCTCTCTCTCTCTCTCTCTCACCCTGCAAGAATTTATAAAAGATAGCATGTCAATTGCACATTAATTTAAACATGAAAATAGTATCAAATTATATTTTATGAAATCAACAAACCTTTTCATCAAGTCGGAAAACCCCCACGTATAATCAAAATCCATTTCAGTATTGATAGAATACAAATTAGGGTTTTGTAAAAAAAGTATGTGAAACCCTAATTGGGACGTCCCATGCTCTGCACGTATTTCAAAGCGGACCGGAGCATTTCTCTAGCCTTCCTATCGGGTTTTAACCCGTTTGAAATAATTTCTTCAAATACAGATGGTACCTAGACCAATTCACCAAAAAATAATAAAAATTTTAATAAATTAAGCATAAAAAATGGATAAAAATAGTACAAAAAGAACATTTCGTACCTTGTCATATTTTTCGACACGTATCAAAGTTTTCATTAGGGTTGTGTACGTTACCACATCAGGCTTCACATTCTAAAATTTAAACACAAAAGAAAATTAAGTAAATAAAAATTAAAAATTAAAAAGAAGCCCACAAGTAACTTGGCAAGAGCATTTATGCAAGTAATAACTTTTGAGGGGCATATATGTAAAAAAACAACTTACATTTTCTTTCATAAATTGTAGGACGGAAAATGCCTCCATGTCTCTTCTATCCTCACCAAACGCATTAATTAATGAATTTAATGCAACAACACTAGGTCTTATTCCATCCGCTTTCATCATTTTGAACACATCTATTGCTTGGTCCGACAAACCCTAAAATCAAAACACCAAAACCCTAAATACATCAATAAACTCTAAAAAATAACACCGAGCAAGCACTTGCATGCAAAGTACAGGTACCACGAGAAATATTTTTTCTTTCATTATTTATTTCATGTTCATTCGTTTTTCATTTTTCTTGGCGGGTCTCAGTCTTACATTAAATGCATGGACCAAATAATACATCGCAAATTCTCAGAAAAGCCCTACAATGCTTAAATTGCAAAAAAAACCCTACATTTGATGGAAATTAACAAACATATAGCGATTTTTTCCCCAATTTCCAAAAGAAGAATAGAGGGGCTTTTTAGCAATTTCCAATAATAGTGGGGCTTTTTGCAATTTAAGCATAACACAAGGGCCTTTTCCCAAATTTTTCAACAACATATAGGCCCATACATATAAAACACCACATTAACCCTCACCCTTTTCGCACACGCATCGACAAACAACATATCATTTCACTAAAAATAATTATCAAGTCAATCCAAAAAAGCATTGCATGACGAACACATTAAATTAACAATTTAGCCTCACCCTTTTCGCATAGGCATATGCATTGACAAACGCATTATGCATGAATCTAGAGGGCCTCTTCATACCATATCATTTCACTAAAAACTAATTACCCAATCAATCCAAGAAAGTACAACATGACATTAAATGCACAAAACCAACTCACCCTTTTCGCATAGGCATTGACCAAAGCATTGTACATGCTCCTACTTGGCTTCATCCCTTCACTCTTCATCTTATCCAAGCACCCGATCGCGTCCCCATAGTAGCCCGCCTTCCCGTACATATCAACCAATGTCGTGTAAGTGACAATGTTTGGCAATAATCCCGCTTGTTTCATTTCGGTGAGCTTTTCGTCCATTTGTTCTACGAGGCCTTGCTCGCCGAGGGATTTTATTATGATGTTGTACGTGATGGCGCTGACTGGGCATCCGGCTCGTTGCATTTCGTGGAATAGCTGCATTGCTTCTTCATGCCTCCCCGCCCTGAGTGAAAAAATATAAAAATAAAGTTCAAAAATATTGAAAAATTGAAGATGTTAAAAGATTCAAAAATAAATAAAAATTAGGGCAGGGAGGCATGAGTAAGCAATGCAACTATTCCACGAAATGCAACAATCCGGATGCCAGCTCAGCGCCACCACATACAACATGTCGACCAAGGTCATGTAAGTAATAATGTTAGGGAGCAACCCCTCTCTTTACTCTCGGAAAGAGTTTTGGACATTTTGGAGATATTATGATTATATTGTGCATGGTGGCGCTGATTGGGAATCCGGCCTCCCGCATTTCGCGGAATATTTGCATTGCTTCTTCGTGTCTTCCCGCCCTTTTCCAAAAAAAGTTCAAAATTAAAATTAAAAAAAAAATAAAAAATTAGCGATATATTTCAATAAGGGCGGGGAGGCACGAGGATGCAATGCAACTATTCCATGAAGCTAGGTGCCAGCTCAGCGCCATGTGCAACATAATTCTTCCCAACAATTTGACGATTATGTTGTATGTGGTGGCGCTGAGCTGGCATCCGGATTGTTGCATTTCGTGGAATAGTTGAATTACTTCCTCGTGTCGCCCCACCCGGATTATGATAGGATAGAAGTTATAAGATTTTGAAATTTTGAGGCTAAATTTCAAAAATGTCAAAGAAGTTGAAAAAGATTAAAATTTAAAAAAATGAAAAAAAAATTGAAAACGTAAAAAATATCGAAATAAATATTAAAGATAAAAAGGTTGGAAAATTTTAACATGTAAAAAAAGAAAAAAATAGGGAATTTTGAAGTAATGCAACTGATCAGATTAGGGAATTTAAAAAATTGAGGAAATTTGAGGATAAATTGGATGAAAGTTGATAAGTTTTATTTATCTAGTGTTTTATTGCATGTTCTAATTATCTTTTTGATAAATTGCATAATTTATTTTAAGATATAATAAAAGTTCAAAAACATTAAAACAGAATTTCTTTTGAAAAAAATAGGGAAATTTGATGCGAAATTGGGTGAAAATAAGACTTGCCTAGGGTTTCAGTGCGTACTGCATAGTTCAATATTTTTCTGATGAAGTGTGTAAATTAATATAAATATATTAAATTGAGATTTAGTTTGTCAATTGAAACATATTCAATGCTTAATTGAGAGTGGTAAAAGTATTCTTCTTAACTAAGGTTTAATTGCATTATTTAATTTAGGCATAATTGGATCAAATTGACCATTGGTATCTCAATCAAATGTTAACTCAAGACTCAATTGGGGATTAATTCCAACCCTGTTACCTAACACTCACAAAACTCAACACTCCAAATTCAAACTGGATACCTCCAGTCCATTTTAATATAAACCTTTTGGATTAAATTGAGGCTTAATTTCTCAATTGAAGCTTAGTCGAGGCTTAATTGGTGCTAATTGAGGCCTAACATTAGGAAAATTTGACACAAAATTGGGTGAAAACAACTCTCATCCCATAATTTAATTTACGAATATCAGATTAAATTGAGCATTAGTATCTCAATTGAGTCTCACCCAATCCTCAATTGGGACTTAATTCCAAGTTTCCAACCCTAACACATAACAGCCCCAAATGCCAACAATTCAAATTCAAACTGGAGAGAGAGAGAGAGAGAGAGAGAGAGAGAGTTCTTACTTCTGATGGGCATTAATAAGCGTGTTATAAGTAACTTGATCCGGCTGAATCCCATCCTGCTTCATCTTCTCAAACGTATCAACAGCATGTTTCAACACATTATTCCTCCCAAAAGCATCAATCATGATATTATAAAAATGTCTATCAGGCTTAACTCCGTTCCGTCTCATCTCTTTCAGAACCGCAAAACTCTTCTGCCAATCCCCTTTGTTTCTGAACCTCGCTAAAATCCTGCCAAAGATAAACGGGCCGGGTTTAACACCGCAAGATTCCATTTCTTCTAGAAGGATCCGAGCGGATTCCCACCGACCCGAATCGAGATAAGCGTCGATTAAGAGAGAGTATGTCGCTTCGTCTGGTTCTACACCACATTGAGTCATTTCGTCGAGGATTTGCTCTGCGGATTTGAGAGCTTGGATTTTGACGTAGCCTTTTAACAGAGCGTTGTAGGCTCGGATTCGGGGAGAGAGAGGGCCGTTTGGGGGGAAGAATTCGAGGAAGAGGGACTCGGCTTCGGTGACTCGGCCGGCCGAGGAGAGAGAGGAGAGGAGAGCGACTATGCAGGAGAGACGGGGCGAGAGGCCGAGAGACTGGGTGAGAGAGAGGAGAGAGAGGGAGGTGTCGGGGTCGGAGGTGAGAGAGAAGGCCGTGATGAGGAGAGAGAGGAGCGGCGCGTCGGGTTGGAGAGAGAGCGATTTGAGCCTGGAGAGGAGGAGAGAGAGGACCGGTTTGTCGTGTGGAGAGAGAGACGGTATGAGAGAGGAAAGTATTTGAGAGAAGGAAGTTGGGTCAGGGATGTATGAATGAGATAGTAGTAAAGAGAGAAATTTGAGAGACAATGCTGGTTTAGAGGAGAGTGAAGAGCTCGACAGCAACGAGTTGAGCAGTAATGGAGATGGTGGGTCAGAAAGAGAATGTGGGTCTGAGAGAGAAAGAAGAACAGAGCTCGGTAAGTCGATTTTCTTGTTCTTTGACAGAGAGTGCAACATAGAACTGAAGAGAAGGTCAAGAGGGAATGAGAGGTTGTGCTTGGAGAGGAAAGGCAACAGAACAGAAGCAAGAGGAAGAGTGGAGTCTGAGGACAGAAGTGAAGTTACGAGCGAAAGCCAGTGATGGGCAGGCACAGAACGGTAGTTATTCACTAGAGAAAGCTCTGCAGAGGTTAACTGAGCAGGAGAAGCAGAAGATGAAAATGGGTCTGAGTTGATTGAATTGCTCTTTGCATTGGAGGTGGAGAGGTAAGTGAGAAGTGGGGAGAAGTCGTAGCCGCCGATTAAGGTATTGGGTGGGGAAGAAATGGAGGAAGTGGAGGTGCAGTTGAGAGGAGGAAGATGGAGTTTCCATGAATGGAGAGGAGGAGAAGAAGGGAAACGAGGGAGAAGCGCCATTGTTGAGTGAAGAAGGATAACGGAAATGAGGTTTTGGCGCTCTGTGGTGTGATTTTGCGAAGAGAAGGGAAAGGATAAAGAGAAGAGAAAGGAGAAAGGATATTTTGGTTTTCTGGATTTTTTGTGCGGGATTGAAATTGGGATTTGTTTTCCAGGTTTTTTGTTTTATGGATTGGGATTATGTTATTGGTTTTCTTTTTTAGGCTCTTTGTTTTATTTTATTTTTTGCATTTGTAAAAAGAAAATTAATGAAAAATGGTATTAAGAAAATTGGGATCTGTTTTCAAGGTTTTCTATTTCCTGGATTGGTATTCTGTTATTTCTTTACTTTTTGAGGTTCTTTATATTTTTTGTGAAGATAATAATTAATGAAAAATGGAAGTATGAAATAGGGCCTACCCTACTTCAATAAAAAGTTATAAAAATGCAGATTTTATATAAAACAAAATGGGCTGGATTATACTTGTTCGCTGATGAAAATTCATTTACATTTTTATTTAATTCGTTTCTAAATGTCATTACAAGTCCATGGGCATCCAAAGCCCAATGTTAAAACACATTTTACTAAATAAATGAATAAATAAAAGGATTGAATGGCAGGTGAAAATGGAATAAAATAATATAGGGATCAATGATTGGTGTCTTAGGTGCATAATTAGGAGAGGAGCATAGGTTAAATAAAATAGCATTAAGTTAAAAAATTGTGAGCATACCAAAGAAACAAGGTTATAATTTTGTTATTTTCATGAAGATGGTCCCTTGGAAAGCATCTTTTTTTTAATGCCTAGAGCTGTCAACCCAAATTAAATAATTAAATCTCGCCATTGTTATGATATGGCACCCCAAATTGGAAGAATTCTTTTTGCAAAATAGTACTTTTTTGAAGAATAATTAATTAGATGGCATTTTTTTCAAAATATTTCAGCAGATAACACTTCCGCCAGAACCTCTGGCGGAACTAGGGATTTTTTAAATTTTGTTGATCCCGGCCATTTGGCACCCTTAAACACGCGTAATTAAGGAAAAAAGTTAGTTCCGCCATAGGGTCTGGCGAAACTAGGCAAAATTTATTTTTGCCCAATTTAGACGGTGAAATTGGCCCAAAAATGACGATTTCATAGGTTCCGCCATACCCTCTGGCGAAACTGAAGGGCATTTTCAATTTACAATCTGACCCAAAAAAATTCAAAAAAAAGACTAGTTCCGTCATGCCCTTTGGCGGAACTACAAAGAAATAACAGGTTCCGCCAGAGGGTCTGGCGGAACTAGACTATTTTTTTCAACTTACAATCTGACGCTAAAAAAAATAAAAAATAGTCTAGTTCTGCCAGATCTTCTGGCGGAACTAGCTAGAAATAACAAGTTCCGCCAGAACAGGACCATTTTTTTCAACTTACAATCCCACACCAAAAAAGTAAAAAATGGTATAGTTCCGCCAGACCCTCTCGCGGAACTAGCTAGAAATAACAAGTTCCGCCAGATGGTCTGGCGGAACTAGACTATTTTTTTCAACTTACAATCTGACCCAAAAAAAATCAAAAAAATGGTCTAGTTCCGCCAGACCCTCTGGCGGAACTAGATAGAAATAACAAGTTCCGCCAGAGGGTCTGGCGGAACTAAACACTGCTTTATTTTAAACTCTCATTTAAACCCGTCCGACCCTCATTTTAACCCTACCCATCCGTTCAAAAAAAGGGGGCGAAATTTCAGCGATTTTTAGAGAGAAATAAATGGAAAGAAAAAGGGAGAAATTAAAGGAAGAGAAGAAGAAGTTATAGAGAAGAAGAAATATGTAAGTTATTTTGTTTGATTTTGAGTTTTGATTAGTTATTTTTGTTGATTTGGTTGAATTGAAATTAGTGTGAAATAAGTTTGGATTGAGTGAAATTAGTGCGAAATAGGTTGGGATTGAGTAAGATTAGTTTGAACTTGGTTTAAATAGGTTGATAATATTGAAATTTGTTTGAATTTTTGTTGATTTGTTTAGAGAAGAAGAAGAAGAAGAAGAATAAGTAAATTTTTCATCAAATTTATTCGGTATGAAATTTTTTTTGTAAGCAATTTTTATTACTTAGTTATTTTAAGAAAAAATATAATATAAATTTATTTAGTAATATATTTATTTATAGTAATTGTTTAGGGTTTTTTTTTAATATATTCAATTTTTGGTATTAAAAAAAAGAATGAAGCAAGTTTGTTTATTTTTGTGTTAAATAGTATGTTTATTTAGTTATTATTTATATAGGGTATTTATATAGGGATATTTTTCTCAATTTTATTCGGTATGAAAATATTTAGTAATTAATTTTCTTATTTAGTTATTTTAAGAAAAAAATATTATATAAATTTGTTTAGTAATATATTTATTTATAGTAATTGTTTAGGGTTTTATTTTTTATTATATACTACTTTTTCTATTACAAAAAAAAGATTGAAGCAATTTGTTTATATTAAAAAAGGATTGAAGTAATTTATTTATAGTAATTGTTTAGTTATTATTTATATTAAAAAAATAAAATTTATATAGGGATGTCATCTAGAGGTCGGGGCGGATCTAGTCGGGCCGGATCTAGTCGGGCGGATCGGGGGAAGGCTCCTATAGTTGAGCCAGGAGCTCCGGTATATCGTCCACTGAACGAATTCCAGGATGTACATAGAACCATATGTTTCAGCCAACCGGACAGCACCAAGGCTAAAGCAAAGCGGGGGGGGTTCGATACAGGCAACATCATATTAATGTATTGTATTTACAATTATTTCTATATATCTATTTATTTAATTATGTAAAAATAATTTACTTACATTTTTCATTTCCGCAAGTGCCATGGAATTACCAATTCGAGCCATATTTTTCGAGTGTGTATTTGTTACAAATGCAGAGGATCAGTTATATACCAATTGATGACATACTGATAATCGCTCTACAGGAACGGTAGAGAAAAGAGACACATACGTTTCACATGCCTCATGGAAAAATGACCGTAACGTTAGAGGACGTTTCATGCAAGCCCCTTTGTGTGAAGAACAGTGGTATTAATTAGGCAAATAAAGCCGCAGAACTACTCGGGAAAATACCCCCCCCCAAGAGATGTTCAGAGGATCAGGGACTAAGAAAAGCAACATGTTGGTAAATAAAAAATGGTTCATGGAGAATTTTGCCGATTTGGAAAATGATGCCCCGATATTACGAGTCGAGCAGTATTGTAGAGCTTACATGATCGTGTTAGCAGTATGCCCTAGGCCAATATATTTGAGACCTAGATGTATGAATGTGTTAAACAAACATTGTGTTTATTTAGAGATATTTTATATAATAAATGCGTATTGGTTATTTTATTCTTATTACTAAAATGAATCTTGAATATGATATTCAGCTTTATATCATCAAAGTATGTGACTTTGATAGTAAAACTATAAAGTATTATGAATGATATTCTAAACCGTCCCTGATCATTCATAGGATGTTTGTGAGACAAACATACTTTATGATAAGCTATAAATGTACATCAGTATGTTAGTTGACTGATGGTCACGTTTTACTGATCATGAATAAGAGTTATTAAGTCATTAACATAAGTATATGTTAGAGACCATATACTGGATTGACCCACCGTGAGAATACTACATGGTTCGTGTCATTAGTTATTCTCAGTAAAGAATGTATCTGTAATCCTTAGACTTGAGATTATCTCAGTTTCCTACATGAGAAATTTTATACTTAGGTATATAATGAATTATGCAGAGGAAAGAGTTTAATTAAGATAGAATTTGTTCCTCTCATAAATTGAGAGAGATATCTTTAGGCCCCTTGATGATTTGATTGAAGAAATGCACGGCCGTGCTCAAGTGAATTAATAAAGAGTTATTAATGTCATTTCATGTTCAATCAAATTCGGTGTCAAGAAATATTTATCGACCAACATAAGGTTGACACATACCATGCCTTATGGACGATATAGATATCGTGTAACAAAGGGATACAATGCATGATATAAATTAGGTTTGATCGAATCATCTATATTTGCTTAATTTGGGTAATCATGATGTCTTGCTAGAGGCCGCTCATGATTTATAATCCGTTGTGATTATTGCCAACATTAAGTAAACCTACAGGGTCACACACAAAGAACAACGATTGAGACGTACACAGAAAAATCATGACTTATGTGATAAGTTGTATGGAGAGCTACATAGTCAAGTGACATATCCAATCCTGCATCTTATATGATAAGGTGTGTTACACATATGGTTACATAGTTACCATGCACATAGGATATGAAACTTATGGACTATGTAAGCACAAGAGACACCCCAAAAAAAAAAAAAAAAAAGGGATCATAATATTTTCGGCCAAATTTTGTGAGACAAAAAGGAGAGAAAAATCCGAAAATTATTCTCTTGTTATTTTTCTGTGAGAGAAATGAAGAACGGGTACTAGCATATATCGTTCTTTATCCGTTCAAAGGGGTTGTTCGTGTGGATACCGGTAGAGGACGAAGCGAAGTGCGGCGTCTTTGTGATTCGAGTTGAAACCGTGATTTGTTTGGAGAATCGGTTTGCTTGGAGATCGGTTTGTTGGACCGGTTAGGCGAAACATACAAAGGATCGTTTTGGAAACCAGTTTGGAATCGGGCAAAGAGAAGCGTCAACCGACTTCGCTTTTGATCATCATGGATTAAGCGTAATCCGAAGGTACAAAGTTATGAAATTTTCTTTGATTTAATTGTAATTCACGTATCCTTCTTTTGGGTTTCGAATTCGATTTTGTTTCGTTTTTGTTTTTCTGCTGCGTTATGAACGGTAGAAACCCAACAGATCGGATTTCCGACATTTTATTTACTGATCCGAATGGGGACTGTTATTCGCTCATGCCCCTGGTACTTTTAGAAGAAATGAATAATTTGCATGAGTGAGCATTTGGGAGTGGGGTACTTACATGCATGTACAAGAGAGCTGTGCAAAAGTAAAGGTCCCGATCGGAAAAATATGGGAGGTTGCATCTTATTACTACAATTATGGGCATGGCAACATTTTGCGACCGGAAGATCGAGGATTTCATTGAACCCGACAAGATTGAATATCTACGATGATCCGGATTATAATGATACGGTTGGCATGCTCTGGAGAAATGCAAGAGTTAAAGAGGATCTGTCGACTACTCATTTGTGGGGGAACCGCGACATGTTAGACAGCATCCCTCGAAGTGATGTCTTTTGGACACCTTACGAGCCATACCGCGATAGACTACCACCCATTTGTCAGGAAGAAAGAACTACGGCGCTACTCAGTGTGTTGTTGATTTATTTCTGGATCGTCGAGCGTTATCGCCCTGAGAGGGTGATGCGACAGTTCGGGTATCGGCAGAAAATACCCCCCAAAATACCTGAAGCCGACAAAATTGCCGACAAAGAATTACGCAACCTAATGAATTTTCGCGGAAACGATTGGCGTAAGGTGCACAAGAATTGGATTATACGTTGGAACGATAAATGGTATTGGTATTCGCAAATGGATCCCCTGGAGCCGTATACCCCTCACGATCATGATGGTTACATGAGCTGGTATTGGCAGAATTCTGATCCCTTGGTGCAAACAACCATTTCGCAAGGTTCGAGCGCATACCGCCCTATGGTCCCGGAAAAAAGATTAGCGGTAATATTTTAAATTTTTTTAATATTTTTAAAGCTAAATTTTGAATTTTAATATTTTAAGGCACAAACTGCTATGGAGGGAGCTCACATAAGGTTCAGAATGCTCAGAGAATTTGGTGCAAACAAGAGGGCGGAAGTAAGCGACGTCATCATAAAGTGGTTGGGATGTCAAAAATCCATTTGTACTCAGCTTAATGAGTATCCCGGCGATACTGATTGGGGGTGCTCAACGAACGAGAGCAGATGAGGGAGGAGAAGAAGAGGGAGAAGAGGAAGGAGAAGAAGACGTCAGTCAGCTCACTCAGATGCAGACTCGGAACCAGGCGCGGAAGAGAGGAAGAGGACGCGGACGTGGTGCACGCGGCAGAGATGTTTAGGGTTTAGGTTAGTGGTTTAGGTCTTATGTTTAGGGATTTGGATTATGTTATAGTTTATGTGTTTAGGGTATATGTGTTTGTGGTTTAGGGGTTATGTTTGGGGATTTGGATTATGTTGCGATTTGTTTGTTTATTTAGACTATGTTTTTTTTTAGGGTTTATCGTTTATTTAGATTGTTTTAACTTAAGCATTACAACTACTCAACAATAAATAAAACAAATTAAATAAAACAAACTACTGTGCATTGTAACGGTCTCCACCCCTTTGCGTGCACTTCGTTTAGTGTGACCTGATAATTTGCAGACGCTGCAATTCATTACACGTTTTTCTTTGTTCATGGTGTCCATACTGTTCTGGATTCGCACCATGAACAGTATGGACAAAAACTTCTTTCGTACGTACGGGGATAATTTGGGATTTTTCCTTTACAGGATAGAAACTTCTTTCGTACGTACGCTTCAAATAAGGAATAACACGGATGAATAAAAACTTTGCTAGATATAACTTTGCGTATACAAACTGTTATAATGTGCGAACATGACTAGTAATATATCATAGGTTTCTGACACTCGCATTTTCCTTCGTTGATATCCACCCGCCATTTCTTTCTCGGAATTCCGATACCACCCGTCGAACACCGGGCTTGCGTAAGCACCTGATAAATACCTTGTTCTAAATTGTAGCAAGTGACTTCATGCCTAGCAGCCTTAATGCGTCTACGTTCCATTTTTAGCATCACTATATCCGACCAATTTGTTGATGTTATTGCCGCCATCAACTCAGGGAGCAAATTATAAGCCTCCCTCCAACCCCCAAATAAGAATCGAAACGCGTGTTGTTTTGCTTGCCAAGCCTTCCAATACGATATGGTATATTTAACCTTCAATTTAACGGCTTCTATTATGGTTACGGTTTAACATCTAAATCCGCTCTTACGATATCTAGAATTAGCCCCCAACAAGCGCACTCGTTAACTTTTTGTGGTCTTTTCTAGGTGTTTGATTAATACATACGTGTGGTTGTCTAAATGTTTTAATCTCCCATAATTTTTTTTATTAATCGAAGCGTGTATCCCCCAACTACATCCTCTAGTACCTTCATCTTTACGCTTGCATATCACAATGTATCTCGTTTTATTTGAGTGGTCTACTTCTATTTCTCGGTGATACTTGACATTGTATGCTTTTACAGCCGATTGTAGTTCTGATTTCGTTTCAAATGTATGTCCCTTATACAATATTTCATCATCATTTTCATTCACATTCATGCCAGATAAGACATCATTTCTCGCATATTCCCACATTGAACTATCTTCGAATTCTGCAGCTGGCGCATCACCGAAAGTACCTACACTAACCATCTCACCCTCTTCCATATATATAAATCCCGTCTGATGGTTCACTCTCTCCATTTCTTCATCGTCATCTCCATAAATTTCTTCCTCGTCCTCTGACTCCATTTCCGGTTCCTCATTTAATTCATTTTCATCATCATCTATTTCGAGAAGTACATTATTGCTCACACGTGCCATATCAAAGGTCGCAAACGGGTCCTCATTTGCATTTTCATTATTTATTTCATTTTCTACGGGTTCTAATATCTCATTTTCGTCTGCATTTGGAATTACATTTGATCTACTACTAGTTTCTATCTGATATTCTTCATTTTGGACGCGATCAACATATATTCCTAATTCCTCCATCCCAACCCTTATGACGCGCTCCACAAAATTAACCAATTGTGTATTATTCATAATTTTCACTAATCTATAATGTCAAATGCCTTTCTTAAGGGAAGAAAGCCGACCTCGGATTAAAAGAATATCACTATACGACCAACCGAGATTCTCATAAATTTTGTTACACATTTGGTCATAATCGCTATTTGTAGTTATACTTTCTGGAATATAAGCTGGTTCCTCCGGGTCGTAATTGCATCCGTTCGGTAGATTTACAATAAGACCATCGTAATATATAAGAATTGGAGAGTTTTATGCCATTTTCTTCTTACTAATTGCAATAATATTTCAACAAATTAACAACAAATCTATAATAAAATCAAAAAATTATTTAATGAATAAAAAAATCTATAATAGAATACCTAATTCCCGTCTTCCTTTTCTTCTTTAATTTCTCTCTATTTTCTCTATTTATTTGGGTCAAAATCGCCTCAAATACACCTCAAAATCAACTGAATACTGTTTTTTTTTGGGGGGGGGTGGACTTTAGGTTAGATTGGGGGAGAGAGAGAAAGATTCCTCGTTTTATAAGAGGCTCTAATGATTGAACTAGTTCCGCCAGAGGGTCTGGCGGAACTAGGCCATTTCTCAATTTTTTGGGGTTAGACCTGTCCGGAAGACACGTTGAGACAGGTTCCGCCAGACCCTCCGGCGGAACTTGTTATTTCTAGCTAGTTCCGCCAGAGGGTCTGGCGGAACTAGACCATTTTTTTGATTTTTTTGGATCAGATTGTAAGTTGAAAAAAATGGTCTAGTTCCGTCAGACCCTCTGGCGGAACTTGTTATTTCTAACTAGTTCTACCAGAGGGTCTGGAGGAACTAGACTAATTTTTTGATTTTTTTGGGTCAGATTGTAAGTTGAAAAAAATGGTCTAGTTCCGCCAGACCCTCTGGCGGAACTTGTTATTTCTAGCTAGTTCCGCCGGAAGGTCTGGCGGGACTAGATCATTTTTTTTTTTTTGGTGTCAGATTGTAAGTTGAAAAAAATGGTCCAGTTCCGCCAGACCCTCCAGTGGAACCTGTTATTTCTTTGTAGTTCCGCCAAAGGGCCTGGCGGAACTAGCCTGTTTTTTTGAATTTTTGTTAGTTGAAAATGCCCTTCAGTTCCGCCAGAGGGTCTGGCGAAACCTATGAAATCGTCATTTTTGGGCCAATTTCACCGTCCAAATTGGGCCAAAAATAAATTTTACCTAGTTCCGCTAGACGCTACAGCGGAACTAACTTTTTCCTTAATTAAGCGTGTTTAAGGATGCCAAATGGCCGGGATCAACAAAAATTAAAAAAATGCCATCTGATTAATTATTCTTCAAAAAAGTGCTCTTTTGCAAAAAAATTCAAATTGGAAACACTATAACAAGTTTCTCATTTTTCCTTTTCAGTTCTCTTTTCTTCTCATCTAACCTATCAAACTCCAAGATTTGATAATTAAACCCCTTAATGAGAAAAGATTATGGTTATTTACAAACCGACATCACTAAAGATTTATTTTCTTAACCTTATTGTAGATGTTTACGAGTTTGACAAAGAAAGCACTCAATAGAGCTGGGAGAGGAGCTCCTTTTGCGGTCTGGTCATTGCGGAAGTCAAATTAGAAATTTAGTACCCGACAACAAACTTAATCCAAATAACACCAAATTACATCTCGACCCGAACTGACCAAACCCAATTTGACGTGAGTGAAAAAGTTACTCAAAATTGATATTGTTGAAATCAATTATGACCCAACCAATCTGTCTTCCACCTCTAGTGCATTTTAAGAACAATTGAGTATTGTATAGAAAGTTTGCGCTAATTTAGTTCTCTACTCAATCTTATCATGGACGTCCTCCAGAAGTTCTCTAGCCTCAATTTTTTTTCATCATTGTTAAATACTAACCTAGAGTAGTTTTCGAATATATGATATATAAATATGAACAATTCACTTCACAAAAAAAAATATCCACAATAACCCTTTTATTTTGCAATTCCATTTCTCATTAGCTACGGCAATTAGATATGGCAGATCCATCTTTTTCTCTCTTCAAGAATGAGCAGACTATATTGCAACAGTTTAAAAAAAAAAAAAATTGATCACTATATTGCAATCTAGGATGATGCAAGGGCTTATCCCAAAAAAAAATTTAGTATACAGGGCATGTTTGATTAGATGTACTTCTCAATACATGTATATGTTTGATTTGATGTACTTTAGAATACCTGTATATATTTGATTTGATGTATTTTGGGGGATTGCAATACTAAATACAGTATTTATACTAAAATCCGTTGTTTGATTTAAACAGAATCCGGTATTTAGGGGTGTATTTTCTAATACAGTTCAGACTACGGGATAACAGCCAACACAAAATACAGTAGGCCATGTCTCCTCATCGAAGCCTCTTCGCGCAAGTTTTTTTTCAGCGAAAATCATGCCTAACCAGCTTGCTCTACTTAATTCACACCACTTACGAAATTACAACTTGGTCATAGTTGGAGATCAAGGTATTGCTCATCTCTCTCAAGTATAATTAAGGTCCTTGTTTTGGTCTATTGACTTTTTTTCTCTCTTTTTTTTAATACGATTTTCATTTTCTGATTTTCTACATCTATAATTAAATAGAAATTGGGGCTTGAGAAGAGCGTCCTTAATTCTGGAGGGTAATTTGGGTTATTAACCAGGGTTTACTAGTCTTGATCAAATCTGAAATTAAGGTATGCCATTCCATTAGGTTTAATCAGGGATATTCAAACTTCAAACCGATGAAATTAAGGATTATTAACTTTCAGCCATGTCAATATGAACTCAATTGGTCCCAGTTCAATCTCAATGTAGTCAATTTTAACCCAACTTAGTCAAGTTTCTTTTTTGGAGAAACTTGGAGCTCCTAACCTGGACTCTATTGAAGGTCTTGTTTTTCTCTTTTGGAGAAACTTTCTTATTTTACTAAAATGAATTAGAATGTCTCAAGGCCCATTTATTTGATATTGTTGGTCCATTAGCATTAGGAGGACCCATCTGTTATGCGGGCCGAAGGTATTTGTTGGTCCATTAGTAACGGAAGCTTCTTCAACTCGGCTTTTTTTTTTTCTTCTTATCACAAGAACCATTATTCGTCTCTATTCGAATGGATAACATAAGGTGCAACATCTTCTTCCAGTTTCGGTTCTAGGCTCTCTCATTTTGCTCAAAGGCTATTTTGGTCCATAGAAGGGCCCGTTTTTGTCAATTGCATGTGTGAGGATTTGCAGATTGCACGGCTATTATTGAATTTGAAACGAGGGGGTTGTTAGAGCTGTGGCATTAATTGAGGTGAAATTAACATTAATTGGTTCCTAGCTTCAATGTTTCCCAAATATAATCTTATTGTATTCTGATTCGGAAACTCCTGAGCAGTGGTGATAGAAATAGTTAACTGCTTTTGTGATAGAGAATTTAACTTCTAATCAGGAATCTTGTGCTAATCTTCCTATCATAGTAACTAGCCTATATCAAAGTCCAGGATTTGATAATTAAACCCCTTAAAGAGAAAAGATTATGGTTATTTACTAACCTGACATCAATAACGCATTGATTGTCTTAACCTTCTTCTAGATGTTTACGAGTTTGACAAAGAAAGCACTCAAAAGAGTTGGCAGAGGAGCTCCCTTATGCTGTCCGGTCGTCGCGGAAGTCAAGTCAGATATATACTCAACAAGCATAATCCAAATAAGACTAAATCAAATAAAACCCAATTTGAACCGAGTGCAAAAGTAACCCGAACTTTTTTTTAAATAATAAATTGCGGCACATTCGTATGTTGTGCACACAAACTCCATTAATACCAAGTCACCCGAAATTGAGATTGCTGAATTCGATTATGACCCAACCAGCTTGTCTCACACTTTTTTTTGAATTGTGTAAAAGCTCGTATATGACTCGTATATTTCCTCAGAAAGAAAAAAAATCCGGTCTAAGCCGGGCTCGAACTTAGGATGTTTCCTTTGTTCGAGTGGTGCTTTAACCAGTAGAGCCGAGCTAGCAAGTATTTGTCTGTCTTTTTTTGAACTCCTCAACTGAGGATTATTTTATAAGAAAAAAAAGAAAAAATTATTCAATTAATGCGTATGAGCTTTGAACCCATGAACTCTTGTATCTCAAGTAAGTATTGGTTTGTCTTATACCTCTTGTGTATTGTAAGAACAATTGAGTATTGAATAGAAAGTTTGTTCTAACTTGGTTCTCAATGTTATCATGGATGTCCTTTAATCAATGTTATCATGGACTTCCTCTAGAACTTTGCTAGCCTCAATAGGGTAATTTTCGAATAAATAATATATAAATTTGCACAATGACCCCTTGAAAAGGATAATCTTTATTCAATTTTCAGTTCGTTTTTTCCTCGCAATTCCTTTTTTTCATTAGCTAGGGCAACCTAATATATATGACAAAACAGTCTTTTCCTCTTCAAGAATGAGAAGACTACATTGCAAATTTATTTTTTGAATAATTGATCACTATATCGCAATTTTGCAATTTAGAATGATGCAAGGACTTCTTTTCAATTAGTATATAATGTAGGGGGTAGACTTCAAAAAGGAAGTCTCCATGAGAGTCATTATAACAGTAACGACCTGTCAAGCTTTAGTCACATTTTTTTCTCATGATTTAAAATTCAACTACCATTTATAATAGAGATGCTCCAAAATGGAAAACAAAAAAAAGAAGCCACATATTTTTTTTGTTTTAATAAATGGATGATAGGAATGAGCTACTCACGAGGGGGAAAAAGGCTGGTTTAAAATTTTCATATTATTGGTTCAATTTTTTTTTTCATATTACCAATACTTGAATATTCTGCAATTTGCCCAAGATATTTTCTGCATTTACTTGTATATATATAAACCACTGTACAACACATATGGACTATTCCATACTATCCTATATGTTGTTCTCTCTCACTCTCTAAACATAAAAAGAAACACCATGACCAATCTCTATTTTCTCTTCTTCTTCTTCTTCTTCTTCTCACTCAGTCCCTATATCTCTTTCTCAACAACTGACTCAATCTCTCTCACTAGCTCACTCACGGGCAACCAAACCCTAATTTCAAAGCAGGCCAAGTTTGAACAAGAGGTTTCTTCAAACCAAGAGAAAGTTCAAACAACTACTACATAGGGGTTTGGTACAAAGAACCTCCCAAACCAAACTGTGGTTTGGGTTGCAAACCGAGTAGAACCTATCACCGATCCGCATTCCGCGCAACTCAAAATATCAAATGATGGAAATTTGGTCATTTTAAATAGTTCAAATCATCAAATTTGGTATACCAACACAACTTCTAGAGCCACACATGCCACCCTTTCGGACACAAGTAACTTGATTCTCACTAATGGGTCGGGTTCGAATGTCTGGCAGAGCTTTGATCATCCGGGCAATACTTGGATACCAGGTGGATGAGTCGGGTATAATAAGATTACTCGAGAGTATAATGGTTTAACGTGTTGGGAAAGCCCTGATAATCCCGCACTTGGTCCATTTCCGGGAAGGTTAGACCCGGATGGCTCTAATCAATATATCATTTGGTGGAACGGGTCAGAGATCTATTGGACGACTGGACTTTGGATAGGTAACAGAAGAAACTACTTATTCTTGTCTTTATATACATATTTACTAGTATCTAATGTTTACTACTAGAACAATCAATGTGTGTGGGTCTGAATACCGAGTTTTTGGTGTTACAATTTTTATGTTGGGCATTAGGTACTCCAAATTGACGATCTTAACAATAAAGGAGATGATATTCTGAAAGCATATTTCTTATTCTGAGAGCGGATATAATTTTTGTTAAGCCAATGCACATTTTACCTAAGGAGCATATTTTTTTTTCACACGGGGAAAAAATAGTATTATTTTCTTATTAAAATATGTTGTTTCATTGATCTTAGTTTATGTATTTGTTGCAATATTACCCATGCATTTTCAAATGAAACTATGTGTGCTTCTTTAATTTTAATGCAATTTCATTATTTTGTTAAATGTTCCGGTTAGATCCATGAGCAGAGTATCCCCAAATTATAATCATTTGATAAAACAAATTTCCTAATATTTTTTAATTCCGAATGGTGCTTAGGGTTATATTAGGTGTCAAGAAAAAATATTTTTATTTGAGTCAATAAAAGGTATATAATAATAAAAATAGAAATATACTTAAATATTTCGGTAAAAACAATTAATCATTAATTTAGTCCAAACATATAATAAAAAGTGGAAATATATTCTAGGGTAAAATAGATATTAACAGCAAAAAGTACTGCCATCTGCTCTCAAAATAAGAAATATATTCTAACAAAAAAAATTAGTAGCAAAAGCTTGCTAGCTTAAGTGGTAAGACACCTTGTCAATTATGGGAGAAAACCAAGTTCAAGTTACGACGAATGCATTTTTTTTTTGACAATAGCCCGTAGGCATACACAACACACGCGCATACTGAGAGGTCACAACTAATCCTATCTGAAAATTTCTCTAAAAACCTCTCTTAAATCCTGCTAGACGCAGGATTCGATCCCTCACCTATGAAAAGTGAGACTAGTACCATAACCAGGGGCTGAACCAGGATTCCACTTTGGGGGGGCCGGCACAAAATGAAATATTTATGAGAGTAATTTATATATTAAGAACTAAAAACATGACCATTAATATAATCATTTTATGTTATGTAAAATTTTCAAGAATAAATAAAGAATTCGAATTTAAACTTTGAATATTGATTACTATATAATGTGATCATATCTTGTTTTGCAATGTCATTATAAATATTTTATTTGTTTTATTGTATCTTTGTTTTTGACTATGTTATTACATTTAACTTTATGGAACAACATAAAGTAAATTTTTACTTAGTATTTAATCGCATTAGTCACACCTTTAATTTATTTTGATGAAATCAAAAGAAACCAAAATTTGTTCTTAACAAATATTTAAGAAATAATTAATAAAGTTTGTTGTCAACATTAACCATATATATATGTTGCATAAAAAGTTAAGACAAAAAAAATTTGATATGTCAACTCTTCCATTCAATTATGTTATTTCATTTTATGTGTTTTTGGAGTAGTGAAACAACATAGCTTGATGACATACTAGTTACATATATCCACACTAGTATAATTCATGAAATATATATTTTGGAGTCACAAAAGACTAAGACTAACTTTTAGTATTCTAAGGACCAGTACTTTTAACTTTTGCTTTTACTTTTACTTCAATAACCCTAGTTTTCTATTATTTACATATGGATATTATTTATCATGCATATATAGGAGATTAGGGGAGTTGAATGTTATATACAAGGACTAAAATTAAGACTATAAGGACTAATACATAATTTTTAAATTCATAGGGGGGGCCGGGCCTCCCCCTAGGCACCTCCTAAATCCGCTCCTGACCATAACTACTAGACTACACTAGTGGTGATAATTTTTAACTTAATATTTAGCAAATCTATTATTGTTTATGAACTGAACAACAATGGATCACCTTTTCGCTTTGATGCTTTTTTTTTTGATGAATCTCTTTTACGCTTCCATTTTGTTGCATCAGCTTATAAATTAGAATAGAGTTTCTCAAATGAATCATATTTAATATTTTCTTTCAGAAAATTCTTATGTTAAAATTATAAATGAACTTACTAGTTAAGGTGCTTTACAAATCTTTTTGGTAAAAAAACTATGGAACTAATTCTAGTCATTATGTAATAGGTAAATATTTATTGCAAGTACCCAACAGCTTGACTGCTACAAACTTCAATCTGTCCTTCATTAACACATTGGATCGAAAATATATATCATATACCGTGACAGATAACAGGTTTTTGGCTCGTGGTATAATCAATTCATATGGTCAAATCCAGATATTATTTTGGTTTGATCATATTCAAGAATGGCAACCCATTTTCACTCAACCCGTTTCACATTGCGATGACTACTCACTTGGTGGATCCTATGGGATATGCGATTCAATCCAAATATATGTAATTGCATAACAGGGTTTGAACCGATATCAATAAAAGATTGGGACTCAAATGATTTTAACAAAGGTTGTGTGAGAAAGATAAAATTGCAATGTGAAGAAGGAAATGACACTCAAAAGGATGGATTCGTTAAGATGACCAATGTGAGGCTACCCGATAACCAATTAATCTTACCTGTTTCGGGTCAAAAAGAGTGTGAGTCCACTTGTCTGGGAAATTGCTCTTACATGGCTTATTCATATAATAATGGATCTTTAATATGGAATAATGAAATTAGAAATTTGGAACAATATTATGGAGGTGATAATATTAACGGGGGTGATATATATATTCGTCTAGCCGCCTCAGATTTACCGGATCCAAGTACCGCTAAAGAAGTCATAATTGGAGTTGTAATTGGAGTTGCAATTGGGGCTATAATTATTCTATTTTCCATTTTTTATATGATTTCACTTCGACGTAAATGGAGAAGAACGACTATGCAAAAGAAGATGACAAAAGACTCCTTGATTATGTTTTCGTATAGTGATTTGCTTATCGTTACCAAAAACTTTAGTGAGAGATTAGGGGGTGGAGGGTTTGGATCAGTGTTTACGGGAAGCATGCCTGATAAAACTGAAGTGCCCGTGAAGAAACTAGAAGGGTTCAATCAAGGAGAGAAGCAATTTCGAGCAGAGATAAGCACACTTGGGGCAATTCGACACGTAAATCTTGTTAAACTTCGTGGATTTTGCTCTGACATAGATAAAAGGCTTGTTGTTTATGAGTACATGCCCGGTGGTTCATTAGATAATGTTTTGTTTAATGGAAAGAGAAATAATCTTAATTGGAAGATGAGGCATCAAATTATTCTCGGAATCGCACGCGGAGTAGCGTATTTACACGAAGAATGTAGGGAGAGAATAATTCATTGTGATATAAAACCTGATAACATACTCTTAGATTCTAATTATTGTGTTAAGGTTGCAGATTTTGGCATGACAAAACTTATTGGTCGTGACTTCAGTCGTGCTTTAACTACAATTAGGTGCACAATTGGATATCTAGCTCCTGAGTGGTTATTGGGTCAACCCATTACAACCAAGGTCGACGTGTATAGCTTTGGAATGATACTCTTTGAAATTATATTCGGTAAGAGAAACACGAGAAATTTTGAAGAAGACGATGTGATGGGTTATTTTCCTTATTGGGCTGCAAAACGAATTGTTGAAGATAATATTGTTTAGTTATTAGATGAAAGTTTACAAGGTTTAGGGTATGATATGAACGAACTGAAAATGATGTGTAGAATTGCGTTATGGTGTATTCAAGACTCCGAGTCTCATCGTCCTATTATGAGTCAAGTGGTAAAGGGTTTAGAAGGGGTTTATATATATATATATATATATATATATATATATATATATATATATATATATATATATATATATATATATATATATATATATATATATATATATATATATATATATATATATATATATATATATATATTTTTTTTTTTTTTTTCTAATAACCGTATATACATAAAAAGTGATAATAGTATATAAAATGGAAAAACTGTATATAGAATGGAAAAAACAGTATATAAAAGTAAAAAAATAAAAAATAAATAAAGATAAACAACAAGTATATCAACAAGTATATAAAATGAGAAAAACAATATATAAAATGGGAAAAACAGTACATAAAATGGAAAAACAGTATATCTACAGTGCCGTCGTACTCCGAGATCGTCGTGTTTGCACATTTACCTTTATTTTTCCCACTTTCATTATTTAGTACCAATAATTTGAAGCACCCAATCGGGTCATTGTCTATATATAGAACACAAAGACCTTCAATTGAGTTGACTGGGCAAAAAGAAAAAAAATATATTCTAATTACACAAAGAGAAAAACAAATATTCTAATTACACAAACATATATAATTCCTATTTAAGCTCACTCCTTTGAAATCTCATGATCACTATGAGATGAATATTTTGTTATTAACATCTTTTCTTGCATTGAGTATCTGTTATGTATATACTATTATTAGAAAATAAATTAGATTTCCGTCGTGAACAGTTGCGCTACGGTACCATCGTGCTCTATCAGTATATATAATGTTTTTTTAAATTATATCCGGTAAGAGAAACTTCAGAGATTTTGAAGAAGATGCTACGATGGGTTATTTCCCTTCTTGGGCTGCAAAACAAATTATTGATGATAATATTGTTGGTTTATTAGATGAAAGCTTACAAGGTTTAGATTATGATATGGATGAATTCACTACAACAAAATCAGCTATCTGGCACGGTGTGGTTTTTTCAGGCACGGGCCGTGCCATATAGTTTCCACCTTCGCAGATAGTTGACTTTCAGGCACGGTCCGTGACTGATACGTTCTAAACCGTGCCTGATAGTAGAGCATCAGGCACAGTTAGTTTACTACATGCACGGTCCGTGCCTGATACATTAGTTATACCGCTAAAATGAAAATTTCAGCCAAAATTTGAAAAAATTTCCCACGGCACCATCAGGCACGGCCCGTGCCTGATGATTAAAAAAAAATTAAATTAGGGCCTTCTGGCCCGGCCCGGCCCGTGCCAGTCAGAGAGGTGTATATGAGTTTATTCCCTGACCAGTCCAGAACCCAAATAACCCTTGCTCCGCTCCACTCCAAAGAAAGAAAAGAAAAGAAACGAAAGGAAAGGAAGAAAGGGAAGAACTCCGGCGTTCCTCCTGCCTTGCTCCGCCGCCGTTCCTCCTGTCGCGCCACCACACTTCTGGTCGCAGACTTCTCCTCACACCGCCACACTTCTCCCGCCTCTCTACAACTCCGTAGAGATCTCACCTCTACAACTCCGTCCAGATCCGCCCCCTCTACAACTCCTCCTCCTCTCAAGACTTCCGTTGGTGTCCAGAGGTCAAGTATTCCCGACTTTGGTGGGTGATGTGGTTTGTTCCGTCAGATCTGAGGGTAAGAGAAAGGATCCGTCAGCTTGATCTGAGGGTGAGAGAGAGGAGAAGGACGGATCCAAAGTCAAAAGGTCCTATAAGTATTATTTTTTTTCTCTACAGATTTATTTTCGTACTAATTGAGTCCTAAAATTCGCAATTTTGCTTGAAATTGGTTGATTTCAGAGGTGGTATTAGATTCGATTGAAAGAAGAGCATGCATATGCTGCTGCAGGAGTACTCTTCTTGTCCATACCAGCTGGAGTTAGGAGTCGGTGTAGCGCTCTAAACAAATCCTCAAAGGGTATGGTACCGAATATGTTTGATTTTCTATTATCTTTCTTTGATTTTTTTGTTTTCTGAAATTCTGATGTTGGACTTCTTTTAATTTACAAACTGTTTTTAAACAGTAGGGTGATTGACACTATTCTCATCAATTGGGACTTTAAATTTGGACCTTAGGTTTTCAGTAGGTTTAACATTATGAGAATGGGTTTTTAATTGAGCATTATTATTTATATTTTTGATTCAATATACTATTTCAGTTGAATATTTCAGTTTGTACAGCTTCTCTTTTGTTTAATTTTGTCTGAATTTTTAGGGTTTTTTGTTCATCTCTAAGAAGGAAACCCTCATTTTTTCAATTATGTCAGTTATTGAGTATTTTTTGGAGTTTTTTTCAGTGTGTACCTTGAGATTTTAATAATTGAATTGCTAGTCATTAAATAGTTTTGGTACTTGCAATTTAAGTGTTGTGTCACTGTACTGCATCTGAAAAATAAGTATGTTGAGCTTATTTCTGTAATGCAGATTTAACTCTTGTTTATTTTTTATATGCATTAGGATTTTTTAATTGTGACAAATACTTCACCAAATCAAACTAAGTCCAATAACTATTCATATTAATTTCTCATCTCACAAGCCTTTAGTCGTTAATCTAAGGCTCTATTTTTACGCATAAATCAACCAAACTAATCTTTCATTCATTTTCTTTTCAGGACAAGTTATATCACTGGATTGTTAGGCAGCATGAACAAGGGTACATGACTTGTTTACTGTACAGAGCCCAATTTAAGCCAAAAAAATTGGATCAATTTTGTATGTATCTTACACCATGCTTCACAAAACAAAAAGAAATTATGCACCCCTTAATTATGCTTCCATGTATATCAGTGTATCCACTTGTAGAAAAAAACAAAACATATAAATCCCCTATATCCACTTCTGTCATGCTTGACAAAAAAAAAAGTTATGCAAAACAGTCCATATAAAACCCTTAATTATGTGACTCAACTTCGAATAGGAATAGAGTTTTATTTATTTTGTTATTTATTTATTTATTAATTAGATTATATATTAATATTTATAGGTTTCCAGAAAATGCGATTGAATCGGATTGAAGAGCATTACCGAAAATTGCGGATAGCCGGACATATTATAATGATTACTTTTGTATATTCCATCATATGCGAAAAAGAAGAGTGTAATTTACTTTTCGTATAGTTGATAAGTCATATTTGTGTTTTATGATAATTTATATTTTGATGTGTAATTTGCTTATATTCCGATTTTATTTTGTACCGGTTTTGTATTAAACATGAATTATATTTGTGTGGTAAATTTTATTATATACCGGTTTTAATGATATATTTAATATTGTGATTCAAATATAATTGTGGAGCATAATATCTTTTTTTCCATTATTTAATCATTTGTACCAAATTATGTTTCATATTTGTTTTGTTTTAATAATTGTGTGTGTAATGTGCGAGATTTATAAATTATAAGATAAATTTATATGCACAAAATATTTTCTAAATTTGATGGACACTTGTATGTAAATACTCCATAATCATCAAATAACTAACTATAATCCAAATTGAAATCCAAAATTTACATTAAAAATCAAACAAGGGATTCCTCTTTACATTATTTAAAATACACCTAATCAAACAACTTATATGTATTCTCAAAATCATATATAATAATGTTGATATATTTGAGATATACATAAAACTTGAAAAACCTTAAATCAAACTAGTCACATATTTTTTCTCATGATTTAAAATTTAACTAAAAGGACCCTAGAAACCATTTTATAATAGAGATGCTCCAAAATGGGAAAATAGAGAGGCCACACATTTTTTTTTGTTTGACATTTAATAAATGGAGAATAGAAATGAGCTACTCACCAGAAAGGGTGGTTTAAAATTTGTCATATTACCAATACTTGAATATTCTTCAATTTGCCAAGATATTTTCTGTATGTATTTGTATATATACATAAACCACAGTATACTATCATATATGCTGTTCTCTCCCACTCTAAACATAAGGAAAACACCATGACTAATCTCTATTTTCTCTTTTTCTTCTCTCTTTTCTTCTCTCTCAAACCCTACTTTTCCTTCTCAACAACCGACTCAATCTCTCTCACTAGCTCACTCAGGAGCAATCAAACCCTAATTTCAAAGCAGGAGAAGTTTGAACTAGGTTTCTTCAAACCAAGCCAAAGTTCAAACAACTACTACATAGGGGTTTGGTACAAAAACCTCCCTGGCCAGACGGTGGTTTGGGTTGCAAACCGAGTAGAGCCTATCACCGACCCGCATTCATCACAACTCAAAATATCAAATGATGGAAATTTGGTTCTTTTAAACAGTTCGAATCATCAAATTTGGTCTACCAACACAGCTTCCAAAGTCACACATGCCACCCTTTCGGACACAAGTAACTTGATTCTCAAAAATGGATCGGGTTCGATTGTCTGGGAGAGCTTTGATCATCCGGGCAATACCTTGATGCCAGGTGCACGATTTGGGTATAATAAAATAACTCGACAGTATACCGACATAACATGTTGGGAAAGTCCTGATAATCCTGCGCCAGGTCCATTTACGATGAGGTTTGACCCGGATGGGTCTAATCAATATATCATGTGGTGGAACGGGTCAGAGATTTATTGGTGGAGTGGACTTTGGACAGGTAACACGAAAAACTATTTATTCTTCTCCTTTTTATATATTTGCCAATATCTAATGTTTACTACTAGAATAATCAATGGGTGTGAGTACCGAGTATTTGGTGTGATAATTATTTTGTTGGACATCAGGTAACTCAAATTGACTACCTTAAAATTCAAATTGACGACCTCAAGAGTAAAGGAGGTGCGATTCTGAAAGCATATTTCTTACTTAGAGCGGGTATAATTTGCCTTAGATATTGCACATTTTAACATATTCTTTTTCACAAAGAAAAAAGATAGAGATCACGGCGGGGTTTTCCGTCGTTTAGTACGACATGAAAAAATAATATATAAAGATAAAGAAAATAGACAGTATATAAAATTAAACAAACAATATTACAAAAAATTTAAACAATATGTAGAGACAATAAACAATATATATATAAAACAATAAAAAATAATATATTAAGAATAAAAGGTATATTAAAAAGGGAAAAAAAAGTATACCGCCTCGTTTTGGGTATGCTCAAATCTGTCGCATTTTCAGATTTCTATTTTATATATTTGTTGCAATATAACCTATACCATTTTTAATTGAAACTATGTGTGCTTCTTTAATTTTAATGAAATTTTATTATTTTGTTAAATGTTCCGATTAGATCATGAGCCTCCCCAAATTATAATCGTTTCTTTTTTTTCCTAGTATATTTTTTTTAATCCGGAACGTGCTTAGGGTTATACTAGGTGTCAGGAAAATTAGGCGACTCAAAGAGTGATTTTTTTTTTAGTAAAAAAGTGTGATTTTCTAACCATCTTTTCTTAAGTTGTCTTCTCCACTGATCATCGGAATTCACCATATATAATAAGCGATGCGTTCATGCAAAATTTATCACATTGGTCAACATTTTTGTCAAGTCAAACAGAAAACGGTAATAAATCAGCAATTCATATATAAGTAGGTTCATTTCATAGCATATGAATCAATTACTAAAGAAGCATGTAAATATAAAAAATTTATGTTGAAAAAATATCAAGGAATATCATTACATGAAATAGTGTTTATTTTGGTTTATAATCTTAAATTTCAGTGGCGGATCTTAGTAGGGACTGGGGGAGGTTCGCCCCCATCAAAATTTTGAAGTTGTAGTGTATATATATGATTATACTACTGTATTTTGTACAGAATTTAAAAGTTATGTATACACGTCCCTCTCCCCCCCCTTCCAGATTTTGGATATATTTTCATTACTGCCCTCCCTACATTTTTTGTCAAGATCCGCCACTGTAATTTTATGGATTGTTGGTAGATATTTTCATCTTAATTTTTGTTCCAGAGTTAAGCTTTCACTCTTTATTTTAATAAATAAATCCTAATTTTTTGAAAAGATTTTCTACAATATATGGCAATACATGTCTTTTATTTTTATAAAGTACGTGAATTAATTATCGAATTGGGTAACACACCATTCGTTTTATGAATTATACTAGTACTATTTATGAAATGAATAACAATGGATCAACCTAGAGGTGGCAAAAGCTGACCCGACCCGAAAACCCGACCTGATCCGAAAATATTGACAAGTCAACGACCCGAAACCCGACCCGACCCGAACCCCAACGACCCGAAACCCGAAAAACCCGAGACCTGAAACCCGAATGACTCGAGACCCGAACGACCTGAAATCCGAATGACCCGAGACCCGAATGACCCGAAATCTGAACGACCCGAGACCCGAATGACCCGAACCCGAATTGACCCGAACCTGAATGACCTGTAACCCGAATGATCTGCTCATTTATCCGAATTTGAATGACCTGAATTTGCATATAATGAATGAATGATAATGAAACTATTGATTTCATTCTTATGCTAGTATTATATATTATTTTATGATATTCTATTATGTTTTTATAATGTCAATATATTATTTTATGAATATAATATATTAATTACATTGGTTTCTAAGATATAAAATTCTATTTGAGACTTTTGAGCTCATCGACCTCTTTAGTTACGCAAAATTGAAAATACATAGATATTTATTCGAACAAAGATTTCTTATCATAAGTTAAACACACTGCATAACTCTGGCAAAATCAGACCTGAACCGAAAACCCGACCTGACCCGAAAATGTTGACAATTCAATGACCCGAAACCCGACCTGACCCGAACCCGAACGACCCGAGACCCGAAATACCCGAAACCCGAACGACCCAAAACCCGAAATACCTGAGACCCAAACGACCCGAGACCCGAACGACCCGAGACCCGAATAACCCGAACCCGAAGTGACCCGACCCAAACCCGGGCCGACCCACCCATTTGCCACCTCTGGTTGGCCCTCATCATGACTCATCGCCTTCCCTCTACCGCCTCGATTTTGTTGCATATTATAAATAAAAGTACTTTCTCAAATGGACACATGTTTAATGTTTTCCCTTGGGAAAATTCTTGTGTTAAAATTATAAATGAACTTATTTTACAACGTCTTATTTGTAGAAAAATAGTTGGACTAATTCTAGTCATATGATATAATGTAAATAGGTACATATTTTATGCAACTACCCAACGTTGCCTTCAGTAATCGTTTAAAAATCAAACTCACCTTCACTGACACATATGACGGAAAATATGCAAAATATACCTTGACAGAAAACTCCATTATAGCCCGTATTATACTCAATTCAGATGGTCAATATCAGATGTCTCATTGGTTAAATAATATTCAAGGATGGCAACCCTATTACATTCAACCTGTTTCACAATGTGATGTTTACTCCGTTTGTGGGCCCTACGGAATATGTGATACAACCAAAACAATTCCTTGCAGTTGCATTAAAGGGTTTGAACCCCTACACGAAAAAGATTGGGAGTCAAATGATTTTAACACAGGTTGTGTGAGAAAGACAAAATTGCAATGCGGAGAAAGAAATGATGCTAAAAAAATTGGATTTCTTAAGATGGGTAATGTGAGTTTACCTGCTAACCCATTAAGATTACCAATTTTGGGTGAAAAAGCGTGTGAATCTGCTTGTTTAAAAAATTGTTCATGTGTGGCGCATTCATATAATAGTGGATGCTTAATATGGACCAAAGAAATTAGAAATTTAAAACAATTTTATGGAGACGGTAATAATGGATCAGTGGATTTATATATTCGTATGGCTGCCTCAGATATACCGAATTCGAGTTACTCACATAAGATCTTAATCAGAGTTGTAATTTGGATCGTAGTTTGGCTTATTATTATCTTGTTTTCCATTTTTTCTGTGATTTTTTATCGTAATAAATGGAGAAGAAGAACTATACGAAACAAGATCATCAAAAACTCCTTGATCATGTTTTCATATAGCGATTTGCAAATCTTGACAAAGAATTTTAGTGAGAGGTTAGGGGGTGGAGGGTTTGGTTCTGTATTTAAGGGTTGGCTACCTGACCAAACCGAGGTGGCGGTTAAGAAACTAGAAGGTTCCAACCAAGGAGAGAAGCAGTTTCAGACAGAGGTGAGTACACTTGCAGGAATTCAACACATAAATCTAATCAAACTTCGTGGATTTTGCTCTAAAACAAATAAACGATTGGTGGTTTATGAGTATATGTCCGGTGGTTCATTAGATTCTCTTTTATTTAAGGAAAAAAGAACTTATCTTAGTTGGAAAATCAGGTACCAAATTATTCTCGGAATTGCACGCGGAGTAGCGTATTTACACGAGGAATGTAGGGGGAGAATAATTCATTGCGATATAAAGCCTGACAACATACTCTTAGATTCTAATTATTGTGCTAAGATAGCTGATTTTGGCATGGCAAAACTTATCGGGCGTGACTTCAGTCGTGTTTTAACCACAACTAGGGGCACAATTGGATATCTGGCTCCCGAGTGGTTTACGGGTCAACCCATTACAATCAAGGTTGACGTGTATAGCTTTGGAATGATGCTCTTTGAAATTATATCGGGTAAAAGAAACACAAGAAATTTTGAAGACAATGTCATGGGTTATTTTCCTTATTGGGCTGCAAGACGAATTGTTGAAGATAATATTTCTGGGTTATTAGATGAAAGATTACAAGGTATGGAGTGTGATATGATTGAATTGAAAAGGGTGTGTAGAATTGCGTGTTGGTGTATTCAAGACTCTGAGTTTCATCGTCCTAATATGAGTCAAGTGGTGAAGGGTTTAGAAGGCGTTGTAGAGGTCAATATACCGATGATACCGAGTGTTTTAGAGCCATACTTAATGCAAGAAAAGATGTTATCTGTAAATTCTTCTTTATCTTTCGGTGATCGTGAGATTTCAGAGGAGTGATCTTTAATGGGAATTATGTTTATGTAACTAGAATACTTGTTTTTTTTTTGGAGAACTTCTTACATTTCTTGTGAACTTATTGTTTGTATATTGTCAATAGGTCCATAAATAGTGTAACAAATTAGATTATGAATTCAAATAATATTGACACTATATAGTAAAATTGGGACAAAACGCATTCTTCATTCAGTACAAAAAAAGAGAAACAAAAAAACATGCAAAAGCTACTCTTCCACATGACAAAATTTGGATCCATGCTTACAAAAAAAAAAAAAAAACTTTCTCTACACAAACACACTAAAAAAAGATATATAACTATCGAGGCTCAACCACAGTTACAGTCGTATCATAAACCGTGCAACTAGACGACCATTTCATATCGCTCCCACTAATTTTTTCACTGAAATAGCAAGGCTGTTTTGGTTGCGGTAAAATCATGTTTAGACTACTTAGCAGTAAAATAGCCACTGACATGTGGGGTCGATCTTTCGGCCTGTCTTGAACACATATGAGACCTACTTGAATGCATCTTCTGATCTCTGAATTTTGTTTTGAGTTCATGGAAATGGAGGTGTTAAGTAGGTCCATTGCCTTCCCATCTTTCCAAAGATTCCAGTGTTAGGAACCGAGACGCAACAACAAACACAGAAAGCAAGACACAAGAACAAAAAGATTTTTTTACGTGGAAACCCTAAAAGGTAAAAACCACGGCCGCCGGCATTCAAACTTTCTTTAATACTTTGAGGAAAGAGAAATACAATGCAATTGTTTGTGGTTGTTGGAATGAATAAAACTCTACCCCCTACCCCTCTATTTATAGAATAGTCATATCTAATACAAGGAAATAAATCAAAGATTTGCTGCCCCATTAACGCCTAATTCATGGAAACAAATATAAGGTAAATAAACATATTCGAAATTCTAATTATGAATTAAGGAATAGAATCATATCAACCAAATATGGATATCTTCCATATCTTTTGCAGCGTTTCCTTTTATACGGTATCTAGAGTTTTTCAGAAGTCTCCACACAAAACAATCTTCCACTTGGAGTCCTCATAATGACATAAATTCTTTGCATTGAATCCATTCTCCTTTCTCCTGTATCTTCCTTGAGCCCGGCGACATGCTCCCACGGACTCACTCGATCAGCCCCACTGAGGCGCGCACAGCCTCAGCTTGTCGTTAGGGACTTCCTTGGTCAACTGTCTGGGATCCTGGTTTAGACCGTACAAGCTTTTCTCGAGCTTACACACTGGACCCTCATTTCCCGGGGTCTCGAAACCTTCAGGCTGCACCATATAGATGTCCTCCTCCAAATCGCCATGGAGAAACGCCGTCTTGACATCCATCTGCTCGAGGTGCAAATCTTCAGCCGCTACAATGCTTAACACCATACGAATGGTTGTCAGCTTCATCACCGGCGAGAATACCTCCGTGTAGTCAACTCCTTCTTTCTGTAGGAATCCCTTTACTACCGATCTCGCCTTGTATCGCTTGCTGCAATCTGGCTCATCCTTTACCCGATAAACTCACTTATTTTGTAGCGCCTTCTTGCCATCTGGTAACGGGGTCAATACCCAAGTCATGTACTTTCCGAGAGACTCAATCCCATCTCTCATTGCACGCTCCAACTTGACAAAATCTCCCATCTCTACCGCCTCATGGTAGTCCTCAGATTCGTCATTTGACCTATTCTTGTAGTAGCGTGATCCGCCTTGGACCGGAGCCGGTCCCCACAAATCGCTCTGCACCAAATCTAGCTTCTCCGTCTTGAGTTCTCGTCCGACATTTGAAAAACTAACCCAAGCACGCAGTTCTCACAGAAACCGGTTTCTACCGATTTCTCCTTGGGTAACAAACCCTTTGAAGCCAGCACTTGCAGTCTTTTGTGACTGACATGACCGAGCTGATTATGACACAATATCGGCTCGGTTGTCGCTCCCGGAACCGCCAACAAATCTCCCTTGTTGTCCGTCAGAAGAAGAGTTCCCATTTTTGTACCCTTCGCCACTACCATGGCGCCCTTTACAATCTTTCACAACCCCGTTCCCTAATACGGTTTTGTACCCCTCACTATCCATCTGCCCAATGGATATCAAGTTCTTCTTTAAACCCGGAATATATCTAACTCCCCGCAAAGTCCATCTAAATCCGTTGCTCGATTTTATTTGAACATCGCCCATGCCCGATATGCATAGCGGTTTCCCATCCGCTAAATAAACTTTTTCAAATTCTCCAGATTTAAAATTCAAAAACTTATCTTTCTGTAAGGTAGAGTAGAAGGATACGCCTGAATCCAGAACCCATGAATCGATAGGGCTGTCGATGCATAGAACTAGGACATCATCTGAATTCTCCTTAGTGGTGGCGTTTGCGGAACTTGTTTCCGCCCTTTTCTCCTTTCTCGGGGATTTGCAGTCCTGTTTCATGTGGCCCTTTCTGCCACAGTTCCAACACTCCAACTCGCTGCGACCTCTCGACTTGGACCGTTTGTGGTTGTTGTTTCTCTGACCTCCAAGACCCCGACTCTCTACATTCAAGGCTGAACTCGTGGAACCCGAGGCTTCGTTCTGCTCCCTTCGCCGAATATCCTCGTTCAGGATGCGGTCTCGTACCTCCTCAAAAGTCACATCCTCCTTGCTGCCGATAACGTCTACCGTCATCGTCCAGCTTTCCGGCAATGATGATAACAACATAAGAGCCTTCGTCTCTTCACCTAGGTTCAATTTAAACGAGTCTAACTGGTTTGAAATAACCTGAAAAGAGTTCAGATGCTCGGCCACAGATCCACCTTCCGCCATCTTCAGGTAGAAAAGACGGCATATCAGGTGCAGCTTGTTTAATGAAGACAGCTTCTCGTACGTGTTGGGTAGCGCCTTCATGATTCCAAAACCCGTCGTCTCCTTCGCCGCGTTGAACGCCACGTTCTTGGCTAAGGATAATTGTATATAGCTTAGCGCCTTGCGGTTCATCTTCTTCCATGCATCAGCGGTGATCTCTTCTGGATTCATTTCTAGTAGCGCATCTTCTAGATCCTTCTGACAGAGCAACGCTTCTGTTTGCATCTTCCAATAGTTGAAGACTCGCCCGTCGAACCGACCCACCGACACCTTGCTCTTGTCCATTTCTTGTCTACGTATCGTTGCCTCGTTCGCACCCAAAAGGAATTTTCTCCGAACCTTGGTTCTGGTAGCACTTATTAGGAACCGAGACGCAATAGCAAACACAGAAAGCAAGACACAAGAACAAAAAAAAAATTTTACGTGAAAACCCTAAAGGGTAAAAATCACGGTTGCCGGCACTCAAACTTTCTTTAATACTTTGAGGAAAGAGAAATACAATACAATTATTTGTGGTTGTTGGAATGAATAAAACTCGACCCCCTACCCCTCTATGTATATGATAGTCATACCTAATACAAGGAAATAAATCAAAGATTTGCTGCCCCATTAACGCCTAATTCATGGAAACAAATATAAGGTAAATAAACATATTCCAAATTCTAATTATCAATTAAGGAATAGAATCATATCAACCAAATATGGAGATCTTCCATATCTTTTACAGTGTTTCCTTTTATACGGTATCTTGAGTTTTTCAGAAGTCTGCACACAAAACATCCAGGCCTGATCATCAAATTTTGTATTTCAATTTGTGCAAAAAAAGAAAAAAAGAATTTGTAGAAAAGAAAATGTAAAAGGAAAAAACAACTTACATAACAATGAAGGTTTAACAAGGGCTCCACACTAGAAATCCCACGATTTTTCTTTCCACTTACAATCTCAAGGATTAAAAGGCCGAAACTAAAAACATCTGACTTTACTGAAAAAATGCCATCCATTGCATATTCTGGAGACATATATCCACTGCAAAATGCAAAAATTAATAATTACGAAAAAAAATGTCTAGACTATCCCTCAATATTGCACAAATTGTTTGTGGTCAAATAACTTAAATTTTGTATCGCAAAAAGGAAAAGAAATAATAATTTGTGCACT
This sequence comes from Juncus inflexus, assembly GCA_024447665.1. Classification (NCBI taxonomy): domain Eukaryota; kingdom Viridiplantae; phylum Streptophyta; class Magnoliopsida; order Poales; family Juncaceae; genus Juncus; species Juncus inflexus. The sequence goes on along the minus strand of JAJHPC010000021.1, from coordinate 1,583,333 downwards.
TACTATATATGTACCAACTATTCGATTGGTATAAGAATCTTTCTCATTTCTACCGAAAATTCTCGCGACTCCAAAGTCTGAAATTTTAGGGTTCATATTTTTATCAAGCAAAATATTACTTGCTTTTAAATCCCTATGAATTACTCTCAATCTAGAGTCTTGATGGGGAGATAAAGCATCCCTCTTGCAACTCCAATTATTATTTCAAATCTCTTCTGCCAATCCAATTGCCCTGATCTTGATTCATCTGTTAAAACCTATCTAGGGAAATAAATAAACAAATATTGTATATGTAAATTCAAGCTTTTCAAGAGTGTATTTGTACAATAAAATTTGATTTACCAAATATAATGGCGTTTAAGCTTTTGTTTTCCATGTATTCATAAACTAACAGTCTTTCTTCTCCTTCAATGCAACATCCTAATAATCACACTAGGTTTACATGCTGTAATTTTGCCATTAAAATAACTTCATTTTTAAATTCATCTATGCCTTGAGTGGAGAATTTCGCGAGCCTTTTAACTGCTACTCTCACTCCTTCCAGCTCTCCCTATAATTTATAATCACAAATGATGTTTGCCTTTATCTTCTACCGGCACCAATGGGCGTACTGAATCAAATGATGTTTGCCTTTGTCTTTGCGCATTCGTAAGATTTTCTTAATAAAGAGGCCAAAATAAGCAACCCCAATAGTACACAAGTCATTATTATCAGTGTATCATTCCTTTTCTTCTTACCCGGTCTCCTTTCGTAACTAATTCAATAAAAAAGTATTTCAATTTATAAAAACTTCAATAAAAAAACCCATAAATTGTTTTTGTTTTTTGAAGCTCATAAATTTGTTATTAATAAACAAAAAATGTGTACTATACATCGCACTTCAGAACCGGCAACGTGATAATAAAGAACCTCACCGTTTCTGCTAAACTGTCTCATATCAACTCACTCGCCCACATCACACACCCACTTCCCCCATTCGAAACATCAGAATTTGCATAACCCAAACATGAGCAATTCATCAAACACCTTTTTTGTCCAATAGTAGTATCAACCGTAGCATTAGTCGAATCAGGCAGTTTCACTCCATTAACGGATATAAACCCATTGCCAAAACAATTCAACCTGACCCGTCTTGTACAGCCTCCAGAGGTGTCTCTCAAGTCCCAGTCTTGTAATGATTTTGGGTTAAATCTGGTCAAACATGTGCAATTTGGTAGATTTGAGTTATTCGCGCTACAAACTCCATACGGTCCGCATTGCGCGTAATTATAACATTGGTCCCTAGGAATCGACCAGTATAAATTCCAGCCCGACCCGACCGAGACATATCTTTGTTTTTGTTGGTCCACTAGTATTGGACGCTTGTCCAACTTCGGTTTTCTTTTTTAACTCTCACGAGAACCATTCTTCGTCTCTATTCGAATGGATAACCATTAACCATCATACATGTGTTTATTTTTGAGAATCTCAAACACCAATTTAAGGTGCTCAAAATGCTCCTTCTCATTGGTGCTATACACCAATATTTCATAAAATAAATAACATAAATTTTCTCAAATAAGGTCCAAAGACCTCATTCATTAATGGTTGGAAGGTGGCGGGAGCATTGGTGAGACCAAAAGGCATCACCAAAAAATCAAAATGGCCTGAGTGAGAGCAAAATGTCGTCTTGTATATATCATCTTCCTCGACTCGTACTTGATGGTAACCTGAACGGAGATCCAATTTGGAAAAGATTTCCAATAAAAAAATCTTTAATTGTGGAACACTATAAACAATATCTAATAGCATCAAATTGAAAATCATTTTTTTACTCAAATTGAAAATCATTTTCATTCAACTAAAAATAAATATCCTTGCAATAATTCCAGGAACCAAAAACCAGACGACAAGTATCCTTGTGATAATTCTAGGAACCAAAAACCGGATGACCCGTGAACCCACCCAAAAACTGACACACTAAATTTTGAAAAATCAACTTGTCGAATCCTTCCGACCCAAATCTGAAAAATCCAAGCCTGAAATGACTTGTTGTTTGACGTTATTTTAACATGATCTGATCTTGAACCCAAAATGTTCTACATATAACTTCGAGAGCCAATGGATCTGAACCCAAATTGAACCTAGCTTGGAGATTCTGGTTCAAGTCAAACATAACACACCTTAAATGAAATTGTCATATTTAAGCAAGTGGTCAAGTTTTGGTAATGGTACCCATTGATGAAATGGAAATATACTTCTCCATATTTATTTGACTCTATATATTATTTTTTGTTTATACAACCATTCTGCCCCTGTGTAACCTGATGCTACCATTTGTGATAAGGTTCAGAAGGCGGAACCGGCCCATATATACATGAATACATCGGTTCATCAAAATACGATTGTTTTTCTTTTTTCGGTGAATTCTTCCATGTCTTCAGAAACCGGGCTTAAAGCTTCCTCTTCCTCGCTTTGATAATCGATTGATTAATTTTAGGGGCCTCTTTGTAATTATTTTTGTTTTGAGGGCCTATTTGTAATTATCATCTTCCTCTCTGGATGAGGATGAGAAGATCCGTTATTGGTTTGCTTTGTTTTCTCTTCTTACTCTTGTTTAGAACCAAATTTCACTGCAAACGATAAAAATAAAAAGTTAGGGGGAAATATGCAATTATATAAGAATAAATTTCATAATATAATATAATACCTTTAGGATCTTCTTCTTCTTCTTCTTGACTATGCCAGATGAACCAAGTCACAAATGCAACATGATTTTAGCCTTAAATGCGCTTTGGGGCTTTATTATATACTGAATGTATGAAAATCAAAAGAAATACAAATCAAGTGATAAATTTCATATCACAAAATCATTTATTTATGATAATCTGAAGTAAACTGATTGGACAAAATACCTTTGCAGTAGCTGTACGAAATGATATATGTGGAATACCTTTGCAGTAGCTGTACGAAATGATAGGGACAAAAATGGACTTTTCTCTTTTAAATTATACATATGGAATTTCCTTTAAAAACGAAAGGAAAAAACACAAGCAGCTCTCTCTCTCTCTCTTCCGTTCTCTTTCTCCCTCTCTCTGTTTCACGTGAAACAAGCCCTCCCACGTAATAGTGAAGTTAGGCTAGGAGGTAGCCTTTTACTATGTTGTTTTTCTGGGCGCATTCATGATCTCCTAATTTTCCTTATTCTCAATGTTGTAATATTAAACTTGGTATCGGTTTGTTAGGGGTTTGCAGTTTTGTGGCTGATTTGTTATCGGTTTTTTTTTTTTTTTTTTTTTTTTTTTTTTTTTTTTTTTGAAAGTTTATTATAAAACCTTGTTTGAACAGTTTTTGTGAATCCTTAAAGTAACCTCTAATTTTTTTTTAACGGGTTATTGAACTCAGGGGGAGCATCTATTTAGGGGGAGTTTTATTCTCTCTCGTTTGATGATTTCTTTTGACTGTTTTTCAAAAAGGGGGAGAAGATATAAAATGCTACATTTTACGGAATTATTTTGAAAATCATCAAAAGGGGGAGATTGTTGTTCTCGGTTTGATGATGTATAAAATAATTCCGTAATTACTAATCTTGTTTGAGAATGTCTTATTAGCTCAGAATGCCACTCATCAAGTTTTCGAAAATGGAGATTTCACTCGGGAAGACTAGAAGTCGTCACGCTTTTAAAGGATTTTAAGAGAGAATTTCAAGGCGTGGGAGGAAGCTTCTTAGTCTTCGTGTATGTGTAGTTTGTGAGAAATTTAATTATAATTAAAAAGAGAGTAAAATCTGCAAAATAGTGATTTTTGGTCAGTTCCGTTGACAACGGAAGTAGTCCGTTGCCAACGGACTACTTCGTTGACAACGGAACTCTCCGTTGGTGAAAATTTCGTCCTGACTTCTTTCTGGCCGAAATTATATACAGTCCATTGGCAACGGAACAATTCCGTTGGAAACGGAACTGTCCGTTGGCAACGGAACATTCCTGTTGGCAACGGAACTACAGGAACATAGCCGTTTGATTTGAAATCCTCATTTATTTGCAATCCGTTGGCAACGGAACTGGTCTGTTGGCAACGGAACTGCGCAGGTTTCCATTTTTTGAGGGCGGCTCTTTCCTCCTTTAAAAGAGGCGCCGCCCTCCTCAGTTTTTGACAAGAATTCTATATACAAAAAGCAGAAATATTCTCTTCTTAATACTGTTAAATTGCTCTAAATCTCAAGAGAGACTAATTGAGTTGTTGAGCGTGTTGCTCGTTGTTGGTTGAGATCGAAAGATATCGAGTTTGTAAGTTGATTGTTTCACCGGGCGTCAAGTTTGTTGTAAGGCGACGGTGGATCGTGGTTTTGTACTCAAACACTATTTGGATTAGTGATTATCGGAGCCGCAAGGCAAGTCCCGGAGACTAGGCAACTCGTGAACGCGGCAAGGGTCGCCAGCGAGTAAACGGATGGTTAAGGCTAAACGCAACCATCTCGCCGAACTCCGTCATCAGATCGTGTGTTCGGTATCTCTTTACTTCTTATATTTACTTTAATTTCCTGTGTATTTAGTTACTTTGTTAATTAGAAATTAAACAACCATCAAATAAAAGTCTAAAACAATAAAAATATAAAACCCTAAGAAATAAGTATAATCTTCACGTTTCCGCACGTTTAGGCCTATTAAACTCCCCTATAGGCCTCAACCGAACAACAAACTCTTTTAAAGAATATTATTTGTAATCTTCAATTTGTATCAACTTTTTATTTTTAAAGAAAATCTTAAAGGAGCCTTTTCGCCTACAAATTCAAAAAAAAACTTGGTATCATTTTTATTTTTTAATGATATTTCAACTGGCAATCCCCGACTGAAACTTCAAAAAAAAAAAAAAAAAATTAACAAGTAAAATTGATGGTTAATTAAGGCAAAATTGAATTCAAATATGACATAACTGCACGACTGGGGGTTAACTTCATTGAGGCTTAAATTAGGTCTAACTGAAAAAAAAAAATGAATCACCCACAAAAAGAAACCAACCATTTGACTGAATCCCGGTATATAATTTGAGGTAACTGAAATACAAGCTAAATGCAGCTATCTAATAAGCATGAATACAAAATATTGTGCAAGGAAATAAAAAAAATCGAGAGATTAGACATAAAGAAAATACCAAATGCATAGACCAAAAGAGAAACCTCAATTATCCCGTAAATCTCTAGAATGACCCGAAATTTAGAACAATGCAAACCACACAGATCTAAAGAAAATGATTTGATTTTCCAGTCAACCTACTTTAATTGTGGAACAATATGTACACAAAATCTTTATAGACAATATCTGTAGTCATTAAACACATTACTAAAATTATACTGTCATGAAATTGGGGATATAGAATAAAATTAAATATGAGATCAATAATTGTAGACATAACAATTACAATATATATTTGGAAATATATATTTAAATAAAATCATTTAGCTTTGTTTGGAAGGGGGATATTTCAAGCCCCTTCCTAAATTTCTCAAAAAATAAATAAATAAAATCATTTAAAAAATACTAAAAAATATTTTTTTAAGAACATGATAGATGCGTCATAACTCATATCGCCCTATAAGGTGGAAACCGAAACCCTAAATCGTCCGTCGTTGTTTCTGTGTGTGCGACACGTGTGGGCATGGACGGAGATAGGGGGTGGCTAGCAGGGCCTAAGCCCCCCCTATAAAACTAAAATTTCAACACAAGTCCTTAACAAATTTAAGTATGATCCTTTGTAATAATAATTTTATCCCTTGTTTCATATATAGAAATTGAAGGTTATACGGGTAAAGAAACTAGACAAGAATAACTCCTGGCAAAACCCAAAGCTCACTTTTTGACAAGTATTAATACTAGATTTTGTTTCTTTGTGGCCTCACACTAAAGTGATACATGAATTGAATCACTATGGCTATATAAACCAATCAATTTGTGTTTGGTTCTTCACATAATCACATGTGTCTCAATATCTCGAGTTTTACATAGAAATTAAAAATTTATCCTCTTCAGTAAATGAGCCGGATTATATTTTCATGCAAAATTTTCAAACTTGCACATAATTATTTTATTTAACTATCTCCAAAGTTATTTCTTTTACAAAAAAAAAGCTAGTTTTAATAATATATATTATTTAATTAGAATAATTTAAGATACAGTATAATGTTAGTTTATATATGTCAGTGATTGTATTGTATTATTTTCGTTACAATTTAGTAAGTCATAAACTTAGTACGCTTTTAATTTACTGACTTAATTTATTAATACAAATAAGACATAGTTAACTTGCATAAACTTTTTTTAAGGCAAACTATATCAATAATGTATTGAATTTATTTTGTAAAATTAATACAAATTTCAGCTCCTCTTAATCTTAAATTCTGGCTCCGTCCCTGCGTGTGGGTGGGTGAGGTGAGTGGGGGCCATTGGGCAAGGGGTTTTTTTATCAAAAAAAAGGGAAATGAGAAAATATTTGGCTAATTTTAATTTTTTTCCTTGAAAAATTTAGGCAGACTCACAAACTAAGTTTGTAATTGTACAAAGTTCAACGCATCTTTTTTGTCACATCATTTATGGCTTAAAGAAAATATCTATGATCTGTGTAAAGGGCAAAGGACAGTCAAGATTTTCAAAGCTATCTTTCTCTTTACTAACATAAAATGTTTTATTTTATCTTACATTTTTATTTTTTAATAAATTTGTCCTTCCCAGAGCAAAAAAACTAAATAAATTTGTCAAACATAATAAATCCCATTTTCTTTTTCCATAATTATCTCATATATTTGTAGTAATTTCTTGATTTACAATTTACTATATATTGATAGTGATATAGATATCACAAAATTAAGTTTAATATTACTATATTAGGATCTATTAAAGATAGATTTGCTATCTTAGATGATAATTTCCTAAAAACATTTTTCTATCAATATCACTGCCAATATATGTACTTCTTTTTCTATACTCATGAAAAGGGTGATGCTATTCCGAGGACTAAAATTGTTTCGTCGAGGATATTTTGAATTTTTATCCCCTCCAATGTTAAATTTACCAGGAATGATTTGTAATTAATTTATACTTTGGATTTTAACTTATTTAATAGTATCTCGGCCGGCGATCACCAGTTGAAGCTTCAAAAAAAAAAAAAAGAACTGGAGTAGGTATACAAGACGAGCACATAGAGAACATCATATATCAAAATAATTACAACAAAAGCTACATATTACTGGTTATTTATCGCCATATGTTCCTTGTTTAATCACATCTAGAGGGCTGGAGAGGATGAAACGAGGGGTCTAAAGCAGAAAGAGCAGTAAAACTTGCGTTTCTGGCCTGAGAAACAAACTGGTACGAAACAGAGACGCCTGCCATGTGGCGAGCACGGTACAGACAATTACCTGGCGCCTGCCATGTGGCGAGCACATGCTCTTCTTCATCACAAACCCACACAATACACATCTTTTTATTTCTCTCTTGAGAGGAAGGAATTTTCTTTCCTTGGATTAGGAGGAAAGAAGAGAATTGAATTCCAAGGGTGATGTCAAAGTAAAGGTGCTAGCAATACTGAGAAGATGTCTTTTGGTTTTTTTATGTGGGGATGTCCTTCGCATTTGGGAATTTTAATCCTTCCATCGCTATTGCTTTTATGATTGGTTTAGGATAAAGGAAGTATTCAGAACGGCTTCAGCGTATATGTATGTGTATTTTCTCTTCATATTACAATGATGTATGCACCAGTGTTGTTCCTTAATATTTCAATGATGTTCGTACCGACAACTTTTCCATCTCTTAAATTACTTACTTTTCTAGTAGTAATATTATTCTAGAGTGATATATAATGTAGCACAGAAAGTTTCCTTCATGGAACTAGATGGAGAGAAGAAAGCTATAAAAGGATTAATAATTGTTAAGTACAACAAAATGGTGTGACATACATCATGAATTTCAAATAAACTGATTAGAAATGAATTTCAATAAATTTGCTTCCAAGTGAATGTGAACAAATTACAAATTAGGTAGTACTTGATCAATATATTTTACATTGAATCTGAAAAATCCAAGCCCAAATAACCTCTCTCACAATCATCTAAAGTATCTACAACCTTCAATAAAAAGAATATGATCCGTTGCCTACACTGTAAGAGAGAATTAATCCCAGGAGTGAAATAAATGAGACTCATGAAAAAGAAACAACGAGAGGGCGAGAGGAAAACAATCAAGATCATCATCAAAAGCATTTGACAAGGGAGAAATAGAAAGAGGATTGAGAGAAAAAAATTCAAGATTTCACAAAAACACATTCTTTCAGAGAGAGAGAGAGATTTGAACCATGAGACTCCATTTGGTACCAGACAAGGCGAGGGCTATTTGGAACGAGCAGAAAATAAGAGTACTCGTGTTGCTCAGTCTTCTTCTTCAAATCCTCCTCATCTTTCTGGCACCTCTACGGAAGCGTTGTACGAGCAAACTGTTTTCTTTCGCCCTCTGGTCATTTTACCTCGGCGCTGATTATATCGCAACCTTGGCTCTAGGTTACATCCTTAGCACTCAATTTGATAACAACTATAATCCGCGACCCAACTCAGAAGGGGAATTAATGGCTTTTTGGGCCCCTTTCATGCTCCTTCACCTAGGGGGACCAGATACCATCACATCGTTCTCTCAGGAGGATAACAACCTCTGGTTGAGGCATTTACTCGGCCTAATTGTTCAAGTTTCTGCGGCTTTCTTGATACTTTTATTCTCGTCATTTTCGAGCCGTCTACTCATGGCAGGCTCCGTGCTTGTGTTCGTGGCTGGGTTGATCAAGTTTGGGCTCTCCGATTGGCTAGCAAGCAGAACATGAAAGGTACCCTTGACTCTTTACGGGTACCTTTCATGTTAAACGGACCTAGAATAGTGGTGAAGCCCCTCCCTAATTCGGAGCCCCTCCCTGAACCGCTGTTGATATCAACAGCCAACTATTTCTTTGTAAAACTTACCAAGCCAAGATTACTGACCCCCCCCCCCCGCAATATTCACTATGATCAGGATGTTATTCAATTACGCAACACTGTACAAGCATTCCGCATGGTTGAGGTCGAGCTATCATTCTTCCATAACATTCGCTACACAAAAGCAAGCCTTTTACGTGGCTTAATTGGTGTTGTATGGCGTTGCTTGACCCTCATGTTGGTTGTTTCTGCTCTCTTGCTCTTTCAGTTGAGCGAGAAACAAACCTCCAAAAAGTCGAACGTTGTTATTACTTACATATTGGCTTTAGCAGGGGTTGTCCTTGAGATGGTCTCTATTCTCTTCCTGATATGTTCAGATTGGACAATTTCTTCCCTTGAGGAGAGAGGTTCTAGAAGAATTGCCCGAGCAATTTCAGAAGTTACTCATTGTATTTTTCGAAAACCAAAGCCACGATGGTCGAACACCATGGCTCAGTATAACCTTATAAGTATATTCCTTAGAACTAATAATCCCTCTTTTATGAGAAGGGTCATGGGCCTTCTCAAGTTGGACGAGGCCTGGGATAAGTTTTGGTACGTCAACCATGTGAGAGTGCCAATTATACTCAAAGACATGATCGTAGATACCGTCGGATTATATCATATGAGCGATATCATTGAATTAAATAGTGCGGGAAATTTAAGAAGCCAAGTAAAATTTGAGAAAGCTCAGGTTCCCCTTAACCATGTGAGTGTGCCAAATAAACTCAAAGACATGGTCGTAGATATCCTCGGATCATATCATATGGGGATGTCTGTCGCTAATTTATGTTTTTATGGAAAATTAAGAAGCCAAGTAGAATTTCAGAAAGCTCAGGTTCCCGTTACATTGGACGTGAAATCTTTCAGTGATATTCTCATCTGGAGCATTGCCACACAAATCTGTTACAACATAACTAGTGTAAAAGAAAAGAATGATGAACTGATGATGCATCGAAAAGTTGGCCATCAATTGTCGAACTACATGATGTATATTCTTGCTCCGGAACTGAAGGATGATGTATAACTGAAGGATGTATGTCAAGAGTTTCTTTGACGGAAAAGAACAACTGGGCAGTGAAGCTGATGTATGCAATAAACTAATTGATCATTTTCAAAATGAAGAAACGTCATCTGAACATGTCCTGCGAAGGGGATTAATGCGAGCAAAATACATGAATGAGTTGGAGGCGGGGTTGAGGTGGCGGCTGATATATTTTCTTTGGGTGGATGTACTCATCCTGCAGGCATATCTTTGGGGGTTCGGTCGGAGAAAAATGTGGGAGTCCGAGTGGCTAAACAATGGCGGACAGCTTATCTTGAATGTTTGGATATTAATTGGTCACTTCGAAGACCTGAATACGAGAACAGAAGTATAGATCGTATCTCTTTGGCTCTCATTTGCCATTCGCACCAAATCAACTTTCCCATTGCTAGTTAATTTGCTTCCATTTATTTTCAATTTCAGTGATGTATCATGTATGCGTATTTTTTTTTTCTTCATTATGGATATCAATCATACATTCCATTTCTTCTTTCCATATTTACTCTCCCTAATAATTAATTTTTTATCAACGAAAATTAGAAACAAATAAATATGATATATATTATCCATAAATTCAGTGCCAACATGTTATATTATTAACAAATAAATACAACATATAATAAGATAATGATTATATAATAATATATATCATATTTATTTTATAACGATCAAAATATATTTTTATTATAATATAGTTAATTTTGAATATATGTATTATGCAATGGTTTAAATTGCGATACAGCGGTCCATAGCGTTTGAGCTTTTTTTGTAGCGGATCGCGATAGCGGGCGCTATTGCGCCGCTACGACCTTATAGCGGAGAAATGCCATTTTGTATAGTTATAACAAAATTTTCAATATAAAAATCAAAATCAAGACCACCATAAATAAAGATATTACAACAATCCATAATTAAACATGCACCACACAAAATTCATTGTCCGCATTTAAACATGCGACATAAAATAAACATATGAAAACTTAATTATCTAAAATAAACACACAAATACTTAATTATCCAAAATAAATATTAATACTTAAACTAATTATTTACTCTTCGGATGAAGAGAAATTAGCATTCATTATTTCATCATCTTCGGATAAACATGATGAATCAACCTCATCATTTTAGAAATATAGGGTTTGGGTTTATCATTTTTTTGTCTTTATCATTTTTTTTTGCCTTCGTTTGCCTATGGGGAAGAAATGTGTTTTATTTTTTTTGGGTTTGGGTTTATTTACTTATTGGGTTTGGATTTAATTACTTATTGGATTGGGTTCGGGTTAATGAATTTTGGGTCTAAATAAAAAAAACACTATCCAAATAGCACTATAGCGCCGGTTTTTTCCGCTATTTCAACCGCAATAGCACCGCTATAGCGCCTGTAGCGGCGAAAACGCTATTGTTGCTATAATTTCATCGCGAGTTGCGTTTATGGGTAATTTCCGCAATTGCGCCGTAATTGCGCGCAATTGCGCCGCTATTTAAAACACTGGTATTATGTAAATATTAATATTAAAATAAATCAGTATAAATTAATAGTTAAGAAAAAAATATAACTATAGTATATTAATATTAAAATAATAATTTTTTTGCTTCAAATGCACGTAGGCTATATTAAAATAATATTAAAAAATAGTATTAGATATTAACTATTATTATACAATAATTATTTTATTATATATTATATTTATATATTAATAATATATTAATATTATGTTGAAATTAAATTTTAGAGATGAAATATATCGTATTTATTTATTTCTAATTTGGTTGATTAGTATTTAATTAGTAGAGAGTAATTTTGATATGAATTAATGTTATCCATAATTAATAAGGATAAAATTGGTATTAGAGAGAAAAAAATTTAATTGCTCTCGACGAAGAAATTTTAGTCCTCGTAATAACATTACCCAATATTTTTTTGCGTATCTACTTTTCCACACTTAAAGGTAATGATTTATGATTTCAACGAAGCACACCAAACGGAAAAAAGAAAGGATTTTTTAGATGATTTAATTCAAATAGATAAGTCTTGGAAATTACATCAATTATTTTGACACAAACTAGCAAAAAGCAAGGAGAGACCTGCCAAACGTGAAACATTATTGTCTACCTCAGGAATCGGAGTTTTCTCCCCAATCTCTTCAAAGGCTTCAACGCACGTGTCTACGTCAGCAATTACTACAGTCATCATTAATTCCATAGCATTATAATCTTTTGTTTTAGCTTGATCAACTGCAGCATCCACTTGACTTCTATCAGAATAGTTATCCAAACAAACATGAAAAGATGATAGCGTCGTATTAGACCAGCCATCTTTTTTGCTGACCTCGAGATACTTAGTATAAGCATAAGTAAAGTTGGTTTTGGTTAGCTCAGCCAACATTACGGTAAGATTGTAGATATTGGCAGTTTGGCTTCCTAGAACAACTTGGAGGCTCGTCAAGCAAAACTCATAATATTTTTTGCTTGTTGTCACATTTTTGCACGTCTCCTCAACAGAATTTTGTGAAGCATGAAGAAGTGTGGAGCTTCCGAGGAGAAGGCAAATAAGAAAAAATATCTTCATTTTTCTTTTTCTTTTGTGTTATTTGGTTTCGTGATTCTTTCTTCAATATTGTGGGGAGAATAATCAGATATATATATCAATATTGTGGGGAGAATAATCATATATATATATATATATATATATATATATATATATATATATATATATATTTGATTTTCTTGGACGGTGGTGCTGCTATGTGGGTCAGAGGTGAATATCTAAGTTGACATTTCGTCCGTTAGATCTGAATGAAAATATATCTGCATAGGGTAATAATTGAAAAAAAAATCACATAATATATTCAAGTATATTTTCATTTTGGGGAAGATTTGATTTTCCAATCAATGAGTCTTTAATTGAAACATTATAAATAAACAATATCTCTAGCTAATAACTAAAATCATGTCAAATTGAGTGAATACAAAATATTAATGAGATTGCTCGCTATAATGAGATATTTTATGAATAGATTTATATGGAAATGAAATGTTTTATTGGGTCTGAATCAGACTCCACAATAATATCATTTCTTCTTTAATAAATTATACCATTTTTAGTACATTCCTAACCCAGAAGCTGCACGCCACCCTCCAAACATTTTTAGTATAACAAAATTCAATTTTATAATTCAACAAATTTATATATCATTCTCAAGAGTAGTAACATTTCGAACAAAACATTTTACAAAGTTCAAGATTATTTATTATGCATGTTGTTTGCTCTAGTGCATGCTAATGTCTATTTTGTTGAATTACGAATTCATGATATTATTTGAATAAAGATATTTCTAGTCCATTTTTTAAAAATGAATAATAAAAACTGTATGTTGTTCTTAGTTCTTGGAATATCATTCACATTTAGTTTATTTATCCATTTAAATAGTTACTCATTACTTTTTGTTATTTTTAGTAATTATTTTTCAATCACAGACATTGTTGACGAAATAAATTAAGAAAGTACAATTTTAAATCAAGTGCATCCGTGCAATTGATCCTTTGATTTGCTCCAACGTGACAAAGCATTTTTTTTTTGGTAGCGCTATTTGTAGAGCGAGTTTTTCTTCGTCTAGAGCGGTATTCAATTTTTTTCTTGAAATGTCAAAAATGCCCTTGCTTTAATTAATCTAGATATCTATTAACAATTAATGATTTATTTGTATATATTCATTTCCTAATTAATTCCAACAAAAATGGAAATAACATTATTGCAAATAAATATGATATTCAATCTCTAATCTTTTATTTCCGTTTTGCGTCATGCTTTACCATAAAGGCATAGCAACTTTTCTTTATTTTTCCACAATGGAGGATTACGGATTAGTGAAAGAACACTTGAGTTCCCAACTAATAATGATGATGATGCAATAGAAAATCTAATAACCAAGTTTAAGAAAAATGATCAAAATTGGTCTTATAATTAAATAGAAAGCGCTAGAATTATTTTATGAATTTGTAGATCATTCAACTGTACTTTTTAAACCAATATTCAATCTCATAGTAAACCAAGGTCAAAGAAAAAAATGGCAAAAACTTCTACAAATCGTGATCTTTCAACATTTAAACTTGTCGGTGAATCAAAAAGAAAATTGTTAGGTGGTTCTCAAGGCAATATCATTTGTACAAATGAAAACAACCTTGCTAATCCATGTAATGGTATGAAAGAAGAAACAAATTGTGTAATTCAAACAACTAATCATGGTGGTCGCTGGAAAATGGAGGGAAACATAAACAAAATATTAGCAGGGAATCTTGCATTTATTTTTGCAATAATGTTGTTGTCCATTTTGTTGGAATTAATTAATAAAAAATCAATGCACAAAGAAATCAATAATTATGTAATAATTATCTTGCTTAATTAAAGCAAGGACATTTTCGGCATTTTAGTGAAAAATTCAAATCTTGCTCTCGACAAAGAAAAAAGCCGCTCTAGAAATAGCACCGCCCTTCTTTTTTTTTTTGAGTTTTAAGCGGGCCAACGTGACAAAGCATTTAAAAGGAAAATACAAGTGAGGGAAAGTTCAGCATCCATAATAGCTAGTTAAAAGGTAAAAGAGTAAATTCATTCTATAATTTCCTGCATTGATTAAGATTGTTACTGTCGGAATTATCTCCCCATAATAAATCATTTCATTCAATTAAAAATAAAGGGAGCGGATCACACCCAACCAAAAATTCTGCCGAAGCATATTTTCTACTGTTGGATTCAGAACAATAACCCCTGATTGAAGAATTAAGATTTTTTTGGGGAACAATATTTTGTCGCAGTCATCGATGAATGAATTGAAGTCATGACGGAAAATAAAGTCGGTGAAAGAATTGAAGGCTAAAACTAATCTTTTATATATACATCAAACATAGATAAACTTGTACCTGTCTTGTATATATTATAAGACTTGTACTTCATGGTATTGTAAATTTGTAATCACATTCTCGTTCTTACCATAAAGTTTTCCAGTATAGAGAATGCATAATCTATATTCTATGTAAATGTTGTTCATATACAATACTGTTACAAATCATGTTTTGCTTGCTAAAGGCTCATGGAATTCTCAGATTAATTCCAGAAAATGAGAATTTGAAAAACAAATATATAGTTTGGCTTTATATCATATGATCTAAACTCTTAAAAAAAACATCTCAAACAAAATTTTAGTCACTACAAAAATGCATACTTGTACTTCATGGTATCTTGACAATACAACTAGATTGTTTGATTTGATGAATTGCAAGATCATATATCTAAGAAGTTGGTGTTTGTTTTGTGTTAAATCCTGGATTTGGAGGTAAATGATAATAGTTAGTTAAAATAGTTTTTCAATGCATGGAATCAAATAATATTTCAAACATAACACTTGTTTCAATTTAAGAAATTAAATAATTAAATCTCAAATTTGTTATGCAATAATAGAAACTGAGTTATCTTTGTTTCTCTCCCAAAAGTTTTATGAAATTTGTGGCTGTGTGTGTTGTTTGAATTTTCTTTGAGCTTGTACTCAATTTTTTTACTGGCCAGATTCGATGATTCTTTATCAATGAAAAATATCGAAACAATTTCTATTTGTCAATACCAGTGCAGTGCTCATGTACATGGACGGAGCTAGAAATTTTCATTAAGGGGGGCCGAAATTTTGGTTACTTTATGAGACTTTAAATCTAATATGGAATATAAAATTTCTTTATTGTATATATTAATATGACGTTGAATACAATGAAAAAAATATACTAACTTACAATAAAAATATTATTTCTAAAAATTATTACATTAGAAATGAAACTTTTACTCTGATAAATATATATTATGCATTTACAAAATGAGTATTTTAACATAAAAGTAAATATTGTATCTTTACAGAGATATTATACCTAAAATATAAATATTATACATTTTTATACAACCTATTCTCAAAATAAATTTTGAATGTAGGAAGCCAGAAATACAACATTAGCTAGTCATTTTTTTTATGTGAACATGTATTGGTGTATCATTTCTAAATCCATAAGGAATTATTTATGCTTGTGTGTGTTAGGGAGCATTTTTTATTCATTATTACTCTGTATATGAATATTTTGGAGTAGTCGGTACTTTGATATTTATTAGAACAATAGGGAGTAATTCGTTATATGGTTTAATTCAAAGGAATAAGGAAGTATCACTTTTACCTCTTCTGACATGCATTTTAGAACAAAAGTTGGTGCACTTTGAGTACTATATATTTTGTGCACACTTAGTTATTGTATATACTCTTTTTTTTACCATATTGTATAAGAAGTATAATAAATACAATGCACGAAGTATCATAAATAAAATTCACTGAGATTAGGGGGGGGCCAAGGTCCCTACTTTGCCCCCCTAACTCCGTCCATGCTCATGTACCAGGGTTAATGTAAAAAAATTGTGTCGAATTAAAAAAGCAAATCTGAATTTTTGTATAATTAGGGGTGTTAACTGTTAAATTAATAGAATTTATATGATAAATATTTAAATTAGTTATCATACTATTATTTATTTTTTATTTTTTTTGAGGAAATTTGGAGAGGGTTTATTCACCCCCCTTCCAAACGTATATTTCTTTCATAAATTTTAGGAGTTTTACAAGTAAAACTATAGATTTACAAAAAGAAAAAAGATAAAAAGGCCACATCCCGGCCCATGGGCTAATAAAACATAAAGTAATGACAATCGGCCCATATATTCTTTGATAAAAAAACGGCCCAAATTTAAAAGAATCTGAGATTTGCTAGAGAGGACAGTTGTCTCATTAATTCTATCTCCCACTTCGATTGCATCTCACTTCTAACCTCCACTGTCCCTGAGATGAACCGCTCACTACTCCATTGATGCTACTCGATTTTTCACTTCCATTTTTGCAAGAAGCTCAATTTCTTCCTGCATCTCATCCACGAGTTCCGAGCTATTCTTTACCCCATCTGTGAAAGCCCGGCGGCAGCGCTCCCTCCATATCACGAAAGTAAAGACGCTCGACAGCTGCTTCGATCTTTTCCCCTCTCCCGGCCGGAATAGAAGGTTTCGACCTCTGTCGCGTCGATTGGGAGTACCCCTTCACCGTTAAACGCTGATCGCCATAGATCCCAAGTTTGAGCGACGAAGTCACACTCATCGCCCAAGTGCCTAATCGTCTCGCAAGCTCGGCGGCAGAGATGGCACCTGTTGACGATGGACCAACCTCACTTCAGGAGGTTGTCTTGCGTCAGAATCATACCTTGCCGTCTAACCCACAAGTGGATTTTCATTCTCAACGGAATATTAGTTCGCCAAATATGTCTGAGGTCTGACGGTGCTTCACTCTGCCCCAACAGTGCCTGGTAAGCGCTTTTCGTTGTGAAATATTTATTTTCATTGCGATTCCATCTCACATCGTCTTCTTCTCGCACGAGGGTAATACATGACAGTGTTTGTCTGAGCATCTCAAATTCGAGTCGCGACTGATTGGACAGAAGAGGTTTGAAGACAGTCCGAAGGTCCTCTAAGGCTTTGTATTGGGCTACAGACCCGTATTTGGTTTCGGCATGAGAATAAAACGAGGGAAAGGCAAAGAATCGCCCCCCCCCCCCCAATTACAAAATCTGTATTTTCGTAGAAGAAAGGCAGCGATTTTTTTAAGTCCCCCCAAAAATAGGATCCTTTGGTTGTAGTCATATTTAGGGGTTCTGCCGCAAAATTGCCAACTAGGGTTTGCCAATCTAAGCCACTTCTTTTACTATGGTACCTCCAGAGCAATTTTAAGTTCATTGCGTCGTTGAAGGTATGGAGGTTTATAACCCCCATGCCTCCTTTATCTTTGGGAGTACACACCTGCTTCCAATCTACTAAATTATAGCCGGTATCTTGAGTTCCCTTCCAAAGAGAGTTTCTCCTTACTCTGTCCATCTCCTCAATTACCCAATTAGGGAACTTAAATACCGCAAAGTGATAGATTGGTAGGGAGGTCTACACTGCATTTACTAAAATCAATCTACCCCCTATGCTTAGTAATTTCCCCTGCCACCCCTCAAGTCTTTTACTGAATTTTTCTATTATCGCCAAATAGTCTGCCCGAGTTGGTTTCTTATAGTTCAGTGGGTAACCAAGGTATTTGAAAGGAAGATCCACATGGGGGCAGCCAAGTTCTTGCACAAGGTCTTGAATCTCGGTCGAGATTACTATAAATTCCGATTTATCATAATTTATACGTAATCCAGAGCTATCAGCAAAAGTGTTCAGGAGGAATTTCATTCTTCTCACCTGAAGTAATTCTGGTTTAAGTAGCAGCAGCGAGTCATCGGCATAGAACAGAGAGATTTTTGCATTTGGCAGAGGTTTTTCTATAAAATTTAATTCCCCCATTTTTTCTGCCATATGCGAGAGGGTATCGATGGCGATGATGAATAGATGGGGGGAGACTCCCCTCTTCAGGTGGATTGTCTTGCCCGGTGTGCCGTTCAGGAGGATCTTGGTGGCCCCCTGTAGTACATAGTGTCTCGTCCATTGCAACTATGGGGTCCCGAAACCCCTGGCTTAAGGACTTTGAGAATAAAATCCCATGAGACGGTATCGAAAGCCTTTTAAATGTCAGCTTTGAACAGCAGCAAAGGTTTTTTGGTGGAATTTGCGGTGTGAATTGCCTCTCTCGCATAAAAGAAGCTCTCTGAGATCTCCCTCCCCTCTAAAAAGCCAAGTTGATTTGGGGCGATCAGAATGTCGATTACTTTCTTGAGCCTGTTTGCTAGCATTTTCGAGACAATTTTTTGGATGCTACTGATAAGGCTAATCGGGCGATAGTCTTTTGCGAGGATAGCGCCTTCTTTTTTGGGGATCAGCGTAATGATGGACAAGGCGAAATCCTGCAACCCGCTGGCAACCCTATTGTTTTTTAATAATAAAAATGGTTAATATCTGTTAGGTTAAAATTTCAATTAGTTATATCAGTGCAAGTGGTACAGGTGGCATGAATGGTACCGATAGTTCTGATGCTATCTGTTCAGGTTTCTATAATACAAGACTCTGACGCAATCGGTGTAGGTTTCATACGTAATTATTTAGTCATACATAATTATTTAATTTTTAGGTGCTAAGATAAAGGCTTCAAGAACAGTTATGAATAACGGACTTATAAGAGATGGAATGGTGTATTTAAGTAGGGAGCTATCCTATGAATGTAGAGGGGTAGTTTTGTTGTTGAGGAATAAATAGTGGTAATCTTTTATTTTTGTTTATTTGGCATTTTGATCGTGAGTAATAAAATATTATAGAGTTTTGTAAGGAGAATTTTGTTCTTTTACGAAAATTTATATTTGCTTCCAATTTGTTGTTGGTTAACTGTAACGAACATGGTATGCTAATAGAAATTATGTAGCAAATAACTTTTTATGCAACATTTAAAATTTTATGTTACAAATAATTTCTTAAATAAAACAAATATTATGAATTTATGATTGAAATATTATTTGATTTCATGCATTTAATTAACCATCTTAAATAACTATTATCATCTACTCCAAATCCAGGATTTATCACAAAAATCAAGCAAGAATTTCTTAAATACATGATCTTGTAATTTATCAAATCAGACAAACTAGCTGTACTATTTCCAACATCCATGGATATGCGGTTACGTCTCCATGAGAGTCGGTCATTATACAGTAATGACCTCAATCAGTCAAGCTTACGTTACTAGTCACATATTTTTTCTCATGATTTAAAATTGAACTAAAAGGACCCTAGATTCCATTTTATAATAGAGATGTTCCAAAATGGGAAAATAGAGAGGCCACACATTTTTTTTTGTTTGACATTTAATAAATGGAGGATATGAATGAGCTACTCACCAGGAAAAAAAGGGTGGTTTAAAATTTTTCATATTACCAATACTTGAATATTCTTCAAATTTGCCAAGATATTTTCTGTATGTATTTGTATATATACATAAACCGCAGTATACTATCATATATGATGTTCTCTCCCACTCTAAACATAAGGAAAACACCATGACTAATCTCTATTTTCTCTTTTTCTTCTCTCTTTTCTTCTCTCTCAAACCTTACTTTTCCTTCTCAACAACCGACTCAATCTCTCTCACTAGCTCACTCAGGGGCAACCAAACCCTAATTTCAAAGCAGGAGAAGTTTGAACTAGGTTTCTTCAAACCAAGCCAAAGTTCAAAACAACTACTACATAGGGGTTTGGTATAAAAACCTCCCTGGCCAGACTGTGGTTTGGGTTGCAAACCGAGTAGAGCCTATCACCGACCCGCATTCATCGCAACTCAAAATATCAAATGATGGAAATTTGGTTCTTTTAAACAGTTCGGATCATCAAATTTGGTCTACCAACACAGCTTCCAAAGCCACACATGCCACCCTTTCGGACACAAGTAACTTGATTCTAAAAAATGGATCGGGTTCCATTGTGTGGCAGAGCTTTGATCATCCGGGCAATACCTGGATGCCAGGTGGACGATTAGGGTATAATAAAATAACTCGACAGTATAACGACATAACATGTTGGGAAAGTCCTTATAATCCTGCACCAGGTCCATTTACGTTGAGGTTGGACCCGGACGGGTCTAATCAATATATCATGTGGTGGAACGGGTCAGAGATTTATTGGAGTAGTGGACTTTGGACAGGTAACATGAGAAACTATATATTCTTCTCCTTTTTATATATTTGCCAATAGCTAATGCTTACTACTAGAACAATCAATGTGTGGGTGTGAGTACCGAGTATTTGGTGTGACAATTTTTTTGTTGGAGATTAGGTAATTCAAATTGACGACCGAGGTGCTATTCTGAAAGCATATTTCTTACTGAAAGCTTATATAATTTGGTTTAGCTAATGCACATTTTATCTAAGTAGCGTATTCTTTTTCACAAAGAAAAAAAAAATAGAGATTTGATGATGCACAGCGAGGTTTCCCGTCATTCAGTACGACACGAAAAAATAATATATAAAAATAATAGACACATATAAAATTTAACAAACAATATTAAATTTTTTTTGAACAATATGTAGAGATAATAAACAATATATACACAAAACAATGAAAAACAGTATATTGAGAATAAAAAAGTATATACCGTCTCGTTTTGGGCGTTCTCAAGCCTGCCTCATTTTCGGATTTCTACAAAAAATATTATTTTTCGTATTAAAATATGTTGTTCAGTGATCTTGTTTATGTATTTGTTGAAATATTACCTATACATTTTTTAATTGAAACTATGCGTGCTTCTTTAATTTTAATGAAATTTTATTATTTTGTTAAATGTTCCGATTAGATCATGAGTGCCCCAAATTTTAATCATTTGATATAACATTTTTTTCCTAATATTTTTTAATTCGGAACGTGCTTAGGGTTATACTAGGTGTCAAGAAAATTAGGCGACTCGAAGAGTGCTTTTTTTTAGTACAAAAGAGTGATTTTCTAACCAACTTTTCTTAGTTGTCTTCTCCAATGATCATCGGAATTCAACATACATAATAAGTGATGCGTTCATGCAGTATTTGGATCGAAAAGTTATCACATTTGTCAACATTTTTGTCAAGTCAAACAGAAAACGGTAATAAATCAGCAATTCATATATAATTAGGTTCATTTTATAGCATACGAATCAATTACTAAAGAAGCATGTAAATATAAAAAATTTACGTTGAAAAAATATCAAGGAACACGAAATAGTGTTTATTTTGGTTTATAATCTTAAATTTATGGATTGTTGTAGATTTTTTCATCTTAATTTTTGTTCCAGAGTTAAGCTTTCACTCTTTCTTTAAATAAATAAATCCAAATTTTTTGAAAAGATTTTCTACATTATATGGCAATACGTGTCTTTTTTATTTTTATAAAGTACGTGAATTAGTTATTGAATTGGGTATCAGTATCACAGCATTTGTTTTATGAATTATACTCGTACTATTTATGAACTGAATAACAGTGGATCACCCAAATATGGGCCCTCGTCATGACTCATCGCCTTCCCTTTACCGGCTCGATTTTGTTGCATCTTATAAATAAAAGTAGTTTCTCAAATGGATCACACATGTTTAATGTTTTCCCTTGAGAAAATTCTTGTGTTCAAATTATAAATGAACTTATATTACAGGTCTTATTTGTAGAAAAATAGTTGAACTAATTCTAGTCATATGATATAATGTAATAGGTAGATATTTTATGCAAGTACCCGACGTTGGCATGCCTGGTCGTTCAAAAATCAAACTCACCTTCACTAACACGTGGGATGGAAAATATGCAAAATATACCTTTACAGAAAACTCCATTATAGCCCGTGCAATACTCAATTCAGATGGTCAATATCATATATTTTATTGGTTAAATAATATTCAAGGATGGCAACCCTATTACATTCAACTTGTTTCACAATGCGATGTTTACTCCGTTTGCGGGCCCTACGGATTATGTGATGCAACCAAAACAATTCTTTGCAGTTGCATTAAAGGGTTTGAACCCCTACAAGAAAAAGATTGGGAGTCAAATGATTTTAACAAAGGTTGTGTGAGAAAGACAAAATTGAAATGCGGAGAAAGAAATGATGCTAAAAAAATTGGATTTCTTAAGATGGGTAATGTGAGTTTACCTGCTAACCCATTAAGATTATCAATTTTGGGTGAAAAAGAGTGTGAATCTGCATGTTTAAAAAATTGTTCATGTGTGGCGCATTCATATAAAAGTGGATGTTTAATATGGACAAAAGAAATTAGAAATTTACAACAATTTTATGGAGACGGTAATAATGGGGCAGTGGATTTATATATTCGTATGGCTGCCTCATATTTACCGAATTCGAGTTACTCACATAAGATCTTAATCAGAGTTGTAATTTGGATCGTAGTTGGGCTTATTATTATCTTATTTTCCATTTTTTCTGTGATTTTTTTTCGTCGTAAATGGAGAAGAAGAAGTATGCGAAACAAGGTCATCAAAAACTCCTTGATCATGTTTTCATATAGCGATTTGCAAATTTTGACCAAGAATTTTAGTGAGAGGTTAGGGGGAGGAGGGTTTGGTTCCGTATTTAAGGGTTGGCTACCTGACCAAACCGAGGTGGCGGTCAAGAAACTAGAAGGTACCAATCAAGGAGAGAAGCAGTTTCGGACAGAGGTGAGTACACTTGCAGCAATTCAACACGTAAATCTTATCAAACTTCGTGGATTTTGCTCTAAAACGAATAAACGATTGGTTGTTTATGAGTATATGTCCGGTGGTTCATTAGATTCTCTTTTATTTAAAGAAAAAAGAATTTATCTTAGTTGGAAAATGAGGTACCAAATTATTCTCGGAATTGCACGCGGAGTAGCGTATTTACACGAGGAATGTAGGGAGAGAATAATTCATTGCGATATAAAGCCTGAAAACGTACTCTTAGATTCTAATTATTGTGCTAAGGTAGCTGATTTTGGCATGGCAAAACTTATCGGGCGTGACTTCAGTCGTGTTTTAACCACAACTAGGGGCACAATTGGATATCTGGCTCCTGAGTGGTTTATGGGTCAACCCATTACAATCAAGGTTGACGTGTATAGCTTTGGAATGATGCTCCTTGAAATTATATCGGGTAAAAGAAACACAAGAAATTTTGAAGAAGACAATGTCATGGGTTATTTTCCTTATTGGGCGGCAAGACGGATTGTTGAAGATAATATTTCTGATTTATTAGACGAAAGATTACAAGGTTTAGAGTATGATATGATTGAATTGAAAAGGGTGTGTAAAATTGCGTGTTGGTGTATTCAAGACTCTGAGTTTAATCGTCCTAATATGAGTCAAGTGGTAAAGGGTTTAGAAGGCATTTTAGAGGTCAATATACCAATGATACCAAGGGCTTTAGAGCCATACTTAATGCAAGAGAAGATGTTATCTGTAAATTTTTCTTTATCTTTCGGTGATCATGAGATTTCAGAGGAGTGATCTTAAATGGGAATTATGTTTGTGTAACTAGAATACTTGTTTTTCTTTTTGAGGAACTTCTTACCTCTCTTGTGAAGTTATTGTTTGTATGTTGTCGGTACGTCCATAAATAGTGAAATAAATTAGATTATGAATGCAAATAAGGGATAAATATACCGTTAGTCCCTGTACTTTAATGATGTGCCTGTTTAGTCCTTGTACTTTTGATTTAGTATTTTTAGTTCTTGTACTTTTAAAATAGTACACTGTTAGTATCTGACTTAACAGAACGAACTAACACCGTTAATAACATTTTTAATGACCATTTTACCCTTTAGTTTGTAATTTTTAAAATTAAATTTTTAATTATTTTGTTTTCTCTCCTATTCGTTCCTTCTAACCAGAGAAGAACCTGCCACCCTCACTCGCCCCCATCCGTCCCTCACAGCCTCGCCAGTTCTCCTCCGACCAACTCCGCCCCTTATCGCCTCCTCTCCGGCAGCCTCCCCTGGAAGCTTAGCCTCCCTCCGCCGCCACGTCAGTCTCCCATCCGTGAGCCCTCTCTCTCTCTCTCTCTCTCTCTCTCTCTCTCTCTCTCTGGTTAGAGGTTTTATACAAATTTTCCTATTTTTGGCCATTAATCTCAAATTGCTTTCTCAGGTTTGTTCCCCCTTTTTTGGCCATTAATAGCAAATTGATCTTTTAATTCAAATATTAATCATGTATTTGATATTGATCCATTATTGTTGGAATTTTATGTATACTCTAATATTACTCTATTGAAATTGACCCAATTACACATGCCTAGTACAAATCAAGATAAATCGCATGTGGAAGTATTAAATTAAATTATACTATTTTTAAATTTCTGAATTGATCCATGTGTGAATTCTGAAATTAATATTGTTATTTGTGTTATGTTTTGAAGGCTTGGAATGCTTTTGGTGAATCTAATGGTTAATATAAATGGACCATCTTTGTCTAATCTTGCATAACTTGTTTCTGCTACAACTTCTCAATTATCTCCTCCATTGAATGAGCTACAAAAAAAAAGTTGTAGCGTAGCGTAGTGAAGTGAGTTGTTTGGTTACATGCATTTATATAGAAAAATTATCAGTCTATAACAAAATAAAAGAATTATATAGTTCAAACATGATAGTTACTATATTCTAGACATTTAAGTTTTTACAGTGTTGATAGAATTATAATACTATAAAATAAATTATTACATATAACAAATTAATTGAGTTCCAGAACTCAAGCAAATGAGCTGTTTTCTTCAATTATGCAACACTGTAAAAAGGGTGAAAATCCGGAATTACGCAACACTGCACATTGTTTTCTTCGTTTCTAGCCAATATGAACAGCAAACTAATTTTCATACCTTGACCCCCATTCCCCTCTCAGAATATAATCCTCTCCAATCTATTATCACTATACATCTCCATTTATTGTTTTAATTATATTATTGTTAGCAATTATTCAAAATCCCTAATATTCAAATTTATAAAATATCATTCAACTTTGGAATATATAAAAAATATTACTTTTAACTTTCTTTCTTACAAAAACCAACTTTTCAATTACAGCATAACTTTAACATTTATTTTAAAAAATATAAAATAATAATAAATAATATGTGATCACATTATTCAAATTATTTATCTATAATTTCATCATAAATTAGAATATGTGTATATTATTTCTCAATCAATTCAAAACAAGTAAAGGGTAATTGTGAAAATAAAGTAATTAGTGGATCCGAAATATAAGAAGTTAGCATTATAAAGTTTTTGGGTATTTTAAAAATTAAGAGTTTTTGGGAAATATAGAAAAAATTTAGAATTCCATTAAACAGAATTTTCAAAATATGAAAAAGTATAAGGTTTTTTCTTTTTTGAAAAATCTCCCACCAATTGAGGTGTGTATTTTGATGACTGGAGGGAATAAAAAAGACACTCTGGCATGTGGGCTCATAGCTGACAGCTTTCCACATGATTTCATGAATCCCTATTCAATTCAAGCCGAAATTTAGAAGGATACCCTTTCTCCTTTGTTTATGTGCTTATCAAGTGGTCTCTCAAAACTCAAGAGACCAAAATGCCCTTTTGAGAATTATCACTTCTATTTTTGTCATACATTTATAATAGATTTTGTTTCCTTCTTTTTATAGTTTTTAACTTTTTTTGGCTTCAAATATATCGTGGCATTTTAAATTAAAAATGCATGACAAATGATTTTCTAAGCTTGTTATAGGTTAATATCAATTTGAACATTATATAGCAAAGTATGAAAATTCAACACAAGTGGAATTTTTCATAATATCTATATTTTCCTTGTATATAGTGTATTATAAGTGGAGTTTTTCATAATATATATTTTCTTTGTATATAGTGTATTATAAGTATTATAAGTCGAAGAAATAACATAACACATGTTATTTAGCTAGACAATTACAGTTAAAAAGATATAAAAATTCGTGAAAATAAAATATGTTTTTTTCTTTAACTTTATTTATTGTTCAAAAATCTTTAGATTATTTTTTATATGTCAGCAACATATTTTTAGGATCATGTAATCTATTTATTTTATGTGTACTATGATTGATTAACTTAATTTATTTTTAAGATCAAATGAAATTTCTAATGAGAAAATAGAAGCACGTAAAACATGAGTTCTGCTGAAATAGTTCACGCACAACATTCGTGTTTCACACGCTTTTTCTCTCTTTTTTTTTTTAAAAAAAAATCTCTTTAAATACATGATACTCACAAAAATATAACGCTGATCATCATAAAAAGGGAAAAAAAACTGAAACGCCCGGAGAAACGAAGCTTTCCTTAATCTGCTCAGTTTGAATATCTTTTTTTAGTTTACACCGTGAATCATTAACAAATTTTCCAAAATGCCATCCTACAACTTATCTTCATTTAATTTTATATTTTTTTTATTAGAATGATTCTACCACTCAAATTTCAACCATCCAACAAACAATTCTATTTTTAGCTTAAATCACAATATGTTATGAATAATATAAATATAGATGTCCACAACATTTTGGATTCATAACTCTAAAGATATTATATATTCCTCTTAACTCCTTCATTTAATATTATGTAACATATAAAGATATTATACGCTATAAATATGTAAGAAACAACAACAATTCAATACAAGTCAATGAAAGATTCCCTCTGTATATTCTCTCTTTCTCTCCTCTTTATTTTAATTATTTCATAACACGTTATCAGCACGACTCTACCATAAACATTTAAAGATTTAAATAACATAACTAAAAAAAAACTCCGCTTCAAGGTACAATTTATGATTCGTAATATTTCCTTATACAAAGATTGTTTCTTTTGGATTATTTTTTTATTTTGTTTGATTTTATTTTCATGAAACTCATTAGTGTACAGTTTCTATTAAGTTATATATCTCTCTACCGGAAGTTGCAGATTCATTTCTTTATATATTATTATATTTGAAGTTGCAGCTTAATTTTTATTTCTGCACCTGAAGATGCAGATCAATGCACCTAAAGTTCCAAAGTTCATGATAACCTGAAGTTTCAATATTGCACATGAAGTTTCAATATTGTTTTTCTTATTAAATACACAAGAAATGACAAGATTGTTCATTTTAATTAATGCATATGAAGTTGCAATATTATAAATTAGTAATTTCAATTATCAATCTCGAAAATTAGTTCTCAGCAAACAATTTGAGAAAAGAAGAGGAATGAATATATGTTAAAGAAAAGGAACATTCATTTTTATATTTTGCTCTTGAATTAGCAATAAAGGGAAGAGAGTTTAATGAAAAAAATGAAGAGAATTACGAGAATCATATATGACTAGTTGCAATTCCAGAAATGAATGTTGCAATATATATAAAATGGATGACATATATGAGACTAAGGTTAATAAGAAAATGAGAAGATACAACATGATAATAATTTGTAAATGATTCTGAATGATATATACTTTTGATGTTGCACAAAAGAACATTTGTTAAGTACCACTTGTACACCAAAAGATTTTGTTGAATTTTATAGACTCTTTAATAGAGAGAAAAATATGGTCAATTATGTTTATAAGTGAAGACCATTTCAGTAAGCCCCATGACACAGTTGTGTGAAAGATTTTCGTATTATTCAATTCATTTTTCTTATTGAATTACTAAAGAGAAATAAATATTCTCAATTTTTATATCCAGAATCCAAAAATGGATGATAAATTTATGTCTAGAAGACAGTAAATAACTAACATAATACTTAAAATGTTAAATATTTATCTAATTTGACAAAAATGAAGGCAAGTATTGATATAATATCATGTATCGTAAGTGTAAATGAAGACTCCACAAGAGTCATTACTTTGTGGTCTACAAAATAAAATTTATAATAGATGTTTCTCTCATAAAAAAAAAAAAAAAAAAAAAAAAAGAGAGATCGTCTAATATGGATAATTAATCATTCATATGTGTCATTCCTAGAAGTGAATGCAACCACATATGCAAGTTAAGATTGCGAAAGAGGCAAGACTGAATTATGTTTGACATTGTGATGGTCATAATAAGAAATTGGATACTTATATGTCATACACCATTGAATCTTGTGGAGCATTATTAAGCTTCGTTAAAAGGTAAACCACATAAATGCACCAATATAGATTCTAAGATAATGTTGGCAATATGTGTTGAATTTGAAGCATCCCCAATAATTTGATATTTTGAATCATTGACATAAAACGTATTCACAACATGATATGTTGATTCTTAATTTGATGAGGCAAATTTTTGTGAGAGAAAACCAAAGAGGAAACATTTTGTCTCATTTCGACTCATAATCCAATATATATGAATCAGAAGTTCAAAAGATAGTTTATTTAAATTGTAGATCAATTGTCAAACGCACATGTTGATATGAGTCATGTATATATGCTAACAATAGCCCATGTTAGATTGATATCTCAAAAGGATCATCAATTAAATCTATAGAAAATGAGTCATAAGCATGCCTGAAGCATGGTAGACAATTATGAATCTACATATGAAAATCTCAGAAGAAGAAAGCGAATAATCAAATTACTGTTGTAAAAGGATTAAATTATTTAATGTAATAACTCGTTCAAGTCCTAAAAAAACTTCATGGTCTTAAAAGAAAACTAATGCCAGCATTAGGGGGGGAAATATATAAGCTGAAAATACTAGAGATGACATTTAATGAATCATCAATTTATCAATTAGATCCTCAAAACCGTTAATATAAACTAGAAGTTAATGAATTTGTAACACATTGAAAATATATTATTTTTATTGATTCATACAAAGATTATAAATCATATATTCCAGCATTGAATGAACTCATGCTTATATCGAAATACCATTGGATAATTCTAAGTATGATATACGCCAGAAGCATGGTCGACCAAATCGGTTCCAAAAAATATAAAAATTCCGAGGAAGAAGAAATAGCATGATAAGAAAATTGACATCATTGAAAATTTTAATAAGTTAATCATCCTGAAGATGATATTGAAAATAAAAGAGTAGGAGACATAAGTAAGCAAATAACCTTTGAAAAGGTTCAGGTACCTGATAACACTAAAAATGTTGAAAGTGATGAGATCTCAGTAAATTTTGTCTCTACTAGTAAAAGGATGGAACCGAAATAAAATCATGATTAAACAAAAGCTTGCAATGTGATTGCAATTAATATAATAAGTGAAATGAGGATCTTGAATTAAAATTAATAGTATGTCGACATATTGAATATTGGCCATAAAATAAAGATGTGGTTAGAACATCATTATATGCTCTTGTGAAATGTGAAGTTTTGAACCTGTAGTCGAAATATCTAACAGTGTACAATGGTAATGTACAAATGAGTGTTTGTAATAACACGTATTAAGACAAATGAAATTGTGAAATACAAAGTAAGAATTGTAACTAAAGATTGCATAAAGCACATCCATTGAGTACTCTAATGATCGATCGATCATTTGATGTGAATAAAGATCTGTATACAACCTCATAAAGATTATGAGAAAATTATTGGTCCCGAAGTACCAAATTTTAGTGTTATTAGCGCACTAATTAATCTTGCTAGTAATATAATAATTCATATGCATTTTTTTAATATATTAGATCTAGTAGGTAGTATGACGGTATTAATCCTATTTTGCAAATGATATAAGATTGTTTTATCTTAATATTTCTAGATCTTATTTAATTAGTTATGTAGGTGCAGGATATTTATTGATTCTGACAAATGATGATATTAGACTAGTTATTTATTTACATATGGAGGAACCAAGTCGTAGGAACCCTTTTATCCAAGGAAAGCATGTATTCCTTAATGATGATAATAAGACGACATTGATTTTCGAAGATAATACAACATGTATATTGCAGAGTTATAAGAATGATATATAAAAATTTGTATTTTTTAGGAGGAGAAACAATAGGCTCTGCACTCTTTTTCTCTTAACCATAGTTTTGTCCCATAGGGTTTTCCTGGCAAGGTTTTTAATGAGGCAGATATTTGATGCGTATGAAATTGAAGATGGACATCCAAGGAAGAGTGTTATGAATAATATAAATGTGGATGTCCATAACATTTTGGATTCATAACTCTAAAGATGTTATATATTCCTCTTAACTCCCCCCTTTAATATTATGTAACATATAAAGGTATTTTACGCTATAAATAGAGCTTTGTAATATATAAGAAACAACAAGTGAATACAAGTGAATGAAAGATTTCCCTCTGTATATTCTCTCTTTCTCTCCTCTTTGTTTTAATTATTTCATAACACAATAGACTTTATCCTCAACATAAAATTAATACAGCATAATCAAAAAAACATGACAGGCAATGCAATAGAACTTATAATGCAAATATTACAACATTATATAGTTAACTAAAAAATAATATTTACATTATAAACTTTATTGAAATCCAATCATGCTTTTGGTTCATATTGTATATATCATTTTTAATAAAACTATATTCATTATAAATAATCAAATTTCAATTAATAAATCTAACCTCCAAATTTACAATTAGAGGGGTTATAATGGTCATGTTATTTTAGGCCCCATTTTGTTTCTCTCTCTCGCCACTTCAAACCTTCTCTTACCTCATTCCATCCAATCTCTCTTCATTTCTCATTCTTCCCCTCAAAAAACAAAAAATAACAAAAAACAATCGAGAAAACAAAACAGAATATTTTCCTTTCTCTCCCTCTCTTCGTAGCTCTCCTCCTCCTCTCCACCACCACCTCCGCCGCCCACGGCTTGCCTTCCGGCATCCTCCCAAAGTCATCCTACATATCATCCTTCACTCTTGACTCGAACACGGGTTTGCTCACTTGAGTTTTAGAGTTACTTGAATTCAGTAAATCTGAGGTTGCTAGATGAATATATAGATCACCCCCGTTAATATTACCACCTCCATAATATTGTTCTAAATTTCTAATTTCATAATTCCATATTAAACACCCATTATTATATGAATAAGCCACGCAAGAGCAATTCCCCAAACAAGTGCTCACACTCTTTTTGACCCAAAACGGATAAGCTTAATGGGTTATCAGGTAGCCTCACATTGCCCATCTTAACAAATCTATCCTTTTCTATGTAATTTCTCTCTTCACATTGCAATTTTGTCTTTCTCACACAATTTTTGATAAAATCTTTTGAGTCCTTTTATTGATATCGGTTCAAACCCTCCTATGCAATTACATATATTTGAATGGGTTGAGTCACATAATCCATAGGATCTGCAAAGAGAATAAACATCACATTGTGAAACGGGTTGAGTGAAAATGGGTTGCTGTTGTTGAGTATTATTAAACCATCATAGTTGGTGAATTTGGCCGTTTGAATCGACTACACCTCGAGTTAAAATGGAGCTATCAGTCATGGTATACATTGCATATTTCCAATTTGGTGTGTCGTTGAAGGTGAATATGAAATAGTTCGGAGTGGGCGTGCCAGAAGTTGGTACTAGCGTAAAATATTTACCTGCCATATTATGTCAAATATATTTATTAGCTCAACTAAGTTTTTGATAAATAAAATTTGCAAAGTATATCTTCACATAACAAGTTGCATTTTTTTGTTGTGGCACAAACGATAAGGAGACTTGCCTATCAAAATTTTAAATATTGGAAATATAAAAATATTTTTTGGTGATTCAACCCATATTTGGGTTGAGAGACTATGGGTTGAAGAATATTCAAGTATTGGTAATATGAAAAATTTCAAACCAGCCTTTTTTCCCCTGGTGAGTACAGCTCATTCCTATCCTCCAATTGTAAACCCTAAACAAACAAAAAATTGTGGCCTCTCTATTTTTCCATTTTATACCATCTCTATTAAAAAGTGGTTTTGACGGTCCTTTTAGTTGAATTTTAAATCATGAAAAAAAAAATGTGACTAGTAAAGTAAGCTATTCAGGTCGTTACTGTCATAATGACCGACTCTCATGGGGACTTCTTTTTTGAAGTCTACCCCCCCTACATTATATATTAATTGAAATGAAGTCCTTGCACCATCCTAAATTGCAAAATTGATATATAGTCATCAATTTTTCGAAAAAAAATTGCAATTTAGTCTGCTCATTCTTGAAGAGAAAAATGTTGGAAAAAACGTTGGTGTTTTGCACAAATGTCCTCACTTGGGACTTTTGTCAAACATGTTTTGTGCATTATATGTGGTTCACTCCAACACACAATCAAACACCACAAACACGACCTACAAACACGACCTGATCCACTCAATATGCAAGGGATAAAATCAACAACACAAGAGACACTCAATTTATTAAGAAAAAATTCTTTGTATTAATCACTCCGGTGCCATTTTTTTTAGTCGCATGAAGTCCTGATAGAAGATGGTTTTGTCATATTTAGTTGGCCTAACTAATGAAAAAAAGGCATTGCAAAAAGAAAAAAAAACTAACTGAAAAATGAATAAGATGATTCTTTTTAAGGGGTTATGGTGCAAATTTATATATTATTTATTCTAAAACGACCCTAGGTAACTATTTAACAATGACAAAAAATATAGAGGCTAGAGGACGTCCCTGATACCATTCGTCCTTGATAACATTGAGTAAATAATCAAATTAGAACAAACTTTCTATTCAATACTTAATTGTTCTTACAATACACTAGAGGTGTAAGATAGGTCAATACTTGCTGGCTTAACTGGTCAAGGCACCACTTAAACAAGGAAGAGATCCTAAGTTTCAGCCTGGCTTAGGCCGGTGTATTTTCTGGAAGTATACGAGTGACATATGATCTCCTATACAATTAAAATAAAAGGTTTGAGACAAGCTGGTTGGGTGGTCATAATCCAATTAAGCAATCTCAATTTGAGATGACTTGGTATTAATGGAGTATATGTGCACAACCTACGAATGTGCTGACAATTTATTATTCAAAAAAAAAAATCGGATTACTTCGGCACTCGGGTCAAATTGGGTTTGCTCAACTCGGGTCGAGCTATGTTTGGGTCTTGTTTGATTGAGTCTTATTTGGATTAAGCTTGTTGTCGGGTACTAAATTTCTAATTTGACTTCCGCGACGACCAGACCACATAAGGAGCTCCTCTCCCAGCTCTATTGAGTGCTTTCTTTGCCAAACTCGTAAACATCTAGAAGATACTTCAAGGTTAAGAAAATCAACCATTATTGATGTCAGGTTAGTAAATAACCATAATCTTTTCTCAGTCGTTATTGATGTCAGGTTGGTAATAACCATAATCTTTTCTCTTTAAGGGGTTTAATTATCAAATCTTGGACTTTGATAGGTTAGATTGAACTTGTAAATTGGGGAGACTAAAGTAGATTCTAATTTTATCTCATTCTCCACAATCTACATGTACATTGATGGCATATTGAGGACTATCCGTTCTTTTTTTTAGGCGGAGGACTATCCGTTCTTACTGGCTCATTAGAATCGTTGATCGATCCACCATGGACCTCTTACGAAACTCTTGTCCATGGAAAACTCTGATATTAGCAACTAGCTTGTACTATTTCCAAATTCAATCATAACTATCATAGGATGATTAGCACAACTGCACAAGAGACCTGATTAGAAGTTAAATTTTCTTTTCACATAACCAGTTAATTATTTCATCGTCCCGACCCCAATGCTCCTCAGGAGTTTTCCGGGTCAGAATAAAATAAGATCATATTTGGGAAAGATTGAAGCTAGGAACCAACTAAGGTTAATTTCACCTCAATTATTGCCACACCTCTAACAACAAGCTCGTTTCAAATTCAAACATAGCCTTGCAATCTGCAAATTCTCATCAATGTAATTGAATTGACAAGAATCCTTATCAAATCATGGTTTCCTCTATGTGCAATGGATAACACACCATTACCGCCCAAAACAGGCCCTCTGATGAACCAAACAATTAGCAATACAACAGTCTTCTTTGAGCAAAATGAGAGACACCAGAACCGAAACTGGAAGAAGAATTCTTGTGAGAGAAAAAAAAAGCCCAAGTTGAACAAGCTTCCAATACTAGTGGACCAACAAATATTTTCGGCCCGCATAAATGGGCCTTGAGACGTTCTAATTCATTTTTGTAAATAAGTAATTTTCTCGAAAAAGAAAAAACAAAGACCTTCAACAGAGAGGTTAAGGAGCTCCAAGTTTCTCCAAAAAGGAAAAGCAAATATTCTGATTACATAAACATATATAATTCCTACTTAAGCTCACCCCTTTGAAATCTCATGAGTCATGATCAGTTGATCACTATGAGATGAACAATAATTTGTAGATGAACAATAAATAAGTTCAAACTAAATGATCCCAATTTTTTTTCTTTATTGAGAAGGTTGAAATAATATGAGTTATGTAGATTTCTTCCTTCATATAGATATTTGAGTACTATAAATATCGATACAAAAGGTCAACAAAAAGGAGATTCAAACTCTTCTAGATAAAAAAAAAAGAAATATTCTAGTTAATATCAATATAACTCCATTTAAACTCACTCTTCTAAAATCTCATTATCACTCACAAATGAATGATAATTTATGCTTTGCATCTTCTCTTGCATTAAACGCTCTAAGCCCCTTGGCATTGGAGGCACATTAACGTCCAAAACCCCTTCTAGAATCTTCACCACTTGACTCATAGTCGGGCGTTGAATCTCCGAATCTTGAACACACCAACATGCGATTCTACACACCCTTTTCAATTCATCCGTATCATAATCTAAACCTTGTAAGCTTTCATCTAATAAACCAACAATATTATCATCACTAATTTGTTTTGCAGCCCAAGAAGGGAAATAACCCATCATAGCATCTTCTTCAAAATCTATGAAGTTTCTCTTACCGGATATAATTTCAAAAAGTATCATACCAAAACTGTACACATCAACCTTAGTTGTAACGGGTTGACCCGATAACCATTCAGGAGCTAAATACCCAATTGTGCCTCTCATTGTGGTTAAAACACGGCTAAAATCACGATCGATAAGTCTAGCCATGCCAAAATCAGCTACCTTAGCACAAAAATTAGAGTCTAAAAGTATGTTATCGGGTTTGATATCACAATGAATTATCCTCTCCCTGCATTCCTCATGTAAATATGATATTCCACGTGCTATTCCGAGAATAATTTGATACCGTGTTTTCCAATTAAGATTATTCTTCTTTTCCTTCAACAAAACATAATCTAATGAACCACCCGGCATATACTCATAAACTATAAGCCTTTTATCTATTTCTGAGCAAAATCCACGAAGTTTAACCAGAGTTACATGTTGGATTGCCCCAAGTGTACTTACCTCTGCGCGAAATTGCTTCTCTCCTTGATTTGACCCTTCTAGCTTCTTCACGGCCACCTCAGTTAGATCAGGCATGGTGCCCTTAAACACATATCCGAACCCTCCACCCCCTAACCTCTCATTGAAGTTCTTTGTTACGATAAGTAAATCGCTATATGAAAATATAATCAATGAGTCTTTTGTCATCTTCTTTTGCATAACGGTTCTTCTCCATTTAGGTCGAAGTGAAAGCACATAAATAATGAAAAATACAATAATTATTGCCCCAATTGCGACTCCAATAACAACCCCAATTATGATTTTTTTAGAGTTACTTGAATTCGGTAAATCTGAGCCTGCTAGACGAATATATAGATCACCCCCGTTAGTATTACCACCTCCATAATATTGT
Organism: Juncus inflexus; assembly: GCA_024447665.1. NCBI lineage: Eukaryota > Viridiplantae > Streptophyta > Magnoliopsida > Poales > Juncaceae > Juncus > Juncus inflexus. The sequence continues at coordinate 1,547,158 of JAJHPC010000021.1, read as the reverse complement.
TCTAAATTTTTAATTTCGTCATTCCATACTAAACATCCATTATTATTAGAATAAGCCACGCAAGAGCAATTCCCCAAACAAGTGGTCTCACACTCTTTTTGACCCAAAACGGGTAAGCTCAATGGATTACTAGGTAGTCTCACATTGCCCATCTTAATAAATCCATCCTTTTCAGTGCCATTTCTCTCCGCACATTGCAATTTTGTCTTTCTCATACAACCTTTGTTAAAATCTTTTGAGTCCCAATCTTTTATTGATATCGGTTCAAACCCTCTTATGCAATTACATATATTTGAATGGGTCGAGTCGCATATTCCATAGGATCCGCAAAGAGAGTAAACATCGCATTGTGAAACAGGTTGAGTGAAAATGGGTTGTCATTGTTGAGTATTATTAAACCACCATAGTTGTTGAATTTGACCGTTTGAATCGACTACACCTCGAGTTAAAATGGAGCTATCAGTCATGGTATACATTGCATATTTCCGATCTGGTGTGTCGTTGAAGGTGAAGTTCAAATAGTTTGGACTGGTCGTGCCAAAAGTTGGTACTAGCGTAAAATATTTACCTGCCATATTATGTCATATATGATTAGGGACTTATTAGCTTAACTAAGTTTTTGATAAATAAAATTTGCAAAGTATATCTCCACGTAACAAGTTGCATTTTTTGTTGTGGCGCAAACGATCAGGAGATTTGATTTTCAAAATTTCAAATATTAAGTAAGAGACATAAAAATGTTGAATTACAAGAAAAACCCCCAAAAGTACTAGAAAAGGTGGGAAAGAAACCAAAAACCAAAATCTAAGGAGGCTATAATTAACAAGATAGAAACCAAGCAATACAAACACCATATATTTACTTTTATTTTTTGATAATTGGAGTAACACCAAATTTCCCCGTCCCTTTATTTTTCAAAGCCTTTTGAGGCCTATAATGATGGCACATCACCTCAATTATTTTAACTATTAGATTAAATAGTATATGGTTATATCCAGACTATTCAATTTTTCACTGATTTTGATTTTTTGTGGCTTTTTTACGTATCGTGCTAAACATGTATAACAATGATTGGTGCTTTTAGTTTTTCTTATTCTATATCCCGATTAGATCAAAATGGTTAAAGTTTTTTTATCGTTAGATTTGAATTAAATGGTTCCAACAAATCATGATATATTTCTGTTCAAAAAATAATCAAAGAGAATATGAAGAGTTCATTTATTAAAACATAAATATTATTTCTTTTTTCTTTAAAAAAATAATAATTCATAATGAAACATTATATTTTGAATAGTTTGAATTCAATATTGTTATGGTTCCAATTTAAATTCGTTTCAATCTGTCATATAATAAGATATGAATAAATCTTAGTCATTGATTAATCATTGAGTTTCTCTAATTGTTATTTATTTGAATATTTTTATGTTTTATTATCTTACATATACTTTTATTTATTTGTAGAAAATCATATCATGTTATATTGATGAAATGTATTGCTTTGTCATTCGTTAGATTAATGATAGATCAATTACATCTCATTATATATCACATGAGATCAAATGTGATTAATTTTATAGACTTTTATATGTCAATATTTTACATCTATCAAATATCAAATTTCTCATGTTACAAATATTTTATATAAATTCATTTATTCTCTTTCTTTTGAATTTCATATTGATATAGCCCTAAATAATTTTTTTCTTACTTCAGTATGTATATATTGAAAATATAGAAAAATATGCAAAACAATTATATAGGAGAATATATGTGCTTATAATATTAATATTAAATAAATAAGCTATTAAAACTTAATGTGGTTACTTCTTTTTTATTTTTAATTAATAATAAATTTTTAAAAAAAGCATCATATAGCGGACTTCTCCTAAAATAATTTTTTAATATAGAGATTTATTTATTCAATAAATATTGTAAATGACAATAATGCTTGTCACACTTTTTATACTTAGAATATATTAAATATGAAATAAATTACACAATTTTTTTTACATAAATGAATATCTTAATAAATTTTCAATGACTAAATTATTTTAAAATATTCTATCTTCTCTTCTCAAGAATTTTTTAGTAACCATTATTTGAATTATTTTTTTTCTAATTAAAACCTTTATATATAAATTTGATTGAATTTTCTATTTATATTGAGCTCCATATCATATTAGCTCTCTATCTAATTTTTCTTCCAATTGAATGTGTGAAGAAATTATATTGAATATGTATATAAAAAAAATATTATGTAAGAGAATGTCATTTAAATAATTAGATTGTTGTAACATATTGTAAATGAATAATCAATTTTTTTAAATGTATCATAAGTGAAAGATAATATATTCTAAGTAATTTTTTTTTATCGACATACATCTTCATTTAATAAAAAGTAGTATATTGCAAATAATATTTTTTAATGTTGAAACTATCACACTTTAATTTTGATACAAATAAAAATTTAATTTACAATTTTGAACTTATTATTATCCTTGCATTTAAGTAAATATTATAAGTCAGTGAATAATTTTATTTTTAATTAAAAATAAATTTTAAAACTTGCAACGTAGCGCAAGATTGCTTCTAGTATATATTAATCACTCATGGATTTTTCTTCTAGAATTAGATTTTTCATATATACTCAAAGGATAAAAAGAAAGTTATTTCATCCCTACCTGTCCAAAGTCCACTTGTCGAATAGATTTCTGACCCGTTCCACAAAATAACATATTGGTTCGATCCGTCCGGGTCCAAACTTTCTGTAAATGGACCTGGTGCAGGGTTGTCAGGGCTCTCCCAACACGTAATACCATTATACTCTCGAGTAATCTTATTATACCCGACCCATCCACCTGGCATCCACGTATTTGTCGGATGATCAAAACTCTGCCAGACGATTGAACCCGAGCCATTCGTGAGAATTAAGTTACTTGTGTCCGAAAGGGTGGCATGTGTGGCTTTAGAAGTTGTGTTGGTAGACCAAATCTGATGATTCGAACCATTTAAAAGGACCAAATTTCCATCATTTGATATTTTGAATTGCGATGAAAGCGGGTCGGTAATTGGTTCGACCCGGTTTGCAACCCAAACCACAGTTTGGTTAGGGAGTTTCTTGTACCAAACTCCTATGTAGTAGTTGTTTGAACTTTCGCTTGGTTTGAAGAAACCTAATTCAAAATTGCCTTCTTTTGAGACTAGGGTTTGGTTGCCGAGTAACGGGCTCGTAAGAGAGATCGTGTCGTTTGTTGCTAAAGAGATGTAGGGTTTGAGAGAAAAGAGAAGAGAGTATAAGATGAAGAATATCGAACAAGAGAGATTAGACATGGTATTCCTTTTGTTGAGAGAGATATCAGTATGGCAATAGACACATATGTGGCGTTCCTTTTGTTGAGAGAGAGATCAGAATGGAATTGGCATTTATGTGGAATTGTTATTGATAGATATATTTGAAGTACAAAGATCCTCTGTTGGGTCAATTGCATAAAAGTGTAGCCAATATGAAGAATTGCAATTTGGTCTTGAAATTTTTTGAAACCATCCCTGGCTTTAGCCAACATTCCTAGCCTCCATTTATTATAGTACCAAATAAAATATTTTCCAAGTCCTCAAATAGAGATTTTACAAAGTGCAAGGGCATACAGCCTTTTTCATTTTTCATGTTAATTTGCAGTACCCTCTACTACAAGATAAGTCTTTTTAGTTGAAATCATAAAGTTAAGTTTGAAGAAACCGAGGTCAAAATTTGGTGGGTTGCGTAGGTTTGAGGATGGATGCGCTAGAATCCATTTGCAGTCACTCTCAAGTGGACTTTCTTTGTTCATTTTTTCTGTTGCCAAATTTATTATTTGTCAAAAGTTAGAAATGAATCCACATTATGTATTGATATTAGCCACATTATGTAATGACCCCACATTATGTATTGATATTAGCCTCCAAGCTAATCGCCGCCGGCTGCCAGATATGCATTAGACCATTATTAGATAGAATATGTATTGGTCAATCAATAATCAATTTATGGTGAAGTCTATAATTTAGACTTTTTTCTTTATTTTCTCGTTTACAAACAATATACATTTATAAGTCAAAAAAAGTTACATTACATTATATTATATGAAATGATAAAAGACATATATTAGCCTATAGTAAAAGTTATAATAGAAAAGATATATTGGTCAGAGGAAAAATATACTAGTAATATAAAAGATATATAAAAGATATACTCAAAAGTAAATAACACATGATAAAGAACTTGTTATGTTACGCGGACACTTCAAAAATCCGGCTGTGTTCGTGTCGGACATGACGTTCCTCGGACACTCCTCGGACATGTGTCGGACACACCACGTGGCGTGTCAAATATTTTATTATTAAAAATCGTCACGATACTTCTCAGACATTTCTCAGGACACTTCTCAGACACATGCATTAGGTATCATAACCATTAAAGATTGTACGGCTGAGATCTTATCATTTATTTTACAATACTTTTAATCTATGTTGCGCGGATACTTTAAAAATCCAGTCGTGTCGTATCGGATACTTATACCTGTATCGGGTGCTCGGATACCGTATCGGACACGCCACGTAGCGTATCATAATATTTTATTCCAAAATAATACCGAATACTTCACAGATACTTCCCGTATCCGCATCGGATACTTCCAACGTAAGAATATTTATTCTTAAAATATATGATTTTGATTACATATATAAAATCAATAAAATAAGATTAAGACATCTAATTATTTAATTTACTATAACAAACAAATATTCTGCATTAAGATATTCCTATAATAATAAGTTTTTAGTATCTCCTATATTAAAATTTAATATATAAATATATATAAATTAATTAAATATATAAAATATAATTAATAAATAATAAAATAATATATAAATTGCCGTATTTGTATTTTCGATTTTTTAAGATTTTCCGTATCGCCGTATTCGTATCGTATCGGATACGGTGCCCGTATCCGTATAGCTGCATCACAGCTCCTGACTTTTGACTTTGTTCTTTCCGCCGTGTAATTTTGTTTGCTGAGCGAAGCGATCTCTTATCCCTGTCTCTCTCTCTCTCTCTCTCTCTCTCTGTTCAGCAAAAAAAAAAAAAAAAAACTAGTCTCTCTCCGCCTTCTCTCTCTTTCTCTTGGCCGGCCGTCGTCTCTTCTCTCTCATTCTTCCGTTTTGGCCGGTCGCCGCTTGCTACCTATCTCGCCGGCCGTCTTTTCTCCAGCCGCTCACCCTTTTCTCCGCCTCGGCCTCCGCCTTCTCTTCGCCTGATTAAGTGCTACACGTATTGAAAAGCTTCTGTCAAAGGCAGGTTTGTTTTAGCCCTAAACCATAAATTTTTTGTAGAGATAGAGTTTGAATCGGGTGTTGTTTTTGTTCTAGCTACAATGATTCTTCTGGTTCTGTTTTTTCAGTTTTATCCCTCAGAATTTGGATCAATTTGATCAGTTTTAATCCCTCAATTTTCAGTTTTCAATGGTTGTTTCTATTTGTTACAGATTTGATCAACTTAACAAAAAAATTCTGTTGTTTGTGTGACTTTTAGTCATGAAATTAAGTTCTGAGCAGCCAATTAGGCTTTTAATAACTTGATATTCATATACTTTGATAGTTGTCTTTATTTTTGCCTGTTAAATTAACAATAATTGTCAGTTCATACTTCATCATTGCGTAAATCTTATTGTATCTTTGCTCTCAATAGCTAGGGTTAAGAGGTTCAATGAGGGTGTGATGACTGCGCTTAAATCAGCTGTTATAGATTCCAATCGGGATTTCAAGGTCTCTAGGTGATATTTCTGTTAAAATAAGGGGGTTTTCTGAAAATTTCCCTGAGATTTAAAGTTTGGAACTTGCAATTTCTTTGTAGGAACTGCAAGTGATTGCCGAAATGCATGCAAGAGCAATGTTTGAGACAGCTAAATCAATCGAGAAATCTATATTAAAATCAGTATGTTTTAAAATTATAAAATTGTACCAATAGATGAAAAAAATTCAATATACTGTATTTCACTATATTATTTTGACGATATTTTATGGTATTACTTTATGATGTATTACTTTCTATTTTATGATAACATATTAAAAATATTTTTTTATTATTCCATATCTAAATTATAATTTTATTTTAAGTAAAATATTATTTTATTCTTCATTAATTATTATAATTTTGTTTATATTTTTGTTCACAATTATTTATATTTGATGTAAAAAATATATTTTTTTATTTTTAATTAAATAAAATTAAATTTAAAAATAATTATATGAGGATATTTTGGTCCATTAAATAGATAATGGGATGGAAAAGTTAAAGCTAACCTCATAGGGAGGTAAAAAAAATTCAACCCACTTTATAGGGGTTTTTGAAGAATTTGAAAAGTTAGGGGTTTTGGATAAATTCCAAAAATAAAATTAGGGGGTTTTTGAAGAATTCTCCTAAATTATTTGTTGGCAAAAGAATATATGAAAATAAATTACTTTTTAGGTGAAAAGTTTAGCAGAAAAGGCTGATGAACACAAGAAAAAGAAATTCAAGAGAGTTGAAGATAAAGTATTGGATGGGGTAATTTACTAGTTTGTACTTCTATATATTATGTTGATTTAAGGTCTTCTATGTACAAGATAGAATCTAACTATCCTCAAATAGTCGTGCCAAGCCTGCAATTCGAACTGTTTATGCCCAAAATTATATGTGAGGTTATGCTTGAACTATGCAATTAATAGTTTTGAGTTCAGTCTGGCTCCAAATGGCTTCAATTAAGCTTGAATTTTGAACTGCGCAAAAAAGTTCACCCATATTTGTGAAATTAGGTCTTCAAGCTTTCATTAATTGTTAATCATGGAAGTAAGCCACAAAAGGGTGATGATAAACATACCATATACTTCAAAATCACTAAATTGGTTTTCTATTTGTATAAAGTAGTAGTTATACTAAAATAGCCCCAATTTTTCATTTAAGTTGTCTAATTATTCTTCAATGGTAACTCAATATATACTCATTATGCAAAAGGACGCAATTCCAACTTATATGCTCAGGTGCTGAATAGAGGGAATTTTTTTTTAATTTCAAATCTGGACTTGCAAATTTTGAATTGTTTCAAATCCTTATAATGTCGAAGTTACCCTTCCATAGACATTATAATTAACCAAATTTCATACCTTTTTCTCTTATTTCTTCTATGACAAAATTAGATTAGAGTCATTTTTGATAGAATTCGGTTTTTGTTATTTTAGATGAAATTATGTCAAAAATAAGTTTACATTATTAAATTATTTTTATTTTATCAAAAAAACATTATTAAATAAATTTTAGGAAGATGCGAGCCTTCTACCAGAACTGGAGGCAGATGTTAGATAGGATTGTATTAAGCTGGGCCCATTTAAAAAAATCAGAACGTATGTATGAAAGTAACTAATTATAAGTTTTTTTTACCAATATAATTTTTTAACATTTTGAAAAATGAATTTTGAATATGCAGGTGTGGCCAAATAACTTGCAAGGGGTTGTTTTGGTGAAATTGAAGGAAGAAGGGATGACACTAAATGCATTTAATTAATGAATGGTAGATGGTAAGTCAAAATTTTTATCACAGTAAATGATAGAAATATTTCTTTATATCCCTAAAAATCCATAAAATATTAGAATTTAATTTATTAAATATAATTATTATATTTATGAAAGTAGGTTTGGTGGGAGATAAATACATGCAAGTGAAGATTTACGACTAACCATACCCTAATTCGTGATTTGTCTTGAAAATTTACAGCTCTCAATGTCTTCTGGGTAATTTATTGGTCGTTTTGGCTTTCTTACTTTTTACAACTCTTTGGTTCATCTAGCAGATTAGATATAAGTACTTTTCCTGTTGGAATTTAGTAGTTATACTATATAGTCTGGTTTCGTTCAATCACGCACCGAATAACCTATATGAGGTCAATATCTCAATAAAAAAATAGAGTAAAATATTCTTTTTTTTGCTTTCCTTTTATGAAATCAAAATTAGTCTCTTTCGGTTTATACAATGATAACCGTAAGTACTGATTTTTCGCAATATATTTCAACTTGCATCTCCATATTATATAACGAGTGCATGGTTATCTCAATATACTTCAATTTTGGCTATCATTGTGTGCATGGTTTTCTCAATATACTTCAATTTTGGCTATCATTGTGTGCATGGTTTTCTCAATATACTTCAATTTTGGCTATCTGAATTTTTCATTTGTGGAGAAATATGTGCATGTTTTTTAATCAATATTATCGGATGGTTTGGTAAAAGATTATGTAAGTCATTACAGAACTTATCTTTTTAATTGGTTCCAGAAACACCAAAAGAAAATAATATGGAGTGAGAAAAGAAGCATGAAAGAGAAAAAAAATAATCATACTTCGTTAGTTCTTTGGTTCTACATTTCATTTAATACTTTGTTTTAAAAATATGTGTTATTTATGGATATTATCATTTTATGGACATGCAAAAAGATAACATCTAATATATCGTCCATTTTTGTTTTGTAATGTATCAATTATATTTTTTCCTTCAGCGGAATGACCCAAATTAGTATTGTTTTTTGTTTGGTTATCTTATTTTTCTATTTAACAACTCATCCTTATTCTTTTCTTTTCCCTACCTTGATTTACTGGTGATTTCTTTATTTTGAATTTGAACAATTACAAAGTAAATTCCTTCTTTTCATCACTAATTAAGATGTCTTAATTGAGTATCGTTTTTAGCAGAACTCAAAGCGACATCAATTAAAATCAGCAGTCATTTATTCTATGTTAATGTTTTGCACATCTATCATAACCTAATTTTAACTTTATTACAATATTGTAGCAATATGATATTTTGGCTAGGGTTTTGAGGTGACAGATCATGCCTTCTTGGGTGGTCGTATCATGTATGTATGGTTTTATTTTGTTTATGGTTGAAATTGTAAAAAACAAGGGATAAGCGCCCTCTGCGCGGAATTTTCAAAAAAATTTATTGCCCGGTGCCATAACAAACACGAAGGAAAAATAGATGCACAATTGAGTAAAATCTACTTGAACTATCACATAATTGTTTGTTAAGGCATGACATGATTTTTTTTAATTTTGTATCATAATCATATTAAGAGTAATGTAGCATGAAATCTTTCTAGAAAATAATTCGCTCCTTTCGCATTTGTATGCTACAAATTAAATTTTGCCGATAGTACATAATAATCATAACTAACTATAAGAATTCCTAACATTACCGATTTTATTGAGTATGACTATCAAAAAGTATAAACATCATATAACACCTCATATTGACATAATCAAATTTAAGATTTTTTTGAGATAGCAAGGCAATAGTCTGCTTAAGATTGTATTAAAAATAGAATAAGAATTTGTTCACCTCATATATTATAATATTTAAGACATTCTAGATAGTAGGTTAATATATAGTCTGCTTTTAAGATTGTATTAAAAATAACCTTTCAGAAAAAAGATTTTGTATTAAAAATTGTATAAAAGTTTCTTTACATAAACTCCATATATTGTGATCCAATGCTTGATTGTTGAGTGAAATAAACCCCTCATATAATGGTCCAAGTTTCGTCTGAGCATACATGATACAACATACATTCAGGCCCAACAAAACACTTAATGTAGTCTACAAAATATATTGTATTTTATTTAGTAAACTCTCAATGCTGGCCATAAGATTAATATCAAATGGTAGAAAGAATTAAGAGTGACGTGGAGCATTTATGTTGAAGTACTATAGCAAAGGGGTTAAGGATTATATATATTAATAGATATGCTATGGTTATTATTAAAACATGTTATGTCATATGCATTAACATTATATTTATTTTGCTTTATTATAAACATTGTTGTCATCTAAATCGTAATGAAATTTCTTTTTGAATATCTCGCGCAACACGCGTGGCCTTTGCTAGTTTCATTTAATTTCAATGATGTCTGGGTGGAAGAATGTAATTAGAAATTACCATGGAAGAGGTAAAAGATATGGTCAAAGCTCTCAAAAAGAGAAAATCATCTGGCTCGGATGAATTACCCAATGAATTCTTTCAAGAATTTTGAGATGAAATGAAAGAAGATTTCGTGGCTTTGGTTAACGACTTCTACTCAAATTCGCTAGACTTGTCGCGGTTTAACCAAGCCGACCAAAAAAAGGACATGTCTCAATGAATGATTATCGGCCGATAAGTATAATTAACTTCTTGTCATAAGGTTACAATCATTTCTTGACAAATTTATTAAATCACAACAAACGGCTTTTGTTAAAAAGAGACAAATTACTCAAACATTTGTCAATACAAGAGAAGTAACATGTTTCTTGAAAAATAAAAAGCTTCCATCCATCTTGTTTAAAATAGACTTCAAGAAAGTGTTCGACTCCGTCTCTTGGGACTTCCTCGCCAAGATCCTCCAAGAACGGGGTTTCCTGAACAAATGGATTTTGTGGGTCCATAATTTCCTCACTTCTTCTTCCTCCTTCCTCAAAGTAAATAATTGGGAAGGAACACCATTCTTTCATAGGCGGAGAAAGAGGCAGGGGATCCCTATCCCCCATGTTATTCAATCTCATTGTCGATGTCGTCCAATAATACTTCCAACAAACAACAACATTGTTCAACTCTCACTTCTTACTACCACCAATCTTGTTACAATTTGCGGATGACACCACAATCCTTCCGAAGCGGATCTGATGAATCTTAAACTCATCGAGGAGACTCTTGATAATTTCTCAACCATATCGGGTCTAGATATAAATTGGCAAAAAGGTTCATGCAGTACCATTGCAGTAGCGAATGACCTAGCTTCTACAGTACCGCAATTTTTTAATTGTCAAGTGGAAAACTTCCCGCTAAAACTTCTAGAATTACCGCTAGCAGCTAAAAGGCTATCTAAAGCGATCTTCACGTTCATTTTGGAAAAGGTCCAAAGAAGGCTAGCGGGGTGGAAAGGAAAGATTCTATGCTTCGGTGGACGACTTACTCTGATTAAGTCTGGACTTCTATCTCTAGTTACATATGAGATGCAAGTGTTGCTATTCCTGATGTGGCATATAGACGAGATCAATAGACTCGCAAGGTCCTTTCTTTGGAGAGACGACAAAAAATGCTTGGGTGCGCATTGCTTAGTCGCATGGGACCGATTTTGCCTACTAAAGGAAAACGGAGTAGTTGGAATTGTATCTATTAGAAAGCAAAACATCTCCCTACTCCTGATTATGTCTTTTTAGTTATACCTTTTCTACTGTGTGTAAATTGTGGAAAATCGTCGTTTATATTCAACACAATTTAATAAAACAATTTATATTTTCCTATTATTCAAATTACGAGTATGAGCGGTAAATGAGTTTAGGAGTTGATAACAAGGAGGTGTGGCCTCAAGGTTAACTAATTTATTAAATTTAAAACTCAAGTATTAAGTCTGAATTCAAAAGTTTTTAAGCAAAATTTCCAAGGTTTATATTCAAAAATTCAGTTTTTAGCCAAATTTCAGCACGACACACTTTTGTGTTTTGATTCATAACTAGACCAAACGAACTTCAAATTCAATAAATCCATTGGAAACTAGAAAGAGAATATTTGTTATGGTTCTTTACTGATATTATAGTTTTATTCAGAAAATTCGAGAAATTAGTCCAGACAGTTGTTCCGATTCACAATATCAGATTTAGCAAATTTTAAAAAATTCTAGAAAATTAATCACAACTCCTAAATTCACTAAAATTTCACATAAATTCAATCACTTAGTCAGGAGCTTCAATAGAAAATTCATTCACAAATGTACAATAGATCAAAAGTTATTGAGAAAATTCAGATCTGGTTCCAGATTTAGGTCAGACAGAGCAGTTCTCACAAAATTGACAATATCTTCAAATCTATCTTAACAAATACTATTTTAAATTCCAGAAATGAATTCTACACTTCAAATTGCTTCAAGTAGGACTATTTTGATATTTTTTATATTTATTTTTATATTTTTAAAAATTAGAAAGAAACACAATAGAAAATCAAACAGGAAAAACAGAAATAGAAAATAACAAATTTAAAAAATTAATATCTCACAGATTATAAACAGAAATTGGGCAAACTTTGGGTTGAGAATGGACACAAATTTGACCTAAAAAGACAGAAAAACAGAAAAAATGCTGTAGCAGGAACAATTTTTTATATTTTTGGATACAATAAGGGAAACATTAACAATTAAGGGACGATTTTATGTAACAATCATACAAAAGTCTTTCCCTATCCTAAATCTACTAAATCATCACAAGAAACTCAGTTTGTAACTCAAAATTCATCGTTTTTACAAGAATATTCAGATCTGACTTTTCAGCAAAAAGGAGAAGAAATAAAGAGAATGAGATCAAAAAACTTTTGATTTCCAAGCTAGAATGCCTAAGGAAGAGATCTGGAGCTCCACTAGCAATCCTCCTCAAGCTAGAGCGAGAATTTTATTTTTTAACACCTTCAGCCCCTTTTCTGACCAGTCAGCCTTCAAACCCGAAATTCTCTCAAGGTAGAGCAGCGTTTCACGCTATTCTTGATCCCAGATCTTCACAATAACCCAATCTAGCTCAAGCAAAAAAAAAAACTACCGTTTTGATAAGGATTCTTCCCTCTTGATTGAGCTAAAGTGTCGACACAAGTCCGGTTAGTGAATCTCATGTTTTTGAGCTTAGAAATGAATAATGGTGAATTGGGATAACTTAGTGAGAGTGTGAGGATGAGTGATTAATGATAGAATGGATGGTGATGAACTTATATAGAGAATAAGGGGTAAAAATGGTGACTTCTCTGTTTGGGTTTGATCTGAGGGTTCAGGGACAATCTGGGTAGTTCAGTCAATCCATATCTGATCTGAGAAATCTTCTGTTCAAATTTCGTTGGATTTGGTGGAGATTTGAGCGGGTTATCAATCTCCTAATTTTCCCCCTGTTTCTGTCGAAATTTGGGTTTTTAAGATCTGTAGGAGGAGGGATATGAACTTTGTTCTCTACGGTTGGGAATGTACTGGACGGTCCACTATATTTTTTCAAAACTGTGGTGTTTGATTGCGAATCTTAGAGGGAATGAATGGATATGTCCGGTGTAAAACTGAACTGGAGATCTGTTTGAGAATATGTTAAAGGGAGTTGAGAAGTTGCAACAGCATACTGAGATCTTTTGTGGCCTAGCATTGCGAGTAAAAGCCTCAAACATAGTTCTGATTTGATGCGTGGACTAGATTCAAACTCCATTTATTTCTTTTTTTTTTGGCGCCATTTTTCGTTCTTCAAAAACTCGAGTATTGTTCGTCCCCTCATCTGCATTTCATAGGGGTGTAAACGGGGCGGATAATATCCGAATCCGAACCGTACCGTATCCGTAAAATATCCATATCCGAATAAAAATATCCGTATCCGATGGATACGGATACGGATAATTTATACGGATATGGATACGGATACAATATCTATTTTATGGGCGGATAAGGATACGGATATGGATATTATCCGTATCCGCATAATATTTCTATCCGGATATCCGTTTTTATAAAACTCAACGTAAATCCATATCAATTAAGTATTAATTTTCTTTTATTTCACAACCATATTGTTTTCCATCTTTCCTAATTTCCTTTTATTCATCTTCTTGTATATCTTTCCTCTATTTGACAACCGAGTTTTCATCTTTTCCTATTCTTCTTTAATCACTACATTCAACTTAGACATGTTTTAACTCTTTCTCCATCTAACAAAATCCTAGCCTTCAAAGTTGTGACATTTTTGTTTTAATATGTTTACTATATTGAAGTAGTTATATATATATTTTGTAGTTTGACTATGTAAATTGACTATGTAAAACGTTTATAATATCTTAGTATAATTTCTTATTCAAAACGTTTTCCTCTAAAATCTATATTTATATAGTAATCTAGCAAAGTCGAGTTTTGAAATGATATATCGGACTATATATTAGAATATCCGTTTTAACAATCCGAAATGAGTCCGTATTCGTATCCATATCCGTTTAATATCCGAACTGTATCCGTATCCAGATCTATCCGTATTCGTATCCGTATCCGAAAAAAATATGGATACAGATATGGTAAGAGCACTATCCGAACCGTTTACACCCCTAGCATTTCAGCAAAAGATACCACTCCAGATCTTTTCTTTGTTCTCTCACGAATCCGTAGAAACTTGAACGGTGTGATTTCGTTGAGTAAAGCTCGAGATATTGCTCTTTGAAACAGCTTCAACCCATAGTTCGAACAGCTCCGACCATTGTTGACTTTTTGAGCTCGCATTCCACTTTCAGCAAACGTCGTCTCAAACTAACATTCAGGGACTCATCTAGACTACCCCGGGCATAATCACAGCAAGTTTTAGCTGCTAATTCCCTCTCTTTTCATCGCACAAGCTCTATTTTCTACTCAGCTCTTGCAACTCGAAAAATAACCCAAAATCAATGAACTCACGAATCAGACCCCCATCCAGAAAAAATTTCTATCAAATTGAAGCCACAAAAACCTTTATACTACCTCATGTAGACTCACTGAATCAAGAAAACATCACCTTATTGAGAAATTCGAGCCAATTCGATTTGAATAAAATTTGACCGTTAAATCTGAAATTTCGTCGAACAGTTTACTGGCATGATTTCAAACTCAAATATCTCATTCATTTCTTCACCATTTGTTGTGTTATTGGTATCCATGGAAAAAGGGGAGAGAGGAGAATATAATGGAGTTGGCTTTGTTTGAAAAGGAGTTATTTAGTGGTCACGAGAAGTTTCAGCTCGATTAGTGTAATTTCAGCAAAAATAGATTTGAATTTCATCTAACATCTTCTTCAAACTCAATGTTCTCCCTCAATTATCATTTTCTGAGTTATTTATATCCATGGAAATAAGGGAGAAAGGAGAAGAGAATAGAGTAGGAAATATGAAAAAGTAAGCTCTGTAGATGAATTGGCAATCTCGAGAAATCTGCATCTCGAAATTGTTTATTTTCGGGCTGACAGGAGGTTTTTCGCGTTTTCCGACGAATTAATGCGGTTTTGAGGCCGGCGAGCTATACGGTTGTACTTGTCTTGTCGAGACGAGTCGAATGGTGGTAAGTTTGCTCAATTCTGAGCACTTCGAAAAATCAGCGTCTTTGAGAGAGAAAGAGTTGACTTTGACTTTTCATAGTTGACCAGAATTTTTCGCTCGTCATTTTTCAGCGATTCTTGCGCTGCTAGGTTTATTTTGTGGTATACTTTCATATGACATAAAGATGGTTTGAATCCACTTAATTCGAACGTCACGTTCCGATTCCAAACGTCATGAAAAACATGGACGTTTCTTCTCTGTTTTCGGGTCGAACGTGGTCGGTTCACGTATCGGTTTCAGAAATCTCGGGAGTTCGTTGGAATGTTGTAAGGGTATGTTTAGGGATGTTTTGGCCAGAAAACGGGTTTGTTGAGGCGTAATATAAAGGTGGTTAGGAACGTCACGTTTTTATTCCAAACGTCATGCAAAACGTGGACGTTTCTTCTCGGTTTTGGAACTGAACGTGGTCGTTTCATGTTTATGTTGGGTTTAAAAACGGCATGAGACAGTGGACATTTTCATAACATTTTGTGATCGTTTCTTACTCGTTCTAACGTTTGCTCTTTTTCACCGATATTTTTTAATCCTTTAGGGTTAGAGAAGTATGTGTATAGGAAATATGAGGATTTTAGGGAGAATTTGGCCATCTTTGGGCCATGATTTGTGTTATGGTACTTCTTTTGGAGTTGACTTTTTCAAATAAGTCATCCAATTCTTCTTTTTATAGTTTTTTCGCCTGAAAAATCACATAAAAATATATTAAGTAATTTTAAAATGAGTTTTATGAATTTAAGCATTTTTAATACATTTTATTTGAATTAAGGGTGAATCTATTATGATAAAAATCCTAAAAATGTGCATAAAAATACACATTATACTGTGTTGGATTGATATATCTTTTTAGTGGAATGTTATGCTTTTTTGTATTGTGTTGGATTCATATGTATTTTAGTTGTGTTTCTATGCCTTTTTCATTATTGAATATATCTTTTAGTGGATTGATATGTCTTTTAGTTGTGTTTATATGACTTTTTAGTTACTGCATATATGTCGTTTAGTGGAATATTATACATTTTTGTATTATTGTGCTATAAAAATAAAAGCAGCGAGCGGCATGGGGGTCTGATACGCTGCTGGAACAATTTTAGAACGTGTGCGCGGCGAGATACTTCATGAAGACACGTATCTAAGATGCGCCATTGCGCGACGTGGTGCGGCGCTACATAAGCTGGCACTCCATATTCGGACTAAAAAAATATACCAAATCAAACATGAGCAGAAAAGTTATAAATTTTGTACTATTGATCCAATTTTGGGGTATTGTGTGTGGCTTTATCATGCTTTTTCTCTTAACGTTTGAAGTCAAAATCAATACAAAAGTACTTAATTGTAGAAAAAGTAAGTAAAAATAATCACCTAATGTTATAAAAACAAAATGCAAACATTACAAAGCCCTTTTTTCAAGCAGTCCACTATAGATCATGTACAATATCTTTTAGAACTCCAGGTCAATAAAATAGGAATTGATATGTTTTACACAAATCACCCACTAGTTTATACATTCCACTTCCTTTAAAATCAACATCAAAATACTTTAGATAAATACAAGATAATTCAGAGGAACTCTTCTAGCATATATATCTTAATAAAATTATAAAAAAAATACTTCAACGATCAGGCTAGGCTAGTATTTAAATTCACTCTTCTACGACTTCAGAGTCGCGGTCGAAAATGACTCATAATTTATCTTCTCGTCCATTAAATGCTCTAAAGCCCTAGGCATGGGTGGCACATTAATCTCTAAAACCCCTTCTAGAACCTTCACCACTTGACTCATACTCGGACGATGAAACTCCAGATCCTGAATACACCAACACGCGATTCTGCATGCCCTTTTCAATTCATCCATATCATACTCTGAATCTTGTAATCCTTCATCTAATAAGTTAAATATATTATCATCTATAACTTGTTTGGCAGCCCAAGAAGGGAAATAACCCATTGTATCATCTTCTTCGAAATCTCTGGAGTTTCTCTTACCGGATATAATTTCAAAAAGCATCATACCAAAACTATACACGTCGACCTTCGTTGTAACGGGTTGACCCGACAGCCATTCAGGAGCTAGATAACATGTACCTCTCATTGTGGGTAAAACACGGCTAAAATTACGACCGATGAGTTTTGCCATACCAAAATCAGCTACCTTAGCACAAAAATTGAAATCTAAGAGTATGTTACCGGGTTTGATATCGCAATGAATTATCTTCTCTATGCATTCCTCGTGTAAGTACGTGATTCCACGTGCTATTCCGAGAATAATTTGATACCTCATTTTCCAATTAAGATTATTTCTCTTTCCGTTAAGCAAAACATTATCTAATGAACCACTGGGCATGTACACATAAACAAGGAGCATTTTGTCCATTTCAGAGTAAAATCCACGAAGTTTAACTAAATTTACATGCTGAATTGCCCCAAATGTACTTACCTCTGCTCGAAATTGCTTCTCTCCTTGATTGACCCCTTCTAGTTTCTTCACAGCCACCTCAGTTAGATCAGGCAGGCTTCCCTTAAACACGGATCCGAACCCTCCACCTTCTTATCTCTCACTAAAGTTTTTTGTAACGACAATCAAATCACTATACGAAAACATAATCAAGGAATCTTTAGTCATCTTCTTTTGCATAGTGTTCTTCTCCATTTGCGTCGAAGTGAAATCATATAGAAAATGGAAAATATGATAAGTATAGCCCCAACTATGACTCCAATGACAACTCCAATTATGACTTTTTTTAGAGTTACTTGAATTCAGTAAATCTGAGGCTGCTAGACGAATATATAGATCACCCCCATTAATATTACCACCTCCATAATATTGTTCTAAATTTCTAATTTCATAATTCCATATTAAACACCCATTATTATATGAATAAGCCACGCAAGAGCAATTCCCCAAACAAGTGATCTCACACTCTTTTTGACCCAAAACGGGTAAGCTTAATGGGTTATCAGGTAGCCTCACATTGCCCATCTTAACAAATCCATCCTTGTGAAGTTACGAGCGAAAGCCAGTGATGGGCAGGCACAGAACGGTAGTTATTCACTAGAGAAAGCTCTGCTGAAGTTAACTGAGCAGGTGAACCAGAAGATGAAAATGGGTCTGAAGTCATGGTATTGCTCTTTGCTTTGGAGGTGGAGAGGTAAGTGAGAAGTGGGGAGAAGTCGTAGCCGCCGATTAAGGTATTGGGTGGGGAAGAAATGGAGGAAGTGGAGGTTGTTTTCCAGGTTTTTTTGTTTCCTGGATTGGTATTATGTTATTGATTTTCTTTTTGAGGCTCTTTGTTTTATTTTTTTTTTTGCATTTGTAAAAAGAAAATTAATGAAAAATGGAAGAAGGCAATTGGGCTTAGTTTATTTCAATAAACAAAGTCATAGAACAGATGTTAGATTTTTTTTTTTTTAGTTTCTTACATGGTATTAAGAAAATTTGGATCTGTTTTCAAGGTTTTCTATTTCCTGGATTGGTATTCTGTTATTTCTTTACTTTTTGAGGTTCTTTATATTTTTTGTGAAGATAATAAATTAATGAAAAATGGAAGTAAGAAATTGGGCATACTCTATTTCAATAAAAAGTTATAAAAACAGATTTTATATTAAAAAAAATGGGCTGGATTATACTTGTGGGCTGATGAAATTTCATTTACATTTTTATTTAATTCGTTTCTAAATGTCATTACATGACCATGGGCATCCAAAGACCAATGTTAAAACACATTTTACTAAATAAATGAATAAATAAAAGGATTGAATGGCAGGTGAAAATGGAATAAAATAATATAGGGGATCAATGATTGGTGTCTTAGGTGCATAATTAGGAGAGGAGCATAGGCTAAATAAAATAACATTAAGTTATAAAATTGTGAACATACCAAACAAACAAGGTTATAATTTTGTTATTTTCATGAAGATGGTCCCTTGGAAAGCATCTTTTTTTTAATGCCTAGAGCTGTCAACCCAGATTAAATAAATAAATCTCGCCATTGTTATGATATGGCACCCCCAAATTGGAAACACTATAACAAGTTTCTCATTTTTCCTTTTTAGTTCTCTTTCCTTCTCATTATTTTTGGCTAAGGACCACAAAGACAAGTTAAAAGAGTTACGGCGACAATTAAAAAAAAGAGTTGTAGCGTAGCGTAGTGAAGTGAGTTATTTGGTTACATGCATTTATATAGAAAAATTATCAATCTATAACAAAATAAAAAAATTATATAGTTCAAACATGAGAGTTGTTATGTTATAGGCATTTAAGTTTTTACAGTGCTGATAGAATTATAATACTATAAAATAAATTATTACATATAACAAATTAATTGAGTTATAGAACTCAAGCAAATGAGTTGTTTGCTCCAGGCAATGAGCTCTTTGTTGGTGGAAAAAAAATATTAGCATATAACAAGTTAAAATAGTTATAGAGTTACCATCACTAAGTTAGCCTAGTATAATGGTATTAATCATACCTTTCCATATGTGAGGGGTTTGAATCCCGCGTCTAGCAGGATTTATTTAAAATTTAGGGACAGCATATGAGCTCATCCTAAAAAGAACGAAATAGATGGTCGTCTGTAGCTCTCCCTCATTTTTTTTAAAATAGTTATAGAGTTCAAGCATATGAACTGTTTAGTTCTTAGAAGTTCAACATTTAAGTAGATGATGGAAAAAGTAATAATAGAGAATTAACCTATAATGAGTTTAATATTCATAGAGTTCAAGTGTAGTACAAATAATTAACATAAATTTATCTTAACAATTTATCCATTGTAGTATATATTACATGTCAAATGAACAAAAATAACGAGATAAAATTTTCTCTCATGCTAGATATTTTTGATATATCATTTGTGTTAATTTTGGATGCTCTATTGTTGCTTTTATTATAATTTTCCCAATAATGATTTTGGCTAGCAATTTTCATGTTTCAAGGTACCTTTAGGGCAACTAGGCCAATAGCTTTTCTTATTCGAGCCGCTCATATTTTAACTCTATTTATTTTAAGAAAAGAAGGCATATGAAAGTTTAAACCATTAAAAGTGAATTTTAAATATTTAAAATCATGATATATATATATAAAGTATTGGAAATCATTTTTTGATAAGATTTATGATTATTAGGACAACAAATATGATAATAAGTTCAAATTGCTATCACATAATTTATGTGAATTTGTGTACATCAGAAAGTCATTCGTGTAGTTTCCTTTTTAAGTTGTTTGAACTTTAAAGTGAAATATTTATTTTCATCTATAGTCCTTAGATAGTATCATTTTTTACGGACTTTCATTTTACTTAGTTTATTGTAATAACTTTAACAAATAAAATTATATAATAATATTTTCTTTATAAAACACTCTAACCTCAAAAATCATTTCTATACTTCTTTGGTGTGTTTTGTGATTAGTGTGGGTAATTTGTGAATGCATTAGAAAAAAAAGGCGAAATCCGGAATTATGAAACACTGCACATTGTTTTCTTCATTTCTAGCCAATTGAACAGCAAACTAATTTTCATACCTTGACCCCTATTCCCCTCTCAGAATCTAATCCTCTCCAATCTATTATCACTATACATCTCCATTTATTTGTTTTAATTATATTATTATTATTAGCAATTATTCAAAATCTCTAATATTCAAATTTATAAATTATCATTTAACTTTTGAATATTTAAAAAATATTACTTTTAACTTTCTTTCTTCCAAACACCCACTTTTCAAGTACTAATAAAACCGCACAACTTTAACATTTATTTTAAACAATATTAAATAATATTAAATAATGATAAATAATATGTGATCACATTATTCAAATTATTTATCTATAATTTCATCATAAAGTAGAATATGTGTATATTATTTCTCAATTAATTCACAACAAGTAAAGGGTAATTGTGCCAAAAAAAAAAAGGAAATTGGTGGATCCGAAATATAAGAAGTTAGCATTATAAAGTTTTTGAGTATTTTAAACTTAGAGAGTTTTTGGAAAAGATAGAAATTTTTTTGTATTCCAAAATAAACAAAATTTTCAAAATATGAAAAAGTATAAGGTTTTTTCTTTTTTGAAAAATCTCCCACCAATTGAGATGTGCATTTTGATGACTGGAGGGAATAAAAAAGACACTCTGGCATGTGGGCTCACAGCTGACAGCTTTCCACATGATTTCATGAATCCCTATTCAATTCAAGCCAAAATTTAGAAGGATACCCTCTCTCTTCTTTGTTTATGTGCTTATCAAATATCAAGTGGTCTCTCAAAACTAAAGAGACCAAAATGCCCTTTTGAAAATTATCACTTCTATTTTTGTCATACATTTTTATGGTTTCAGATTTTTTTTCTTCTTTTTATAGTTTTTAAGTTTTTTTGGCTTCAAATATATCGTGGCATTTTAAATTAAAAATGCATGAAAATGATTTTCTAAGCTTGTTATAGGTTAATATCAATTTCAACATTATATAGCAAAGTATGAAAATTCAACTTTCATAATATCTATATTTTCCTTGTATATAGTGTATTATAAGTATTATAAGTCGAAGAAATAACATAACACATGTTATTTAGTTAGACAATTACGGTTAAAAAGATATAAAAATTTGTGAAAATAATATTTTTTCTATGACTTTATTTATTGTTCAATAATATTTAGATTATTTTTTGTACGTCAACATTTTTTTAGGATCATGTAATTTATTTATTTTATGCGTACTATGATTGATTAACTTCATTTATTTTTAAGATCAAATGAAATTTCTAATGAGTTTTGCTGAAATAGTTCACGCACAACATTTGTGTTGCACACACTTTTTCTCTCTTTTTCAAAAAAAAAAAAATCTTTAAATACATGATACTCACAAAAATATAACGATGATCATCATAAAAAGGAAAAAAAACTGAAACGCCCAGAGAAACGAAGTTTCCTTAATCTGCTCAATTTGAATATCTTTTATTTTTAGTTTACACCGTGAATCATTAACAAATTTTCCAAAATGCCATCTTACAGCTTATCTTCATTTAATTTTATATTTTTATTAGAATGATTTACTATACCATCAAATTTCAACCATCTAACAAACAATTCTATTTTTAGCTTAAATCACAATAGACTTTATCCTCAACATAAAATTACAAAACTACTATACAGCATAATCAAAAAAACATGACAGGCAATGGCAATAGAACTTATAATGCAAATATCACAACATTATATAGTTAACTAAAAAATAATATTTTCATTATAAACTTTATTGAAATCCAATCATGCTTTTGGTTCATATTGTATATATCATTTTTAATAAAACTATATTCATTATAAATAATCAAATTTCAATTAATAAATTTAAGGAAAATTGGAAATCACGCCGAGGTACTGTAGCGCCCATATAGCAACGGATTGAAATTATATACTGTTTTCTCACGCTTCTACGCTATATACTGTTTTTATTTTTTAAAATATATATTGTTTATCGAATTTTTTTTATATATTATTTGTTTTCAACTTGTATGTTTGTATATAATTTACAATTAGAGGGGTTATAATGGTCATGTCATGTGTTTATCTACTCTTTCTAAGCCCCATTTTGTTTCTCTCTCTTAAAACTCTCATTTCTCATTCTTCCCCTCAAAAAACAGAAAATAACAAAAAAACAATGGAGAAAACAAGACAGAATATTTTCCTTTCTCTCCCTCTCTTCGTAGCTCTCCTCCTCCTCTCCGCCGCCGTCTCCGCCGCCGGCGCCGGCACCTCAATCCATGAACTCCTCAAAGCCCACGGCTTGCCGGCCGGCATCCTCCCAAAGTCATCCTACATATCATCCTTCACTCTTGACTCAGACACGGGCTTGCTCACCGTGAACCTCACGCAGAGCTGCTACGCGCGTTACGCCGATTCGGACCTCGCGTTCTTCGATAATTACGTGACGGGCAATCTCAGTTTTGGGTCTTTGAATGGCGTGAATGGGTTGCAGCAGGAGGAGTTGTTCGTCTGGTTGCCTGTCAAGGGGATTCTGATTGAGGAACAACAATCTGGTGTTTTGTTGTTTGATATTGGATTGGCCCACAAACGATTGTCACGGTCTCTTTTTGAGGATCCGCCTGATTGTCAGACTAAAGATGGATTGAATCAGGAGGACATTCAAGGTGAGTTATTTTCGAATTTTGAATACATATTCAACATTTTTCATGATTTTTATTCTGTTAATCGTTTTGGGTTCTTCTTATTTTTCTTGAATCATCATTATTGCCAAATTTTTCAAGAATATAAACCAAACCAATCAGAATTTGTTCCTGCCCATTATGTCATTACTATTAGATTCTGATTTCAGCTCGAAATAAATATTGGGTCATTTTGAGATTTTTTTTTCTGGGTTCTTAATTTTGGATGATTTTTATTTTTTTAAATCTAAATTTGTTGGATTTATCCATTTGGAATCTAGAAAGATCAACTTTTCGTGCGTTCTGTTTTTAATCCTTCTTTTTATTCATGCTGCATTTCGCATTTAATTCTGACAGTTGATGGATTTCATAAGTCCTTTTTTAGGTTAATAGTCTGTACAATTCCATTAAATTTGAAAAAGAGCAAAATATTATTCCGTAATTAGTAATCTTGTCATAAAACACTCCAGTAAACATTAGTAAATATCATTCTTATCATATCATATCATCCCAAAAAAGAAAAAAAAATGTTAGAAGTATAATATGTAGTTCCAATTTGTGTTTTGTGATACTTTTCTTTTCAGTCTTGAAAGAGAATAATGAAATGACTAATGAGGGATATTATATTATATTATATACAAAAGTGTAATTTTGGGGATTTATGAGGGTAAAAGGATGGAAATATTCCCAGTAAAATTTATCCTCAGATACTTTAATTATAGATTAATTATTCTTTTGCGGCGCTAGAGGAGTTTGAAAAGCTGAGAATTCAATTTTTTAGGGTTTTCTTTCTTTCCGTCCTTCAGCTGAATAGGAGGCATTTAATGTGAGCTTTTAATACTTGCTTGTGTCTGCTTATTTATTTTGTTGCATGGCTTGTTGAAAATAATAAAATAATTTACTATTGTCCCCTTTGAAATCCTAAAATATCAAATACATCCTTATAAAATGCGAAACATAAAATGAAATTTTGCCCAAAAAAATGGAATTTTAGCCTATGTGTTTGGATATGATGTCTTTTAAGTTAGGGTTTCATTTTCTTTTAATAATTTGAAGTTTTAAGTATTGTATATATGCTCCGAAACTAATATTCTTTACATAAATGATCTTGTTTAAGTGTTATAAATTATAATATGAATTAATATCTGAAATCTTGTTTTATTTGATAAATAAAACATTTTTATTAATTTAATCTAATATTCCGTTGTATAATATAGGGGTTTTTGGAAGAAGAGAAGGGCCTCAAGTTGCGAGATAAAAGAGAAAGGAAGAAAAACAGAGGATGGTAAAATTGCAAGGAAACCCCTTAGAAAAACTAAATTATGAAAGAAGGCATCATGACTAGTTTTTTCCGCTCTTTGTGCATTTTCTCTCAGTGCTCTGTTGTTGTAATTTTAAATTTTTATATGGGCGTTTTATATGAGAGGATGAGTTTAAAAAATATGGTTATAAAATAGCTTTGCATTTTTTTCTCTCTTTTTTTGTGCATTTCTTTTTAAAATTTTGAATTGGTGAGAGTTTGATTTTAACGAATCAATTAAATTTTCAAGAAAGTTTGGTTTTGACCTAATTTATGATTGTGCTTCTATTTGTGTGAACAATTACTCAGATAAATTTAATACAATTAACTTTATTTAAGTGTGAGGGAATAAACGAGAGAGTGGAATTGTGGAATATAAAATAATAGTTAATTAATTCGTTTTATAATGAAAGATTGAATAGTGGAATAATGCAAGAAAGATAAAATAATATTTTCTTGAGAGAAAGTTGGCTATTCTTTAGTTTAGTTCCATTATTTCCTCTCTTACAATATACTATATTCCAAATTAGGACCCCTAATTCCCAATTTTATATCAAAATTAGGGCTTTATTACCCCCAAAATTCCACTACTTAAATTCATTTCATAATTAGGGTTTTACTGACATTCCACATACCAATGAGAATCTGTTGAGTTGGATTAAAAGTACCAATCAATGCCAGGTCAGCAAATGGACTAATGAAAAAAGAGACAAAGTAAGAGAGAAATCACAAGTGTATTCACATGTGCAATTTCTTCTCTTGGTTTGGTTTGGTTTGGTGATGGGATGGCACATTTATTTCTTCATTTGGAATCTTCTTTTTGTTATTTTTTTCTTCATTCTTTTAATTTTGTCTATGGTTGGCAAGGCTCTTTTATATTTATGATGCTTTGTGATGATAAGAACAAGGAGACTCAATTGGGTATATTATTTTATTTATTTGGTGTGATAGAATGAATAACTAATGAGAACTTGCCACGTCATTCAACTTGCTGATATGACATGCGCTTTTTATGATGAAAAGATATTTTAGGGAATGTTAAAAGGATAGTATATCATAATTGGATGAAAATGCTATTTTTCTGAATTAATGCATTTTATTAAAGAACTTCTCAAAATAAAAAGAATAATCAAGTGTTTTCAATTGATATTGTAAAGCATGATTTTGCATTAGACAATTTTTATGAACAAAGTATATTTCAGATACGAATTATGTTTCGCACAACGTAGTAGTTAGATTTTCACTTGTAGCACTCAATTTATGCATCGACATATCTTCAAATATGATACGCCATTTAGCATTTTTCATTTCTTCAAACTCAAGAGTAAAAGAAAACACTAACAAATTACAAAACAAAATAAACAGCCTTTCACAATTGTTATTACATTACCACAAAAAAACTCATCTTACAAAACCAACAAAAACACAACTAACAAAACAGAAATTTATTCTTTCATAAAATATAACAAGACTACTCCAAAATATAACACATTTATTCCTTTATTTATTGCTTTATTTATCTATTTATTATTCATTCATATAAAGTCATCGTCTTGTTGAAAGTGCTCCAAATCCGGATGATTACCAGGATTTCTCCCTCTCCTGAATACAAAAAAATTCAAATTTAATTAAGAAAATGTTAAAAAATTTAAATAATTCACTTGATTTATCAAAATAATGACAAAAAGATGTTATATTTGATGTAAAAATTATATTAATTTACCTAATAAAGCGTGACGGTTCAAAACCAGGCACGTCAGGTGGACCAATTGGATCGTACCTTGAACCAGGTACAATTCCCCTGTTTATTTAATTAATTAAAATTAGTGAAATATTTATATAAAATTGAAATATTACATTTTGTTTTATATATACTTAATGGATGCAAATCGCAAAAGCATTATGTTGATTTTATTAATGAATTTATTTTCATGAAATGAATTAAATATATTTTAGTGCAAAATAAATATGATATTACGATGACAAATCGGATCGTAGTGGGCCCATTATAATATCTCCGTTTCATTTATTTTATTATTGTGGAAATATTATATGAAATGAAATATTTTCTTGTTTGGATGTATATTTAATTGATACAAAATCATTATGAACAAATTATGTTGATCAATGATTTATTGAATAAATGAGAATTTTCCAAAGGCCTCCAATATTTTCTCAAATTTATACCTAACTTTGGAATATTAAAATGACCCTACTTTTTTTTAAAAGCAAAGGATTTCTGACAAATAAAAAATTTTAAGTAGTTTTTTTTTTTTCTAATAT
This sequence comes from Juncus inflexus, assembly GCA_024447665.1. Lineage (NCBI taxonomy): Eukaryota > Viridiplantae > Streptophyta > Magnoliopsida > Poales > Juncaceae > Juncus > Juncus inflexus. The sequence continues at coordinate 1,520,270 of JAJHPC010000021.1, read as the reverse complement.
TCCAAACATTAGAATTTTTTTTGATAAATTTGAGAAAATATAGGCTCTTTTTTAGGGAAAAAATTCCCAATTTATTTTCATGAATATTTCTTATGTAAAATGAAATAAAATAAAATACTCACTGTGGTACACCAGGCATGCCAGGCTGGCCAGGACGAAAGAACATCGGATTATTAGGCCCTGTAATATAAAATAAATTAATTAATATTCAATTTAAATAAAATTTTCGACATATATACAACCAAAAAATTAAAAACATAAATACACAACAAAAAATAATTATTTATTAAGACGAGTAAATCACCTATCAGCATGCTGCCATCACCTCTATCACCCCTGAATAAATTAAACATAAAAAAACAAATTAGAAACTAAACTTAAAAATCAAACACAAATTTGCAAAATAGCCCCTGCATTATGCTTAAATCGCAACAAAAACCGCCACTATTGAAAATTCCAAATAACCCCTGTAATTTTAGAAAATTGCAAACTAAAAGTCTAAAACTACCATTTGGTAAGAAAAAAGTTTTTTTTTTTTTTTTTTTTTTGCAATTGCCAATAATAAAGCTTTTTTTTTTTAATTTAAGCATAACGCAAGTTTTTAGTTTCTATTTTTTGTAAATTTGCCAAAATAAGTATAGAATTAAATGAAAATGTGAAATTACCTGGTAGGATAAAATCCTGCACCGGGTCCAGGATGAAGATCGCTGTATCCAGAGTTAGCAGGAATTGGAGGATATATCACACCACTAAAATTAATTAATGAATAAATAAATAATAATAATAATAATTAATAAGTAATAATGATAATCATCGTAATAATAATAATAATAACAATAGTGATACAATAATACTAATAATAAATTAAAAATAATACTAAAATAAAATTTATAATAATAATAATAATACAATAAATAAATAAATAATAAATAATAATAATAATAACAATAATAATGAAATTAACGATAATACTAAAATAAAATTCATAATAATAATAATAATAATAAATAAAATTCATACTAATCAGATGAAGCAGGGACTCTATCACTTCCTTCATAACTGCACCACAAAAATAAAATAAAAAATTAATTAAGAAAAATAAAAATAAAATAAATTGCAAAACAACAAAACAAGAAAATAGTTTAATTAAAATAAAATTTAGTCATTACATGTTTGAAGAAGAAGAGGAAGCGGATTCTTTACTCTTTTCTTCCTTATCTTTGGAAATTATGGTTTTACCCTCGACTTTTTCTAAAATCGCTGAATTAATACTCTCAATTAGCCCCTTGAAATTCTTGTACATATCAGTGTAATTTTTCGACTGAGTTTCGCCTGACACAAAATCTTCAACCCTAAAAAAACAAATATCAAAAAATTAAATTAAATTAAAGTTTATGTTATACTTTTCAAGTACACAAATTTACAAGTTATTTTACTTTTGTTTTGTCCAATTTTAACATTTTTGAAGTGTTAACATACCTTGATTTAGTATTTTTTTTTCCTAATATTTGTAATTTTCTACAACTGAATGGGCATGTACAAAAGATATAAATTCAAATGAATTGAAATTAACAAAAAGGTCCCTGGAATTACTTGATTTTCATTTAGTCCCAATATATGATGAATTGTGATGTTTGAAAATTTTCTCCTACTAAATTTATAAAATTGAGATTCTTCTTTTTAACTTTTTGATTTTTTGAGTTTATACAATCATTTAAACCCAATTTAAGAACTAACAAGTTTACAACAAACAAAAAATCATGCATACGAAAAAAATATTGAGTTTTAAAAGAGTAGAAATTAATAAAAAAGATTCCCCTAATTTTCGTATTTTTAGCAAAGCATACTCTGGTTGTACCAGTAAATTTAGGGTAATTTAGGTTTTTTAATGCAAAAACAGGATTTGGGGCTATTTTAGGGATTGTAATTGATATTGATAGAGAATTTAGGGTTTATAGTGGAATTGGGTAGTTTTGAGAGTTGATTTTGGACAATAAATAGGTTACAAAGATGAAATACCAAACAGAGCAAAAAAAATTTACAAAAAAGCCCCTGTAAAAAATTACTTGATTTTCAGATGAAACGGTTCTTTATCCTCATCAAGATCAACCGTATCCACAGCGAGAAGAGAATCTCCGAAAGCCAAAACTTTCACCAAAACTCGCTTTTTCACACTTTGGTCCTCCTTACAGTACAGAAACGCGTATCGGTCCTCCATCTCGTTCCAGCCCTCGATTCCCACCTCCTCTTTACCTAAAAAACCGAAGAAAAAATCATCTAATTAAATCATCAAATTTCATAATTACTTCTTCGTAATTGGATTTTACATGCAAAAATCACAACTCTGAGACCAATCAATCAACAAAAAACACAAAAGATTGAAGAAATTTAACAAAATGGTCCCGAATTACTTGATTTTTTAGATGAAAAGGATCTTTATCCTCGTCAAGAGTATAAAGAAATTAAAAAAATTGAATAGAAATCATCCAATTTAACAATTCCCTGTTCATAATTACGTTTCACATCCAAAAATTCACAAATTTAACAACAACCAATCAACGAAAAACCCAAAAAAGATAATGTTTTTTAAGTACATGAGGCGGAGGCGGCGGAGGCGGCGGAGGCGGCGGCGGCGGCGGATCCAACGGCGCAGAGGGAATAACCGGCGGCGAGGAAGGCGGAGTGGACGGCGAAGACGGCCTTGTCTTGGGCGTGGCGGAAGGTCGGGCGCGAGGCCTTGAGCACCGCCATCGCCGCTTGCTCCGTCGCCATTGTCACGGATGTTCACTAGGGTTTTACGAGAGAGAGAAGTTGGAGGAGATGAAGCGGTTTGTTTTGAAGGGTTTATTATTTGGGGAAGAAGAAAGAAAGAAAGAAAGAAGTTAATGAAAAGGGATTGGTGAGTAATTATGAGCTGGGCTTTTTGGGCCTAAACTTGAATTATTAGTCTATGAATTGATAAAGAAAAGGGAGCTGATACTGTAGCGATGCCATAGCAACCGTATATATAAATTGAAAATAGTATATATAAACATATTAACTGAAAACAAATTGTATATATAAATTCATTCGATAAAACAGTATATATTTTAAAAAAATGAAAATATTATATACAAACATATAAACTGAAAGCAAACAGTATAATCGGTAAACAATATATATTTTAAAAAGTGAAAACAATATATAACATATATAAAAACGTGAGAAAACAATATATAATTTTAATCTGTCGCTACAAGATCACTACAGTATTCCGGTGTAATTTTCAATTTCCCTAAAGAAAAACCCTTGATTGTATTGTTTTTCTTTATATTTTTGAACAAAATATATCAAAATAATGTATCAAATGAGATATTTTCTGAGTTGATGGATTTGGTGAAAGCTTGTTTCTCAGAAAAAGAATATTTGAATGTAGTCAGATAATGAGATAATTATATTGTATTGTATTCAGATAATAACCCCACCCCATTACTTTTCATCTCTTTTTGAGCCGTTTCACGAGATGTCATGTCATCCAAATAACCATAACCTGAGCCGTTAAATGACGAAAATGTTTACATCTTATTTGTTGATTCAAGTCTGATTTTATATGTTTTATGTACTTTTCAAGTTCACATACAAAAAATAACAAACAAAAGAATAAACAACACATTGACAAACATTACTACAAAGATTTATTCACCTTTACCATACAAAAAATCAGCAAACCATATTAAAAACTCATCCCAAAAAACCAACAAAAAACACAACTAAACAGACTAGATATTTATTCCTTCAAAAATTAAAACAAGACAATTCCAAAAATATTAGATATTCCTTCAATTATTTATGTAGCATTCACATAAAGTCAGGTTCTTGTTGAAAGGGCTCCAGATCCGGATGCGTTGTAGGATTCCTCCCTCCCCTTAAGAAATAAATTTTTAAAAATGTTCAAAAAAAATGTCAATTGATTTAACAAAATAAATGAAAAAATGTGATCTTTTAGTAAAAAAATTAATTAATTACCTAATAAAATGTGATGGGTCAAAACCAGGACCAATCGGATCACGGCGGATCCAAGGTATAATTCTCCTGTTTCATTAATTATTTATTTAGATTAGTGGAACTACTTTTAAATTACATATAAACAATAAATAATAATTATTTAAAATTAGTGTGAAAAAAATAATAAAATTTAATTAGAATACTTACGGTGGTACACCAGGTATGTCAGGATAGTCAGGAGGAAAGGGCATTGGATTATAAGGCCCTTAAATATAAAATAAACAAATTAAACTAAATTTTTGGAAATTTATGCATATACGCAAAAACCATTAGAAAAGAAAAACAATAATAATAATTTCTTTTTATTAAGCCTAAATTACATATCAGTGTGCTACCATCTCCTCCATTGCCCCTGATTAAATAAAAAATAAATAAATAAATTAGAAACAAAGTTTAACAATAAAGAGAAATTTGAAAACAGCTATCATATATTATGCTCAAATTGTAAAATAAAACCTCCAGTATTGGAAATTAATAAAAGTAAAAATTAGCTTACATGTCTGAAGAAGAAGCGGATTCATTACTATTTTCTTTGGAAATTAAATTTTACCCTCAATTTTGTCTAAAATTGCGGAATTAACACTCACAATTAGCCCCTTGAAATTCTTGTACATTTCACTGTAATTTTTTGACTGAGTTTCGCTTACTGACACAAAATCTTCCACCCTAGCAAAAAATAAAAAAATAAAAAATTCTGTTTTAGAACCGAAAATTTCAAGTTCATATTCTTTTGTAGGATTTTTTTTATTTGAAGATTTAATATGCTCAATTTAGTTAGAAAGTTTTTTTTTAAAGCTAGTTAGAAAGTTATATTTAAATTTAGTCTTTCAATCTACAAGACTGGTCGACGGTTTTCAACTTATCTCTTTCAAATGTGGCGACAACAGAATTAGACAACCTTATTACTATCTGGGATGATTGGATTAATTCGACACTAACGGGTACAGATTCGATGGCTGACTGGTCTCTACAATCCAACGGAAAATTTACATCTGCATCATTCTATACATTACTTTCTGCAAACCCAAAATGTAAAGTCTCTTACGACTATATTTGGAATCTCCGAGTGCCACCTAAAATTCGCATATTTATTTGGAGGCTTGTGAGAGATATCTTACCCACTATAGATCAACTTGGCAGAAGGGGCTTTATTCTGCCGAATATATGTTTGTTGTGCATGAGGGAGGCCGAATTGTGTTTACATTTATTCCAAGATTGCACATTCACAACACAAATCTTCGACTTACTGGGAATACAAAACATTCAGACAATTGAAACCCTAAAACAAAAAGGGGACCTAGACCTAAGAATCCAATTAGCATCTGCGTCATTTTGGGTATGGAAAGAAAGATGCGCAAGAACATTCAGGAATGAAGCTTTAACCGTGCAAAAAATTTTAGCAGTAATCAAGGCTGACATTTCTCTCTGGAAGAATCTACTCTAATTTTGTTGACACCATATTGGGTTTTCTTTTCTTTTAATTCATTTCCTGGGCCAATTCTCTTGGCAAATTATTTCTAATTTTATTGTAACGAACGTCTAAATTTAGCTTAATACAAATTGCAGGCTCTCAGGTTTAACCTGGGGTCTACTGTCAAAAAAAAAGTTATTTGTAAATTTAGCATTTTTTTTCTATGTTTTGTATTTTTCTACAACTAAATGGGCTAAAATAGAAATACCCATTACGAAACTGCATTAAAGAAGATATAAAGTAAAAATGGATTGAAAATAAAAATTAACTAATAGGCCCCTGAATTACTTCATTTTTATAAAATTGATGTTTTACTTTTTCAAAATTCTAATCTTTTTATGGTAGAGGAATGTTGCTGGAGAATCAGGAGTAATGTTAATGCCTGGTTAAGAAGTTGTAATTTAGAGAGTTCGAGTGTTGAGAACAATAGTTTAGAATTAATACAGGCAATAGTTAGTTCCTGTGACTTGTTTGTAATTGTTCCTTGTTCTTTAGTTGTAGCTAGGCTGCCTTTCAGGCAGGCCTGATTATGTAAATATAAACCTTAAGTATCAATTAATCTGATACAAGGGTCCCATTGGGTAACCCTTGCTTCCTTAAAAAAAAGATTCTAATTTTTTGAGTTTATACAACCAATAAAACCCAATTTAAGAACGAACTAAAAATCATGCATAAACAAAATAAATATTAATTAGTTCTAAAATTGAATAAAAATTTACAAAAAGGTTCCTGAATTACTTGATTTTAAGATGAAAGGGTTCTTTATCCTCATCAATATTAACAGCATCCACAGCAAGAAGAGAGTCTCCAAAACATAATGCCTTTACTAAAACTCGTTTTTTTACGCTTTGGTCCTCCTTACAATAAAGAAATGTGTATCGGTCCTCCATCTCGTTCCACCCCTCAATTCCCACCTCCTCATTACATAAAACCGATTTTTTTTAATTAAATCATTAATCTTGTTCATAATTAGGTTTTACGTGCAAAAAACGCAATTTTAAGAGCAATCGATCAACCAATAACCAAAAAAAAGTCTTCACAACATGTCTGGCAACATGATTAGCATCATGATAAATATATATGAAATTTTTTGCTGTACATTATTACCTTTATATTTCATTAATTTCCATATTCATTATGATGTAAATCATGTTGTCATGTGGAGACTTTTTGCAAAAAAAAAAAAAGAACAAAACGAAAAGCCCCTACTACATCAAGAAAAAAAGAATAGAAAAGAAAAAAAAATAGAAGCATACAAGAGGAGAAATTATCGGTGGCGAGTCCCACAGCACAGAAATAGAAGCATACAAGAAAAAAATAGAAGCCTACTACATCAAGAAGATCACGCTCAAGAGCTCCGACAATGAGGAATTTGTGGTCGAAGAATCTGTCGCGATGGAGTCTCAGATGATCCGTCACATGATTGAAGACGACTGTGCCGAGAGCACGATCCCTCTCCCTAACATCACCTCTAAGATCCTTTCCAAGGCGATCGAGTACTGCAACAACCATGTCGAGGCGGCAGCGGCAAAGCTTGAGGAGCTCCAGGCCTGGACACAGAATTCATGAAAGTTGACCAAGCTGTGTTGTTCGATCTCATCTTGGCTGCTAATTATCTGAACATCAAGGGGCTTCTTATGCCGGAACAAATCCACAAGCATTTCAACATCAAGAACGACTTCACGCAGGAAGAAGAAGACGAGATCTGCTTACAAAATACACCATAAAAGAACATGAGTTAAGTTTGTAAAGAGAAAGGTTGAACCTGAGATTCTGCAATTAATATAATATAAAAAGGATCTAAGAGTTCATTACAAATCAGAGCCAAGAGAGTTGACTAAGTAAAAGTAGAAACAACTGAAATAAAAAAACCGAAGAACTGAAGTACCCAATCACAGCAGGCGCATCCATAGGGCCAGGTCAAATGTACTGTAATTGAATCTAGAATCACTCTGGCAGTCGATTGTCGATCTGTGAAGCTCCTTGGACATCTCTCTCTTTTCATATCCAGAAGCATGTGATCGTAATTTTAATTCTAAAGAGGGCATCCCCTTTTTCTTTGAGAATTTGTATGTTGTTTATACCGTCTAATTGCATTCCCTGAAAGATCGTCATCGCAAATGGGCATTCTTGAAATAAATGTCATATTGATTCCGCCGCCACTTTGCATAAAGGGCAGATGTTAGACAGGATGCATCCCCTTTTCCCAAGCTAGTCTACCGTTGGCAGTATATCTCTTACTAATCTCTATAGAAATATCCTAAGATTAGGCGGCATTTTTAGTTTCCAAATGTAGTTGTAAGATATCTTTATTTTAGGATTAGACGCGAGCAATTTATAGACCATGCTAGTCGCAAATTGTCCTTCTTTGCCTAGAGACCAGAGAATGGTTTGTTCGCCATTTGTATTTTCTGAGGCACTCCATTCATCCCAAAGGACAATGAGTTGTTCTAGTTCTCCTGCCGCCACAGTTGAGAGGGGTTGGTTGAATATTGCGGACCAATCTTCTAGTTGAAATGCATCATTAACGGAAATATTGTGGCCATTATTAACAAAAGAAAAGAGGTTCAGGAAGGAAGTTTCTAGCCTCTGTCCCATCCAATTATGTTTCCAGAATAATGTTGCATCTAGGAAGGCGCCATGGAAACGTGTGAAATTGTTGAAGATAGGCATGACTGAGTTAATTTCTGACATGAGAGGCGATTTGTAAACCTGAATGACCTATGAGTGTTTGTTCGTATATTTGCCTTACTAGGTTAGCCCAAATCCCCCTGTTTGATCCATAAAACTTCCATGTCCATTTGACTAGAATGCCATGTTCATATGATGCATGTTTTTAATTCTTAATCCCCCATTTTCTTTTGGGAAAGCAAACAGAGTCCCAGTTGAGAATAGAGTGCTTTACTTTTGAATGCATGATATCTCTGCCATTTTGTTAAAAAAAACTATGTGATGACGTGGCAGGCTAGGAGTGAATAGAGTGATGTACTTTTTCTTAGATAACCTTAGAAAGTTGTGTTATTACTTTAAAGGGACTTCGTTACTCTATCTCTAGAATCACTATCAAGTTTATGGTCAAAATGATCAATCTCCTAATATGGTCACTTATATTATTTTTTAATTTTTTTTTTGTTTTCAACAATCATCTAATATATTAGAATAATCATATATAATTAAAATTTCAATAATCATTAATTTATAATAATTATTCATTTCAATGATCACCTATTTAAAAAAAATAAGAATATCACTTCTTGAAGATGGATTTGTGGATAATTCTGTACTGGGCTATGTATGCTCTTTGTTTCAAGATCACTAATTTCCGCTTGTTGAATGAACCTTCTCTGAGTTGCTGGTGCTGAATTTTTTTTTTTTTTTTTATCTCTGTTGGCGCTGAAATTTGATAGCTTTAACACTATCAACATACTCAAACAACGTGTTCTGAGACTATGGTTTAAGACTCAAATTAATATGGCGTATTAAAACATTCCACCTTTTTGTTGAAGAAACAAAGAACAGATAAATCGGCTACTATACAAAAAAAAAAAATAACGCCGTAGAACACAAATTAGTCATATAACAAATTACTAAATTTAGACTATAAATCACTCAAATATTAGAACTCTGAGGTGTAAAACACTCTAGAATTTATGTGTAGAAATCATTTTTGCACATCTTATTATGATCTTTCATATTAGATCCATTATCATAACCTCAAATATAATCAAGTTCAAGTTAGCATTTTTTTAGTGTACTTATAAGTTCAATAAATGGCATTTTACTTGGTGTGTCATGTAATTTGAAAATCTTTAAAAAATATTAAATAATATTTGTTGAACTTCTTGACATCAGCACAATGTATAATTCTTAGGCCTTCGTGGTTTTGGGCTCTAGACTCAAACCTAACTCTCATCAGTGATTGCTGCTCCTGAATTCTAAATGTTCGAGTAATACTAAATAGAACCTCCTGTGATAAAGAAAATATATCAATAAATATTGCTAAAAATAAAATTACATTCTAGTTTTACACATTATTTTTAATTTAAATATATTGTTAAATGAAATAAAATATTATTCGGGAACTTATGACGTGTGATTTTTGAAGTTACTAAATTATGATATAATAGATTTTTTTTCAAAAAATATATAAAAAATAAATAATGGAATGTTATTTATTTACTTTTCTTTTATTTATTTTGGCTCCCTCCATTATCTTATTTAATATCACCTTGTATCGATCTGTGAAATCACACATTGATTAAATTTGTTCCTGAGAAAATACTTCATTAAACGGCTGAGGGTTCCTTTAAATTCAAAACTTTTGCGCTGTCCATATATACAAGTCTAATTTTAATGTACTTCACACTATTTGTGCAGCTTCACATTTTTTTTATTTAGGTCACACAAATTTTGTCCAGTCAAAGCAAAACAAAATGTCCAGTCACTGCAAAATAATGAACAATTAGAAACCAACAAAAAAAGAAAATATAAAAGCTAATTTATTCAAGGAAAATTATGTTTAGTTTGAGTTATTCATTTATTCAATGTAAATTTAGTTTGAGCTATTCATTTACCTAGAAAATTCGTTTAAAAATGATATAAATTCTATGTAAATAAGAACACAGATATCATAGATGGTTTCAAAAAAATATTGAAATAATGTGAAAAAAATGCAATAAATTTGAGATAAATGTGTACATGTAATATTTTTTTATTTTTTTATTTATATATCATTATTTTAAAAAACCAGTGGTTCAACCGGTTGACCTATTTTTCCGACCAGTGACCCAAGACTCATCTAGTTCGACGTTCGGTTCGATTCTGGAAATATTTGAAAGAACTAGATGATGATGTGGCGGGTCGGGTCGGGAGAGCTATACTGTTTCTTAGGTAACCCTGGAAAATCGTGTTATTACTGGCAAATATTTTGTGAATAATTATGTGTTGGGCCTCTTGGGTTTAAAATTGAGTCATCGGGCTACGAGTAGTTTATAATGGTTGAAATTTTATTTGAATCTAATTACTTTGGACAAATAGTTCAATGTTATTTCTATTTCAGGAAAATTTCTATATTTTTTTTTACCCTTTATTGCACTTTTTTCTTTTTCTTTTTTCTTTCTATATATTGGCAAAAAAGAAAATAAAAATATGCCAAATGACCAACTAGGTAAATAAACAAATAAACGAAAAAGAAAAGTAAATGTCAAACATTTTGTAACTTTCACATTTCTATTATTCCACAACCCATTTCTATGTTACAAAGCAGGGAATTTCTACACCATCCATCTAACAACAAAAAACAGAACCTAAATGACTAAGATTTAACAACAACTGCACTTTTGCTACGTCTCGTAATGCGAATATAACAGAAAACTGCGACTAAAATAGCGGCGAAAACGCCTCCTAAAATCACTTTTCCTCCAGCAAACGACTTGTCGAAGGGCTTGTGGTGCGAATGGTGAGACGTCAAGGGTGATTCCGCAAATTTGGGTTCTATCGTGGCAAAAGATACGGCTCCCAAAGGTGATCTTGCAAAATGTATTTGGATTTCTTTGGTTGGTTGATTGAGAGTTATTGGTCTTGATGTTACAAGAATAGTGAAGAGATTTGTGGCAAGTAAGAAGAATATAAGATATCTGGCCATTAGTTAGCTAGAGAGAGAGAGCTAGGAGAATAGTAGAGAGAGAGAGAGAGAGAGAGAGAGAGAGAGAGAGGAGAGAGAGAGGAGAATAGTACAGACAGAGAGTAGTAGAGAGAGAGCTTTTGTAATGATACAGAGAGAGCTAGTAACCTTTATATATAGCCGTCTTGGTTCTTTATTTAGTTCTTTTTTCTTTTAATTTCATGAGTGTGTGTCATTTTTTTCTTTAATTGTTTAGAGACAAGGAAACACTTGCTGTCGAAGATTCCAAATCTGGTTATTGAGTTGAAATGTAACCCGAAATTAATTGAAATCCACATGAGAAAAATGTATTTCAATCAACTAATTTTACTAATTATTTCACAAATATGTTTATTATTTTATTTTGAATAACTTATTTTATCATATTAATTTTTACATCAAACAGCAACAATTGGCTTTATCACTGATCATGATTGAATCCGACCCGATAAGTTGGAAAATATGATCTGATTAGGTGAAGGTGGTTAGTGGGAAATTAAGAATTAATTAACTAAGGTTGATTAATGATTAATTCAATTGAGAAAGGACTGAGGAAAAGATGACAAGTGTCCTACTCCGCATAGAATCACACAAATTTAGAAAATTGATTAATTCTATTATTTTGTTCTTTTTCTAGGGTTTTGTAGCGGGACTTCTGTGACTTCTGTCCTTCCTCCAACAAAATAGAGAAATTTTATGTAATTATCAAATTAAATATTGCTCAAATTATATAGTACATTTTTCAACTTAAGCATTATATTATCCAAGTAAAAGTTTTTTCTATGAAATATTGCATGGCCTTTTTTAAGATTCATATTCAAAGCTTATAAGGAATGAGTTTATTTGTGTAAAATAAATCTATATTTGGGGCTACTAATTAATGTTATAGTTTCTCTTTCCTTATCAAATACAGATAATTAGGGCTAATATCAAATATTCAAGTTATAATCATGTGATTTGTCCAGATGCGTAGTGTGCCAGAGTCTCAGAATTATTATTCTAAAAATAAAATGTGAAGAGATCCACAGACAATGCTTATTGAAAAATAATAATATATTTTCGTATTTTATCAAATTTTGAAAAAAGTGATTTAGTTTGTGTCATTTGGTGACCATGCAATAAGATTCTCAATATCTGCATTAGCATGTGCAATCACCAAATTCATGATTCAAATTCTTCTTTTTTTATTTATTTTGATGAATCAACAATCAAAATTTTAAATTAATTTAGAAGCTTCTTGACATGTATGTGTAACATAAATTGAACCGCTCGTGTAACATAAATTAAAAAAACTAAATTAAATATAGGTTAGACACAAATTTTCCATTTTTTTCAATATGTACCCTCCAAAATTATATATTTTTTCGGCAAGCAACTTGGTTCGATATCTTAATAACGCATAATTTAAACTTTTTGAGGTTATATTTGAAACGTTGAAATATGATTGATAAGTGAATGAGCTCACATTGCCTAGTATATATTCCTTAATACAGTAAGCTTTTGACTTTATATCTTGCTTTGTTATATACAACTTGCCTTTGTACATGCAAAATGCTAATATTATACAATTTTTTCTCAAATAAAAATTTAAAAGCCAATATTTATATGCCAACTACATAGTAACTTATTATATAAGTAGATAGAAGATTCTTTGATCTATTTGATATATATATATAAGTTCAGTTCCTTATAACAGTCACCTGAAAGTTTATTATTACTATTAGATATAAAAAGTAAATACAAATAGCTAGTATTTTTACGTATTAAATAAATAAAGACAATTAATGCAACCCAAAAAATTATTAGAAAATATAGATGCATAGTAACTCAATATTATTTATTAAAAAACTTGGTACTTAATACTATTTAATTAAGAATTAACCTACACAAGTTAGATCTGATTTAGGATCTAAGTAAAAACAAGTACATCTCAGACAAATAAAAAAGAGCAAATGTATATTTCCTTTAATTTCAACTAATCCAGAATTCCTGTGCCAACTGTATCAGAAATATAACTTGATGGCATTTTTATGTCTGAACAAGTCATACAAAAAAGACATCTAAAACCCACCCTAAAATAAAAATACACATCTCCACACATTCAAATATCTAAAACCCACCCTAAAATAAAAATACACATTAAAAAAAATGATAATAAATAAAAAGTTTACCAATCCAAAATCATAGTAAAAACATATTATCCAAAACCCTAAACACACACATTAAAAAAATGACAAAAAATAAATAAATAAAAGGGAAATGTGCAAATATGACGGCACTGACGGCACTATAGATATACTGTTTTTTCCATTTTATTTATTATTTTCTCATTTTATATAGTATTTTGCTATTTAATATACCTTGTTGTTTATTCTTTGTGTATTTTTTTTACATTTATATATTGTTTTTCCCATTTTATATACAGTTTTTCCATTTTATATACTGTTTAACTTTTTATGTACATACTGTTATTAGAAAATAAGTTATATATACTGTTATGTATATATTGTTATTAGAAAATAAACTATATATATTGGTATTGGATTTGTCGTGAACAGTCGTGCCACAATACCATCGTGCTCTATCAGGTCCCTAAATAAAAAGTTCAACTATCCAAATTTCATTTCATCGCAAATAATATCCAAATACAAAATACACTACCCAATATTGAACTAGCGCAAAAATACTAAAAAAAAACAAAATACAATAAATATATAAATAAATAACTATTTCATGCCGAAAATTTGTTAAGGCGGATCATAAATATATTTTTCCTGAAATAACTCCTCAAAATCATGCTTGACCCTATATCTCATAAATATTTGACTAAACCATAAAAATACCGTATTATATCCAAACCCCTAAACCCTAAAAGCACTCATTAAATAAAAAACAATAAAATAAAAATAAACAAAAAAGTTTAACAGTCCAAAATTCACTTCACCACAAAAAGTATCCAAATACATATTAAAAAAAATACAATAAATAAACAACAAATAAATATTCATTTCATGCCGAAAATTTCTTCAGGCGGATCATAAATATGTTTTTCCGGAAACAACTCCTCAAAATCCTGCTTAACCCTATTTCTCAAAAGTGGATTGGGCAATAAACCCTTGAGCAAAACCCTAAATGGCAATTCTTCTGGCGGATTTGGGGATTTTTTCATATCCTCATAAATATTCATCGCGTCAGAAGGAGATCCGAATCTCAAAAATCCCCGAATTACTTCTGCGTAAGTTTGAGAATCGGGAAATAAATCCTCGTTTTTCATGGATTTCCAAATTTGAATTGCTTCATCCATTTTTTTGGATCTTGCTAAGGTGATTATTAAGTCTTTGTATAGATACACATCTGGTTTGTACCAGTCTTCTTTTTGTATGATTTTAAACATCTGAAAATTGGAAAAAATTGGGAAAAAATGAGAAAAAAGGTGGAAATTGAACGAAATTAGAAGTCGGTTTTTTTAATTGTGATTTGAAGAAATTAAGAAATTGTAAATTGAGTTATGAAGATTGATTTGGGGGGAAATGATTGTACCTTTAGGGCTAAATCGACCTCTCCTTGCCTCTCGAATTCGTTCAAAACAGCAATTTTATCCATTTTAAGAAGCCTCATTACATGTTTCTTAACAAAATCCTCCAATTTCTCTTTATCGTCTTTGAATCTCTTCAATCCAGTTATCACAAACAGCGCTTCCTTTCCGATCATCTTCTTGCCTCTCCATAACGGCCCCCTTGGCCTCCCGTCGTGATATTGGCACCAGAAGCTCAAATTGGGGGCGAAATTAGGCAAAATTCGATGTGGGTTTTGCGGATTTGGGATGAATTTTGTGGGGATTAATCGAGAGATGATCAATTTGGAGAGATTTGATCGGAGAAGGGATCGAATCGCCATTAGAGGAACTGAACTGAAGCTTGTGCTAAACCCTCAAATGCCTTAAACCCAAAAAAAAAAAATTAATTAAGAGAATGGCCAAGTTTTAAAAATATTTGCAAAAGTAGCCATTTCGCCCAGCGGGGAAAAAAAAAAACAATTAAGTGATTAGTAACGGTTTTTTACCAAACAACCGATACTAAATAGGACTGTATCGGTTTTTCTCAAAGAACCGATACTAAGCTTCCACTTAGTAACGGTTTTTATGGAAGAACCGCTACTAAGTATAAAAAGTTGTTTAGTAACGGTTGTTGTGGAAGAACCGTTACTACATTATTTAGTAACGGTTGTTCTCTAAAAACCGGTACAGTATCGGTACTCTGAAAAAAAATTTCCGATTTAGTATCGGTTCTTTAATAGAAACCGATACAGTATTAATATTTAGTATCGGTTTTTTATTAAAAACCGTTATCAAATCCTAAATTTTGAAATTTTTTTTCCATTTATTTTTGTAAACGGGTCTATGTTATTATCAAGAGTAACATTAATAAATGAAAAAAAATTTATTTAATGAAAAAATTTCAAAAATAAATGTTACTCGTTGAAATAATTTTTTTTTCATTTCTTTGAAATTTTTTCATTTAATAAATTTTTTTTTCATTTATTTTTTTCATTTATTAATGTTACTCTTGATAATAACATAGACCCGTTTACAAAAATAAATGAAAAAAAATTTCAAAATTTAGGGTTTAGTAACGGTTTTTAATAAAATACCGATACTAAATATTAATACTGTATCGGTTTTTATTAAAGAACCGGTACTCAATCGGGAAATTTTTTCCATTTAGTAACGGTTTTTATAAAACAACCGTTACTAAATCTCACACTTAACAACCGTTACTAAATAAGTAAATTTAATACTTAGTAACGGTTCTTGCATAAAAACCGTTACTAAGAGGAAAAAAAAAATTTCCCGCCTTAGTATCGGTTCTTTGATAAAAACCGATACAGTATTACTATTTAGTATCGGTTTTTTGTTAAAAACCGTTACTAATCACTTAATTGTTTTTTTTTTTCACTTAGTAACGCCCAAAATATGCATAATAGTTTGTTTCGCCCGACCGCTGGGCGAAACAGTCTTGGGTTAATTAAGCAAATTCGCCCGTAATGTGATTGCGCTCTGTTTCGCCCCGTTACTGGGCGAAACTATTTATGTTTCGCCCAATGACTGGGCGAAATGGCTACTTTTGCAAATATTTTTAGAACTTGGCCATTTTCTTAATTATTATTTTTTTTTGCCATTTCAAAAAAAAAGTCCTTATTTGGAGAAGAAAGATTATTTGGGCTTTATTATCTTTTGGGCCTTGAGATTTGAATTTCTCATGAATTATGATAATGCAAAACTAATATATGGAGAATTTTAAATGAAAATTAATATTTTGTCTGCAAAATGCAAATAATATTTCTTTTCTCTCAAAATAATCAAATTATAAGTATCAAAAGATTGGGCGTTGTGTTTTAAATTTCTCATGAATAATCATAATAATGTTGGCTGCAAAATGCAAATATTCATATATTTATGTTTTCTTTCAAAATAATGAAATTACAAGTATCAAAAAACAAATCAAATTGAAATAGATTTAAATTCTCATGAATATCATAATGAAAAATAATATAGATAAAATGAAATGAAAAATAATATTTTTGGCTTCAAATATTTATATATTTATTTATGTTTTCTCTCAAAATAATGCAATTACAAGTATCAAATAAGCAAATCAAATTGAATATACTGGAGTCCATTTTTCATTGAAATGGAGAGAACCTTAAGGCTGTTCTTTCAAGTACAAGATAACAAACTTTAACTAACAAGATAAATCAAATGATACCACACAAATATCTCCCTCTTTTTGTTTTGTTTTTATTTTCTTCATACCAGCTTTTATATATTACAAATTGTATAATGAGTCACAAACCAGCATGTTTTGACATGCTCAATAACCTGCACCACTATAATAATATATTAAATATAAAAATAACTTTATGCATTACAAGATAATCAGATGAATAGTTAATAGATTTTTTTTTGAATGATGAATATTTGATGGAGTTAACATGCATAAAAATAACAATGACAAAATAAAAGGCACAACTTCATCTATGAATAAAACCATAAGTGGATTTCCAAATAAAGTACCAGGATTTTGTACCCATTTAACATTTCTAACCATATAATATGTATAAACAGATCTCTAAAATTTTATATACAAAATTCAAACATAAAACAACTTCTCAATCTCTTTATTCTCATAGAAAAAAATACTTATTTGGACAAATATTTGATCAACTTTTTGGTCCAACTCGCAACATAAAATACTAATCACAGAAGAAATAATCTCTGAGTCTGATTTCTCAGTCTTAAAAAGAACTCTGCGTACGGTCTCATAACAGCCTTTTTTGCTTCTTTTCACATGATATTCTCTTTTCTTTTCTGTTAATTAATCTCACAAAAATAAACAAAAAATAAAAAATCTCATCAGATTTTCCCTCCCTTTTCTCTTTCTCATATCACTATATAATCTCACTTCCACTTCTCTCTTCATCTCAAACAACAAAACTTCTCTCTACCCCCCTAAACATTTCCATTATCACATTATTGTATTACTATTACATATTTTGTTATTACTATCAAATAATGACCAAAAGGGATTGCATGGAAATGGAAGCCATGGACTTCATGGACTCGGTGTTTGACATTAATGGCATAGACCAATGCAGCGACAACACGGTTTCCGAGGCAGGAGAAGTCAAGTATAAATCTAAGAATTTGGACGCCGAAAGAAGAAGGAGAGGCAAACTGAATGGTAAACTGTTGGTTCTCAGATCTCTCGTGCCGAAAATTACTAAGGTGATAATCTTATTTTTGAAGATTTTTTTGGTTTTTTGGGCAAATGTGTTGATTTTAGGTGCTTAGATTTAGATTTTTTGTTTTGTTTCTTTTCTATTTTGAGTTTAATACATTTGTTATATTTTTTTTGTCCATACAAAACCTCAAAATATCAATATATTATACACCTCCAAAATGTGAAATATACGAAAATATTTGTTTATTTATGTATAAATATAAGATAATAAAGGAAGAATAATTTGAGGATCTTTTAAAGCAAATAGTGCATGATCCTTTTATGTTTTTTAGGAGTATATGTGATATTTTTTATGTTTTGTAGGGGTATGATATTTCTCACTTTATAGATGTATATATGATATTTTGAGATTTATTTAAAAAGTTACTTTTCTTTTTTTTTCCACTTTGGCTCTAATTTTTTGTATACTTTTTTGTTGTAATTCAGATGAGTAAGGAATCAACTTTGGTCGATGCGATAGATCATATACAACAACTCCAAAAACAAGTTTATGATTTACAAGTCGAGCTCTCAAATTTTCCGGACGATAAAATTCAGAAAAAAGAGACAAAAAATGTAAATCGTGAAAAAATTTCCAAAACCGAGAATATAAAACTCAAGGTAATTCAAAAATACGCATATTGTTTATTTTTAATAACTAAAATGTTATAAATATTACTAATTTATGAATAATTTATTATTTTTATCGACAGGTGGAGGTGGTACCGATGGGTTCGTTCCGGTATCAGCTGAAGACTGTGTATGTGAATAAAATTGGAATTTTTACAAAAATTTTGGAGGCATTTGATGCATTTGATGTGGAAATAATAAATATTAGCACTGTTTCTCTCTTTGGTTTTGCTGAGACTGTCTTTTGCATTCAGGTCAGTTTTTTTTCTTCTTTTTTTCTTTGCTTTGCCAATTAGTTGATTTTGGAGGTTAAATTGAAAAAAATTGACACGTTTTGAAGAAATTATGAGAAGATGTTTTAGTTTTACTTGGTTTCCAATTACTTGATTTTGAAGAGTTAGAGTGAAACAATTGACATATTTTGTAGAAATTTTGATGTTTTGTAGGGGTATTCATGAAATTATGCCTTGATTAATCATGCAATTTGAACATTACCATGTTTTAGTTATTCATTTAATTATTTTTTATTAATTACTTTTGCTTCATTTTATTTACTTTTTAGGTGAAGGATGCAAAACAAGCAATTTTGACAGAATTAGTTGAGCTTCTTTCTACTATTATTGGAGCCAAAAATAATGGAGCATGACTCAATTTTTATATTAGAAAATATTTCAAGCTTTGAGTATTAATTATTTATTATGATTAATATTTATGTTATTGTATTACTTCAAATTTTGGTCCTATTTGTCACTTTAATATTGAGACCATTTTCTTCGAATTCTATTTTAGTACATGCATAAAATTCTATTATAGAATGGTTATAATTAGTGATTCATATTTGTACAAACTATCCAAATCAACTATTCAAATTCAATTAACAATCAAAATACTTCAGACAAATTATAATCATAGTTAATTACTGTATGTATATCAGTATTCAACAGTCCCAAAAAATGTTTACCACTGCAAAATAATTTATCAACGCAAAAATCGTGCAATATTATTATTCAATACTAAATACAGTATTACAATTATTCAAAAAGAAAATACAATATTACTTTTTGATCATTACAAAAATTACTTTTAACATACTATTTCTATTTCCACATGAAAATATCCTTCATGTACATTATACAATTTTATTACGTACATACCAAATACATAAATTATTATTTTGGGCCTAAATCCTAAATTAAGGCCGAAATCTTCTCCTTAAACCCTTTCTTGAACCTTCTTCCTTTTTCAAGCTCAATTTCGTTTCCATTTTGCCAAAATCAAAACCCTAGCTCGATCTTCGACACCATCCATGGCGGTTGCGGCGGCGGCAAGGAGCGGCATGTTCAGGCGGATGTTCACCACGGCGGCCTTCACGCCGCCTTCTCCGGCCGTCGGTCGCCCGGTGGCTGAGCCCTCCACCAATCTCTTCGTCTCAGGCCAGTATCTTTCTCTCTAGTTCAATTTGTCTGATTTTATTCGTATCATTATGTGAAAATATTATGATTATTTGGCCACATCATATGAATGAAACCTTTTTTCGTTTGATTTTTTATTATGGTAGAAAGTCGTGAAAATTGAAACTCTAAATGAATTGAAATAACTTAATCAAATTTGAGAGGATACATTTCTGTACCAAATATGTTTAATTTGTGATTTTTAATATTAATTAGTATATTTAATATTTATTATTAATAAAGACCAATAATATTCATGCAGGTCTTAACAAAAGTACTACCTCTGACAAACTGAGAGAAGCCTTCGCAAAATTCGGTGAAGTTGCTGATGGTATTATTTTTATCTACTTCAAAAAAATATTATTTTATATAAAACCCATTTTTCGCACGATTATTTATGCAAAAAGAACCATTACAAACATCGTTTTATTTTCGTACCGAGAGTCATGACAGCTTCAAACATGCATACACAAAAATATTAACAACTACATAATTTTTTCCCTTGGGTAGTACATATGCAAAAAAAACGTTACAAATACCACTAATCACACAAAATATCACAAACATTAACAACAACAACATTTATATTATTTTACATTATTTTTATTTTGTAGCGAGAGTTGTGACAGATAAACATGTTAATATTTTTACATAAAACCCATATTTTGCAAGGCTATTAATGCAAAACGAATCATCATAATCATCATTTTATTTCGTACCAAGAATCGTGACAGATTCAAACATATACATGCAAAAAATCTCAATAACTACATGACAGTAAAAAAAACGTTAAAAATACCACTAATCACACAAAATATCACAAACATTAACAATAACAACATTTATATTATTTTATATTATTTTTATTTTGTAGCGAGAGTTGTGACGGACAGAAACTCAGGATATTCAAGAGGTTTCGGTTTCGTTCGATATTCAAATCTCGAAGGAGCAGCGGCCGGAATTCAAGGCATGGACGGAAAGGTAATTTTATTTTTTTGATGAAAATTTTCAAAAAGGTCCCTGGATTATGTCTAAATTGCAAAAAAATAAAAAAAAACCTCCATTTTAATTGAAACCCTTATATTACTCGTTCTGATAATCTGATAAAAATATTTCTTGACCGTACTTTTTATTTATATAGTATTTTTGACAAATTGTGGATTAAAGAAATTATTATTATTATTATTAATTTTTTTTTGTGTAGTTTTTGGATGGATGGGTAATTTTTGCGGAGTATGCTAGACCGAGACCGCCACCTCAGCAGCCAGGTCAGCAATTTCAAGCGTCAGGATATTCATCTCAGTATTAGTAGTTTATTCCCAAAATATTATGATATATTTAAAAAATTGTTGAAAGATTGTTTTTTATTTATATTATTGGTCGGAATTTATTGGGACTGTATTAATAATATGAATTGTTTATTGGACGAATAGGAACTTTAATCTAATTTGGTATGTGATGAATTTGGAGAATGTTATGTATGTTGTATTTTGATTTGTTAGCTTAGGAGTGAGTGACTTTCTGTTTGCACTTTATTTTATAAAAACAAATACTGATATTTTTAAACTGGTTTTTGAGCTTCTTTCAGTACTTGGAAATTCTTTGTGAAGAAAGGCTTGAAATTTAGCTTCAAGATTGGGTTCTTTTGGTTGTTCAATTTAATAATCCGTTTCTGCGATTTTTTTGTCTATTTAGAAATCCAAATTTAGGTTCTTTTGGGCTTGACAAATTATGAATTTCAAAATTTAAGTTCTTGTACAATTTGTAATTGGGCATTACCCCCAAATTCAAAATTCCTTTTTTATGCAACTTCGGATTTGAACTCGAGTTTTAAGTTTGGGCTTCCACTAAAATCCAAAATCAAGCATTTTGCGAATGGCTTTTACGTTTTCTGAGATATAAATTTTTCGTTCTTTTACAACTTGATATTGTGTTCCAAAAGAGAAGAAACATAAGAATGAGACGTGCACCTGCTTGTCGGTTTTAGAAAAGAAATAATTTGCTGAGGTGCAATTTAATGCTGAATTATTTGATGCAACTATTGAGCCATGTTAGCATGAATAGTTCAGTAAGCGTTTTAATTGCTGAAGGTTTGGTTGAACAAAATATGGTTGATTTAATAACATAATAATTGAGAGGTAGATTCATGCTTTGAATCAACTATTTTTTAGTGCGCACTGATCCCTTCATAACATTTAATAGAGAAGATATATTTTGCCCTCACTTATAAGTATTCAAATTACCATATATTCAGATTCCCAAATTACTATATATTAAAAAAACAAGTATCATTTTAGTTTGAACACGATAAATTTTTTATCATTGAACTATCGGATTTAAAAATTTGATTTGTAATTTCTTATTTCTTAAATTTGAGCTAAGCAGGTAGTCTCTTTAGAATAGCTCAAGGGTTTCTTTTTGTTTTTTTTTCTTTTTATTTGCAAATGTATAAAAAAAAAGAAAACTTGTAATTTTTTCAGATTATATATATAATATTTGGAAGGGGGATATTAAGCCTCCTTCAAATTTTCTCAAAAAAATAAAAAAACAAGTATCATTTTAGTTTGGACATGATAAAAAAATTATGTTTCATGGAATACACATAACTGCGGGGCGATTTCACGACGTTACGCAACAAATTTTCAAATATATATTGTTTAGAGAAAAGAAATATACATGAATCACATGCATGTAGTGTGTTTATGAAGATAATGTATGTTTTATAAGGGTACATGTTTGTGAAAGTTTGATATTTTGGAGGTACAAGAAATTATGACATCTTACTTCTAAGATTCTAATAGGATGGTCTATATATTGAATCTAAGACCTAACATTGCTAAGACTAATGAAACAACTATAAAACTAGATGAGGTCCGGTATGCAAAAGACCAACAAACACTAATCAATGGCAATTTCACAAAAGCTTCTATGTCTGTCCCGACCATTTATCACTAAGCCTTTGCGACAATTTCAGATCACACCAGCATCACAAATAAGTGTGAGAATTACGAATTGTAAAACTCATTTTTTGTTTCAACAAATGATTCTGTTCATGAGTTGGAAAACGTTGGGTCTCGTAAAACTCAAGTTTTTTCAGCCAGGAACTCCATTACTGAGTTAAAAAATGATAAGGCTAAATCATCACCACTGATTAGGAAGAGTTGGATTGATGAACTACCAGAAACAATGAGACCGTATGCACGTTTAGCTCATGTGAATAAGCCGATTGGAACCTGACTGTATGCCTGGCCTGCCTTCTGGTATGTATAAAGCCACACTCAATCTTTTACAATTCTATTATTGATTCAATATATTTACTTACAACTAATCGAAAGTTCAAACAATATTTTGAATCGAATTATCATTAGTAGATTGCTGCTATATTTTGGCCATTTGTATGGAAATAGTGGTGATTTAGCAAACATATTTCCCGTTCTTTTTTTACAAGAAAAAATAAAAAACAGCCAGCAGAAAACCAAACATTATATATGAGTAAAAATTTCATTAACACCAAAAAATAAAAGCACGGCAAAGAGCTTTCACCTTGTTACTATTGCCAAAAATGCATATGACTTGTAACTATAAAACAACTTGTAGGTTAATCACGTTAGCCGCAGATCCAGGGCATTTGCCGGATTTTAAAACAATGATTTTGTTCAGAATCACATCGATTTTCCTAAGAGGAACTGCGTGTACGGTTAATGATATTTTCGATAAAGAATTTGACGCACAGGTATAATCATGCACACATATATAAATATATATAGAATGGTTATTGCGGAAATATGATAATATAAAATCAATAAATATATTTAAACATTTAAAGATATATGATTAACCAAGGAGTTTATAGTTGTATTAATCTTGATGGCAGTGAGCTATTTTTTTAGTTTTTGAAGAGTAAAAGAGTTTTTTTTTTTTTTTGTAATTTTTGATGATTGAGGGCTTTGTTTTTGCAATTGAGGTATAATGAATTTTTTTTTTCTTTTTCAAATTTTCTAAAAATATCTGGCCCAAGTATTTGAACCTGAAAGAAATGTATGAATAATTCTGATCTTGACAGGTAGAGCGAACAAAAAATCGACCATTAGCATCAGGCGTTGTGATCTTATTTCAAGGTTGGAGTTTTCTCGCATTCCAATCTCTAGTCGCTTGTGCCCCTCGATCATTTTAGGTATTTCTATGTCGAGAGACAATTTTCAAAAAACTCCATAATTTTCTGAATATATTGAAAAATCTTTGACTTTTTAGATTATCTAGTTCTTTTAGCCCCGTAAAGTGGAGTTAAATTTTGTCCAAATTGATTATTAAGGATCATAATAACACTAAAAAATTTAAGGCACACATCGCATTTCTTTCATTCTAAAACATTTTATTTGTTGATGTAGCCCCATTTTAGGGATCTCACAACTAGAAATGTTCTTTCTGTATCCTCTCATGAAGAGAATTACTTATTGGGTATGCATATTTCTTAATTACTTTGTAGATTTCATACATCCTGATAGTTGCAAAAATTGAATATGATATTTACAAAAACTACAACAGCCTCAAGCCTTTCTTGGTTTCACATTCAATGGGGGTGCTTTGCATGGATGGTTTGCCATTAAAGGAAGCTTTTCAGATCCTTCAATTATACTTCCTCTATACATTGCCGGTATATTTTGGACACTTGTGTATGATACCATATACGTGCACCAGGTATTTGTTTTTTTTTATGAAAAGTTGTAAATAGTTGAAACAAAATATATTGATGAGATCTTGTTATCATATAATTGAGGGATTGTTATAAAGGTTAATGGTGGTTTTATTTCAAATCTAATTTCTATGATATAGGACAAAGAAGATGATATAAATGCAGGAGTTAAATCGACAGCGTTGTTTTTTTTTTTTTTTTTTTTTTTGAAGTGTAGGCGCAATGCCTATATTAGATTTTCATTAATCAAAAATAGTTTCATTACAATATTCTATTTACAAAAATTTCTTCCTCATGGGATGCACTACTCTAATACTATACTAGTCGGGTGTTGTGATTAACTTGGGGTCCCGCCACTTGTATCTACTTGTATCCACTTAAATCGACAGCGTTGTTATTTGGCGATTCAACGAAGTACTGGACTTCTGGATTCGGACTTGCTTGTGTTGCTGGACTTGCACTTACCGGTTATAAGGCACATCTTGGTATTGTTTCTTTCCTTCAAAGTATGAAATTAATACAAGTAATATGGCACATTTCTAGAAAAATTCTTGTAAATTTTTCAATGAAAGTTGATTCTTACAATATTTGTTTTTGTTTGTTAGTTACTATGCATTTTTGCTTGCTACGGCTGGTCACTTAGCATGGCAGATTTTTACCGTTGAGTTATCTAACCCTATGGACTGTGATAGAAAGTAAGTATAATGTTAATGATATAATTTGAAGCTTAAAAAAAGAAAAATTTACTTGATAAAATCTCAATGAACAAAAGTAACTAATTCTTTTTTTTTTTTTAACCGAAATGAGACGGGTCAATCCCGTACCCATCAAAAGTAACTAATTCAAAAAGAAAAACAGAAAATAGAAGAAAAAAATGCTAAGATGCATTGTTTCGTTGGTACCATAACCAATTTTGTCGATGTTTTTCTCCACTTCTATGACCTATTGTCTAGTTGACATACTAATAACAATAGCAGAATTATATGAACCTGCAGTATTCACTCAATTTTTTTTTTGTAATTCTAACTGAAATACTACTTTCTTTTTTCCAAATATAAATGAAATACTCTTGATCTCTCTATTTTTAATTATAGGTTTATTTCAAATCAGTGGCTTGGAGCCAAATATTTACTGGAATTTTACTCGGAAGGCTTGTGTCCTGAGTGTTTGATTCATGCATAACTTTGTATTACCACATAATAAAGTATTGAGGGTTAACCCAATTAGACTATATAGATTTCTTACGTTGAACTCTCAAAATTTGAAAATGTAAATACGGAATTTCTTTTAGGAAAAAAATGGTACTTTTTTCTGTCGTTTTTTTGTGTGTAATGGACGAAAAATCCCATAAATTTATAATAATAGACATATTTGTAGGCCTTTTTTTTTCAATTCTATAACTGGGCTTTATATTGATCATATATAATACTGGATCAAATTGAAATCAACTACGGCCTCTCAATCTGGCCAATGCAAATCGTCGTTGTGTAACTAATATCACAAGAACATGATTGTAAATTTGTAACAAGTGAGAGACTGCATTCCTGAGGTTGATCGGGTATTTTGGTGGCTAAAAATATTTCTATATTACTGATTAAGTCTGTAAAGAATTTTTGGCCGGGGAGGAGGGGTAGTGCCGTGGTGAATACATATAGAAATACATAAGTTACAAAATTTTATTCAATAAATTATTATTCTTATAGTATATATTACTGAGTGGAAAAACTTAGAAGAGGCGAGGGGCATCAGGCATGGTCTCCTGTCCTTATAAAGTTTCATCCCTGCTACATTCTATGGACAATTTTTTAACATGCAAAATCAATTGTGAGTTTGTAACAAGTGAGACTAAATTGTAAATTGTCCGAACATATTGAATATAAATTATTCGTAGGGTTATATATCCAAAATAATTACATTAATAAGACAAAAAATGGGGGTCAATGAAACATTAAAGCTAAACACCCATATCACAACTTAAAGAAATTTAAAAATGGGTATGGTCAATCTAAACATTCCATGGGAAGCAACCTTTGCATTGAAAATCACCACATAAATAAAATAAACAAATCTCATGTTCCATTAAAAAAATACCAAAAAGACAATATATATAAGTGTAATATAACTTCATTTGCAACCTTGCAAAATACAAAATATCATATACATCCCTAATAAATAATCACAAATATTTCGTAGCACTTACGTATCTTATTTCTTCATTTGTTTCAGTAAATATCTAAATTATTATTACATTGTCATTTTTATAATTTTAGTTATACATAAATAATGAAGAAAATGGATATTTTTTAGACCTTTTTTTGGAGAAATTGCGAGAATGAAAATTAAAATGCTATTATTCTACAAGTTCTATGAAATGTTTCAATCTAGGTTTATATGTGATAATTTGATGTTTACAAGGGTCACACATGAAATATATTCAAATACTAAAATAGTTGTTTTAGGGTTGTGGACTTCTGATTCCATGCTTAGGTCACAAGTTTATATTAAAACCTAGGAGACCCATATCCAAAGTACTTGAAATTTATGGTTGCTTTGTTTTTGCACCCTTAAAGGTGCATTGCACATTAAAAATTTGAGTAAATATTATAGTAATTTTACATACATTGTCATAAAAATGATATTATTAATTGTTAGTATTATTATATTATTATTGTCATATTATTATTATTATTATTATTTAAATAGTAACTCTTTAGGATTAACAAGCATAAAACAAATTTCACGGATTAACTCACACTTAATATGCAGTTTAGATGTCATAATAAAAATATATTATTCAATGTTGCATTATTTTCACAAGATCGTAAATATGCTTGACACAAGATATTATATTATCTTAATGTAAATATGTTTTCACAAGATATGACATCACTTTAGTATCGATAAATATGTTTCTGAAAAATACATCAACTGTTTATTTTCGTGAATATTTATCACTTGCACAAATTATCTAATATTCTCAACTCATAATTAATAATGAGTTTATCAATTATTGTGAAAACCACAAGTAACAAGATCACCATTCCTAAAAAAAAAGGCTGAACGTACATTAATATATTTTTCATCATAAATAAATATTTATATCAAAATTATCAATTGCCAAGTCATCTCAATTCAAGCTTAGACTAAAACAAGAGATCACTTGTTATTTTTTTATAATAATTCAAACTATTTGCTTGTGAAAGAAAATCTAAGTAATGTGAGGAATCCCACAAAACCCGCTGGAAAATAAAAATGAAAAATGGCGACAAACACAAGAAATGGAATGGCTTTAAGTTTAGGGTTACGTCATTGGCACGGTAATCTCAAGACAATCACTGGAATTCATGTCATCGTTCTATATTATTTTTTCTATATTTTTTTTTCATGTCAGGTTATTTTTCTTATTTTATTCATATCAGCTTAATGCCCGTGCTCACCAGTCACCACCTTTAATTTGCTCTCTGTTCCATGCATTATGGCATGGATGCAAATTTTATAATTTCAGTCTAGATTCATAGGTTAAATATATGCATGGTCTCTCAAGAAATGATAGGTGAGTTCAAATTTTGTTGGTTTGGTTCCATCTAATAAGATGAATCTGAATCTATACATGTTAAATGAATTGAAGGGTAAATTCCATGCCAGGTAATTCAATTTTAAGGCATGACTAAGTTCATAAGACAACTTTCAATTATTTCATCTTAGTTTTTAAGCTTTTAATTTGTTTTAGATGGGTCACAATCATTGATTTTTTTATCCATTAACTTAAGAAACTAAACAATAATCTCAACTTCAATAAAATTACACAAGATCACTGATTTTGATATTGTATCAAATATCAGTTCAGATAACTAAACTTCAATAATATCAGGACATATCACTAAACTTTAATAATATATATCATGATTTGTTCATTGAACTTCAATTACCATAATAGATAAGTAAACTTCAATATTAAAATTAGTTTAGTTTCGAGATATATGTAGTGACGCTTAACTATATATATAGTAATACGCAACTGATTATGTAGATATGTCACATCTGTTAAAAACTGAATGATAAAATTTCAGCCACTTTTGAGAGTAAATTGAGCAACATATTAGTGAGCTTGGTGATCTATAATGAAATTTATAATTTAATGAAGTTAGTGTCGGTTTACTCTCTTAGTATTGCTTTCTTTTCAAAAAGTGCATTTTTTTTTTGCATTGACAGTTCTTATGATTTTTTATTTTTATTTTTGATGACAGTTTATTTCTCCAATCATATTTTCTATCAAAATATTATACTTGCACGTTTTAGCACGAAATAGAGTGTAATTAATGTTTCATTTAAATATATAAATAATTAGTCAACTATGATATATTCTTGCTTCAAGATAGGTCAAGGCATGCCCTATATTGTCGCCAACTTGCTTTGTTAAGCTTTATTTAATACATTAACAAATCTAAAATAAATTATAGTAGGGAAATCAAACCATTAAGAAATATAATTTCAATTCTTTGAGGAGTAAATTTTTATAAAACACCCTAGTATTTGCTATACATGTTACAGAAAATTTGTAATACTCAGTGGCAAAACTACTGAATTTACTGGGGGCAAAAAATTTCTTGAAACTGATTAATACTATATAAAAATAAATTTTGAAGAGGAGAGGTGGAATGGGACAAAGAAATACATGCATTTTAAAATTTTATTTACTAAAACACTATATATGTATACTACTTTGTCAAAATTTTAAAGAGATATGATTCCTGTCTTGATAAAGCTCCTCCATAATACTCGTTCATAGATTAAATATATGAAACATGCCAATAAAATCACCCAACTTTCATGTGTCCTTTTTACAAATTTTATAGTATGTTTATTTTAAGATTGTGTGTCGAAAAACTTGTTTCATCCTTTGAATATATAATTTCTCTCTCTTTTTTAATCTCTTCTGAAATGGATAACTTTAATATAACATCTAGTTAGATTTTGATTTCATTTTTAGGACGGAAACGCACCTTATCTAAAATTTGTATTTTTCATATTGAATTTTATTTAATTTATAATAATAAATCAAGAAAAACTAAAACACAACTTAAATAGAAATTATGGTGATTTTCCTCAATATTTACAAAATAAAGGGGATTCTTTATAAAATTCTCTTTTGATGAAGGTTATATTGGAAAGTTGTCAGACATAAGACTGCCAATAGAACAGTGAATGGGACCCAATCACATTCACACTAATCAAAATGTAACCCATACTCAAAACTTGGATTTGGATCAAATTGTTCAGTTCAACCCTCTCAAGTCATATATTACTGAAGATCTCCATTGAGGAAAGGAAAATAGACATGATGTTGTATGATAGAAATTTCTCCTTGTATAAGATGACGTGAAAAACCAATATATAAAAGTAATAGACAGTATAGAAAATCAAGTAAATAGTATATAAAATTTATTTATTTAAATAATATATAAAGACAATAAACAATATATATATAAAATAAACAATAAAAAATAATATATAGAAAATATATATATTGAAAATGGAAAAAGCATGACGCTATCGTGTTTGGCCTAGATCAAGCCGGTAGCTTTTTCAGCCCAAAGAAAAAAATCTTACATTCCTTATGTCAAGAAATTTAGATTATCAATTTATGAAGAGACCGGAGATGATCAACATCTTTCCCAGTTCGGAACAGGGTAACATGTTATTGCTTTTCCTTTTTGGAACTTGCATGTTTTAATGTTTGGGTTCAAATCATTCCCCCATAATTGGGTCTCATTTGATGCCTTTTGAAGTTTTTGTACTATAATGATAATCTAAATGTGTTAGAGTTTTTGTCAATTTAATTAAAGTTTTTAACATTTTATCAAATTTATTCTTCTAAAATTAAGAATGTATTCAATCAAAAAACTAAAATAAAGAATGTAGTGAATATCCAAAACAACATCATACTAGCCATTTTCTCTAATTAAACTGATTAAGAATACCAACTTCTAAATGCCATCTCAAATAATAAAAATATGATTTCAAATTATTTTTTATATTATATTTGATGTTTTTAGCATGTCAATTGTGAAACATGATTTAAAGTTCCAGTTTTTTTCTCTCATGTAAGATTCAAATTTCAAATGAAGTCACGGAGAGAATAAACAAATTGGAAGCATTAATTATAGAAAAAAGTAAATTATCATAGCATTAAATTAACTACAGAAAAAGTAAATTGTAAACTATTTAAGAGTAAATATTATCCAAAGAGAAATGAGTGAGTAAACACGTCAGCATTGTATCACGACTATAGTATGACGTACTGTAAATATATTGTTTTTCCATTTTATATATTGTTTTTCTCATTTTACATACTGTTTTGCCATTTTATATACTGTTGTTTATTTTTTGTGTATTTTTTTATTTTTTTACTTTTATATACTGTTTTCCCATTTTATATACTATTTTTCCATTTTTATATACTGTTTTCACTTTTTATATATATATATACTGTTATTAGAAAATAAATTATATATATTATTATTAGAAAATAAATTATATATACTGTTATGTTATTAAATCCATGCTCTTTCAGATTTCTTGTCCAAAATCCAAATTGTAAACTATTGAAAAAAATTACAAGTATGAGAGAGAGGAATAGGATGGAATTTTGAACCGTCCATTAAATGTTTTGTGAATTTTGAACAGAACGTAACGTGACCGTTGCCGTATTTCTCTCTTTGGGTTCTGCTCTGATTCCTCTACATTTAATGCCCATCATTCTTTCTCATCTCTCTCTCTCTCTAGCTAGTAAACTAAACAAAATGACTGATTAAATTATTACAATACAAGGCTATATTTTAAACTTAGTCTACTGTTCAAAGATATTTATATGTTTTATAAAGTTAATACGACAACCAAACCACAAACAAAAAGGCAACTTGAATTCATGTGTTTTATTCTCTCCGTGCAAATAAATAGCAAGGTAAAGAATCATATATTACCATTTATGACATACCAAGTTGGCACTGTATACATCCAAATTGCATCTATGTGTATTTTTAACAAGTTCTTTTGTTTTGTTGAATGGGGCTTTATTAGCTTGTTGCCATAAAGATGGTGTTTTTTCTTAAAAAAAAAATTCATACAAAAATATGTCCAAATTTTTTATTTAGTTTGATCTCCATATTAATATAATTTCAGTTTGTCAATTAGAACTATATGCGGTAGTATGTAAAGAACAAATCATAGGACAGAATGCATCTTCACATAATTATATTTTTCAAATATATTACAATAAATTATTTGATCTTTAATACAAAAATTCAAAAACCTACTTGCTGCGTGACACTTTTCCTTATTTTGAAATCAAGTATGATCCAAATTCATCGTGATTTGATTACAATCGCAAACCCGATTATCTTGTACAAGGGCATTTGAGTTCTTACTATACTTTGTAGGGACTAAACTAAATGATAACTTTTATGATATGAACATTAGTTTTATCTAATCTAGGGGTATCCAAGGTTGAAAAAGTACTAAACATGTTTTTGGTTGTAATTATAACAGAGTGCTCTATTCGTAATTTGTAAAAGTATAACAATACATGCATGTACAGGTCAAACTCAATGTCATATTTAATTAATTGTAATATACTGTGCAAAGAGTCATCGTAATTATTTAATTACTTATTCAAACAATTGGTACTCTAATTTCTATATTGTAATTGAAAGATACAAAAATTCAAAATATTTCAAATTACATGACGTAAACATCACTCCAAACATTAAACTTCACAATGATAAATATTTAAATATTTTTGAAAAAACATCTAAACATTTTCATTTTATATGATTTTTTTATCAAGAATCTAATCTTGATAGTAATGACCAAGACAACACTGGAACAACAATTCTTAACCTTGATATTTGCTATTTCCCCTCCAACTTCTCCCAAATCATTCAATGCATCATTTTAAGAGTGATAATTTAAGATTCAATTATCTGATCTTAGATCAATTTAAGTTGTATATCTCTTGGAACTTCGGAAAACAGCAATTTTTTTGGTTCATTTTTCTCTTTTTTTTTTTTTTTTTTTTTTTTTTGAGTTCTTTATAAACGAGACTAAAAAAGAATGTCTTCGGAGAACCAAATTAATACTAATGGTACTTATAAAACATTCAAAAAACATGAATAACACAAAGATCATTCACTTCAAGTTGTATACACAAGAATAAAAATAACTATGAATGTTTTATAAAAGCAACCATAAAGCAAATTCTATGCACAAAAACATATATAAATATTTCACAAAACAACTCTCAAAACATCTTTAAATTAAACATTTCAAGAACAAAGCCTAGGTAGTGAGGATTTACATACACTATAACTATGCTTTTTAGACCCCTTAATATTTGCCATTTGCCCCTTCAACTTTCCGCAAATCTTCTCCAACTCCATCACTCTCCAATGCATTCCTTCCAAAAGAGCTTTGAGATTCTCATTTTCCATCGTTAAATCCACTCTTTTTGCGTACAAAATCACTTGCTCTTCTTCAAAATTACTCGAAATTGGCTTCAAATGGTTTGAATTTGATTCGTGCAATAGATTTTTGAGCATCGAATGTTGAGACGCGAGAGCTTGAATTGCAGTTCGCGCAGGAAATTTAGGGTTTTTGGTTAGCTGCTTACAACAGTCTGAAGTGAGTTTCTCATAACTTATCGCACTGCAAATCTTTGTCTTTTCTTCTTCGGACAAACAAGTGTGAACCTACATTGAAAAAAACATTTAATTAATTTAAAAATATATTTGTCATAAATTGTTTTGCTTTTCACATAATGTAATGAATATAATGTACTATAATATAATATAATTATAAAATAATATTGTATAATATACTATAATATAGTGGAATGTAATATAATGTAATATGATACATTTTATACCTGAAAATAAATATCAATGGCTCGATACAAAGAATCGTGACAATCTCTAGCCAGAGTGGGTAAAGCCAAGGTCAAATCCGTAAATTTTGCGGGTTTAAGGGTCGGATCGGGTGCCACTTCAGCCAGATATAAATCCATTAAATATCCGATTTTCTTTAATCTTGGAATTATTTCACACATCATACTCTTCAAAAAGTACCCCAAAAATCTAAGCACCAAATTCACATCATAAAGACTTCCCGACCCATTTGGGGCAGGAATTAATAAATTATCCAAAGTTGCTTGGTCAATTTTACAACCAATCATTGCCTCTAACTTGTTCTTGCAAGAGTTGTTTATCTTCAAAGGACATGAAATTCTTAAAATTCCAAATAACCCCTTGCATGAAATTAAATCTCTATCGAGCGAATCTAATAATCCTATTGTGGCTTCAATTTCCCGCCTTTTCTCCTCGATTTGGGAAATCGAAATCCGGGATTTAAGATGATAGAATAAAAATCGTGCAATTAAACCATGGTCGAATTTTTGCAAAACCATGAGTTTAACCAATTTTTCCAAAAAATCCGGGTTTAAAAAGGAAAAATCCTCAAACCACCAATTTCGCAAATTGGTCCCGTACTTTGTGCTAATAGTGCTTTTCGTATCGCAAGAGAACCGAAACATTGAACTTTCAGGCGAAGCATCTAAAGGACTCGTATCGTTCGAAATGTTAATTTTATCCAAAATAGCCCCCGTAATTTTTTCAAATAGGCCCAATTTTTCTGAAAGAGGACATAACTGTTGGCATTGCTTCAATCCTTGTACTAAATCGGACCATGACCATGATTGGATTGATTCTAGGGACTTTTCCGTAATTGTTACCAAATTTTGTTGGGTTATTTCCATGAAATGAGAGGCGCAATAAATAGGGAGGGTACTACAGGGGGTAATTTGCAAATTTCCATTTCTATAACAAAATCTTGTAAATAATTCGAAAGTTTCGGACCCGCCTGGAAATTCGTGCAAAATGACTTTTAATGGAAATGTAAGCGGTTTTAAAATTACTTGATTTTTAAATAGATCCTTGAGGCGGTTGGAGAAAGATGATAAAATTTCCTGAAAAACAAAGGGTGAAAATGTAAATAAATAACTTTTAAGGTATTTAAAAAAAACTAAAAAATAATTAGGAATATTACTATTCATAGAAGCTAGAAGGGCTACCAACAAACAGAATTAAATTCATTAAAAAGGATAAAATAGTAAATAAACAAAAGAAGATTCATCCAATATTCTAACAAGATACAAAGGGCAGTATGCCAGTATGTTAAATGTAACTTTCTTTGCATTTAATTTGTATATAAAAAAAGGTACAATTTCATTTATACCTCTCACAAAGTAAAAAATATCATACCTACCCCTAAAATATCATATTTATTATGTATTTAGGTGTACTTGTGATATTTAGCAGGGGGTATATATGAAATTACGGATATTTAAAAAATATAAAGAATGTTTCATTCCTTTGCGAATTTAGTGAAACAAAAATATTACTGCCCATGAATGATCATTTATTTTAGAGAGAGAAAGAGGAAGGATTTTAGGTCAGCATTAAATGAGGCATTAAATAATAATGGACCAAAAATACTATACTAAATAATAAATGGAATGGTATGTACTATGTATTTATCATAAACTCCCATTCTTCATGCGAGTTTAGTGAATGTTGATTTGATATACCAACGGAAAACTGAAAATGATTTACAAAAGTGTAAAATAAATGCATAGTGGAACATCAACGTTTTGATATTTACAGTTTGGTACTCAAATACTCTGTCTTTGGTGGAAAAATTGAACAGTTTGGTACCTAAATTTTCATCTTTTTGACTGTCAATTTGTAACTGAAGTTGCCCAAAATAGAATGGAAGAAGACTAAGAGAGAGAGTAGCAATTGAGTAGTAAGTACTGTAAAAATTTTGGACTTGAACCAAATTGGGATAATAGAAACAAAATGAAAGAACAGAAGGAAGAACAGTACAAAACAAAGGAATAGAAAGAAGCAAACAAATAGACAGACGAGCTTTGTTTTTGTAGAAAAAGAAATTTAGAACAAAACAAGTTTTCACAAACTACAAAAAGAAAAGATAGCGTCTGAAATTTACAGAAGATTTTATTTTATTAGGTTCTAATGGTGCCAGAACCAAGAATTAGAGGAAAAAACAAAAAACACCAAGCCCTACAAATTGTTTTCATTTTAACACTAAATAACAAATAAAACAGGACAAATTTAGTGATTTTTATTCAGAAATTTATGAGAAGAAAAATTAATGTACCTTATTGACAAAGAAGATCTCCTCTCCATTAACGTCTATTTCAATATCCATTTGTATAAACTCGAACTTCAAAAGAGTGAATCGTTCCTCCAATTTAACAAAAACCCAACTCGTAAATCAAGCTCTAAACCCCAAAAATGGCGACGAAAATCAACATGCAAGCTTCAAAAGATTCCCACCAACTTTTGTAGACTAGAAAGGTTTTAATGATGGTAAAAAAAGGGAGAGAAAAGAACCCAAAAAAGAAGGAATGGAACAAGCGCTAGCTTCCACAAAACAGAATCAATGGCATTGTTTCCCAAACCAAGCACACGATTTACAGAACCCCAAAACCTGAATCGAGCTCTAGACCAGAGAGAAAAGGGAGAGAAATGATGGGCAAGACAAATAATATCAGAATCAGAAAAGAACCCCCTCCTTTTCTCTCTCTCTTTTATCTTCTTCTTCTTGATCAGTCAATGAGAAACAAAGAAAGTAAGCCAACTTTATGCACCTCTAGTGAGAGAAAGAAAGATATGGAAACAGAGAGGGTGGTATCTTTGTTATGGTTGGTAACGAGTACAAATTGTATGGCATAGCATGGCATGGCGGGACCTCGCCTGACAGTCTCTCTCACACTGCAAGTCTTTTTTACTACTAGGTTTTTTTTTTGGTGTATAATAATAGCATATTGGCCCCTGGTCTCAGAGCCTTGATAATGAAGTCCTTCAAATTGTTCTTATTTCTACAAAACCCTAATTTTTCTAAATATTTGAATAACCTTTCAAAATTTTCAATTATTTAAGAGACCTGATGCTGCATGACGATGGTTTCTAGTTTTTTTTTTTTTGAATTATAGCCGAAAAGATTACTCAAAACTTTGATTGAAAAATTATAGAATTGCTATAAATTAGAGATTACAAATAATATTCTTTAAAAGAATTCAATTGCTACTCTTAATCAACAAAATTAAAAAATATTAAGCTAGCCTAATTTGCATATTGATTTTCCAAATCATCGTGCGGTAGTATTCGTGACATCCTGCTAGGGTTGTTTCTCCCGCGGATGGTTTCTAGTTGTTAAGCACGGACTTCATTTTTCGCAAAATAATAGTATTTAGAGTTAATAGACATTATGTAAAATTAAAAAATAATATATATAATTCTTTTTTTGTAATTATAGTAAAATTTTCAAAGTAATATATAAAGACAATATATATTTTTTTTCTACTGGAAGTTTTTCCTTGGCTTTTTCCTATTGGTGTAATAATTGCAAATTGTTCTTTTTCCTATCTCAGAACCTTGATATTTAAAGTTCTTCACAATTTTTTTTGTTGTTGTTTGGTTGTGTGATTTTTACTCCAAAATTATGTTAGTAAAAAAAATACTTTGTTTTATTCACAAGCAAGAAATGCTTTTTTATCTGGGGCTTAGAGTTCAGTGTTTTTAAATTAATTGTTTTGCTATCATGTTAGAGCCAAAACCAAATTGAACATTGCAATTGCAAGTGATATATTAATGGTTCATTCTATATATAACCTTGTTTCTTTTCTAAATTTCCACAATAAACGTATGTGAATAAAGTTTCTAATATAACCTGGGACTTTCAAAATCAAGTCAGTATTATAAACCTTCAAAATCAGTTTATGATTAATTCTTAATTAAGTTTAAACAAAATGCTTGTCTAAAAATAAAATTTAACAAAATGTAAAAAACATACCTGTCAGAAGATTCAGATCGATGTTTCTTCCGATTATTAAGTACATACCTAAATTAGTTCACTTGATAATAAGCAGACTTTATTCAATACAAATTAACAATAGGGGATCATTTATTGGATATTCCTCAGAAAAAAATAAGCAGACTTTGAAAGTTCGTGGATTTTGAAAGTTCGGTCTAGAAACCGGGCTTTTGAAGTTCAAAACAGATTTAAAAAATCAAAATCAAGTTATATTGCGAATTAACTTGTCGAAACAAGGTTATAATAGTCATTTTGAAAAAAAGTCACAAATAGAATTTTATCTATATTATTATAATATAACTTTTCATATCAATTTTTTTTGAAGCTCAACTCAGATCAAATTGAAAAATCTAAAAAGTATAACAATAAATTAAACTACATAAATAGTTCAAATATTTATTTTGAACTACATATAATCTCATTTAAATTATAAAACATAATAAAATAATCCAAAACAGAAAATATCAAATATCAAACATGTGGTCTTAGAAGTACGAAATACCATTTCTTTCTAGTTTTTGGGCCCATGAAAAAAGGCTTTGAACCGGATTGCTAAAAGTAGAAGAAGATTGGTACATATCATCTTTTTTCAACTATGTGGCATTCTATGTTACAGTTATAGGTTCCTTCTTGTCACTATTACAGTACCACCCAACATTTATATCCACATTAATCATTATTTTACAAGTTATTTGAAGAATAAATTGATTGATGTAAATGATAATGGTGAAACATAAATGATACTGATGAAATATTTACCCAGAAAATTGATTTATTTTTTTCTAAATTGAAAGTTTGAAGAATTTTCTTTGTTTTCCTTTTGTGTGTGTGTGTATAGGCTCTACTGATGAATTTTGATCCATCATGTTATTTCTATAAACAATTGGAAAAGAAGAAATGATTTCATTTGTAAAAGTATTCAAATCTGCCCAAAAGAAGCAGATTCTTACTGTGTCAGTAATTATTCAGAAAATATTCCAATGCAGATTTTAGTTCGATTCCAAATAAAATGACTTCATGATGAAAACCACATAAAACTATTTTTCCCTAAACTTGATTCAACTCAAGGTAGTATTCATTGATTTGGTTTGCCAAACTGACTAGAACTGATACACAAGCTCTTCAGCCCAAAAAACCCAATTTTAAATTAATTTATTTAGTTAAATCGATTAAAACAATATATTAATTTACAATTATATCAAAAGAAGAGATAAAATTAAACAAATTTAATTATATTATCAGTGTATTTAATTGATTCGGTTTGTACAGTTTGACAAAATGTGAAGTAAACTGAAAACAAAAAAAAAGAATACTATCTATAATTTTCAAACAGAACTGAATTTAATAAACGGAACTGAACCGATCCGTCGAGTAAACCAAACTGAATGAACACCCCATGTGATTAAAAAAAATTCTTTGACCATATTACCATTTTTTTGTAATTTATGGTAAGTTTTAGTTAGGTTATTTTCATTTTATTATGAAGAAGTCATTGAGTAGGTGGTCAATCAATGTAAAAAGAGAAAACAGAGTACCCAAAAAATTCATTATACAGCTTAAACAACCAGGACTCGCCCTTTAATTATAAATTAAAATCATGTCCTTCGGGACCCAATTTTCATTTTTTTCAAGATGTGACTACACTAGACAAAATAGTACCATGAATCATTAAAACAAGAAAAAAGAAACAAAAATAGTAGATGAAAGGCGCAAAGTTTAGTTTTTCTTTAAAAAAAAAAGTTTAGTTTTTCTTTAAAAATTAACTTTACGTAAGAAAAGATTTGCAAAGATCATTTTATACAGGGACGTAGATAGTATAGTCCAATCTACTTTACAAACTCATTGCATGAGGTAGTATGAGTGGAATAACCAGATTGTAGTCTAGGATGTACTTGCCAAATTAAAAAAACTTATATATGTTATATACATTTTTTCATATATTCTCTACTTCTTTATACAACTTAAATTTAATTATCTTTCATTTAATTGAATAACATTTCTTATAATGTGAACGAATTGCACATCAGTTTGTCATTTTATCTTTTTTCTAGAGAAGATTAAAATACTTCAAATTGTATATCTTACAAGGTCCTAATAATAGTTATAGATTAAATTATTATATTCTTTTCAAAATATCATCATAATAATTATTTGATGTTTTTTAAGTTGGTGTCTTTTTATTCGAACTAATTTTTTAGTGTATAATTGAAATGTCATTAAATATTAAGCTAAATTTTCTTTCAATTCAATATAAAGTATTAAATTGGAGGAAGTAGAGATAAATGATTTTTTTATATTTTTTACATTAGTTAGTAGGCAAATTATACATAGATCCTAGATAAACAATTTGTTTTATTTCAAAAAAATTCAGGGCTAATAAAGAGGAAATTTTTTTATTCATGTTTTATTTTTGGGTTTTTTTACTAATATGGTATTGTTCCGTTCCGGCTTCCCCTATAATTTCTTTTTGGTTCAGTCCCTATTTTTATATGCTTAAGTTTGCAAAATTAACGCTTTTAAATGATAGAGATTCGAAAATAAGTTGTTTTTTTTTTTACCTTTTTCCTTTTTTTTTTGAATGAAGAGTAGGCGCTAGCATGTTCTTTTCTTTTTCCATTATAAAAAATCAAAAGTTTTGTACATATTTTGGTTTCAATATGGTAGCTTCAAATAAACTCTCTAGACTACTTATAGATAAGAGATTAACTGAATCCGATAGATTAAAGTCCACAAAAATCATTTCATACAATACTGTATGTAGATAGTAACAAAAAACCAATTTCCTGTTCATCTCCCTTTCAAGCATTGAAATTTTCCCAACTAAATTGATTGCTTTATGTATAGATTTATTGTTGTTTTTCACTAGCTTTTTTTGTCTGATTATCACAATTTGGTTGATTTCTTAAACTGGTGGATAAATATATAAAATATCTATTCATAGTGGTTTTAGTATATCGTACTTATGATTAGGTGGATATCTCCACTATACTATTAACTTTATAAGTTACGACACCTCACAAGTTTTGACTTCGTTAAACTAATTTGAAATACAAACTACATCCTTTTGTATTTTAGTAAAAAAGAGAAGACACTCATTAAGAATTCAAACAAGTAATTGTGTTCACAAGGCCATTATATGCAAATTGTTTACTAATATATGATGTAAATAACATGGGTTCTTGGGCCTTCTCACCTTCTATTTGGAAAAGCCCATAAGCCTAAAAATACTGGAATTTTATCTAATAAATGAGAAATGCAACTTAATCGAGTTGAAAAATGCAATAAGTAGCGGGAAAATCCACCTTTGAAATCATTCTATCTTTTGAGAACTTCAGTTTCAAGATTTTTTTTTTTTGAGGAATCAAGCCTTTAATTAGTTATTGGTACTTCATTCATTTTTCTTTTAAATTTAATCACATCATACTCAATATAGACTTTTGCAGAGAACCTTCAAAAAGAGAAAAGGACGGTACACCAAGGCATTTCTTCAGGTTGAAAAATCTACCAATATTATTCCATTCATTATTGTGAAAATGTTATGCAGTAATAAAGAAGAAAAATATCCTTCAAAAATGAAGAAGAAAAATAATGAAATATTTAACTAAAAATACTATCATCTAGCTTGTGCGGTTTTATAAGAGGCGGGCACTATGATTTCCAGTCCAATTGATATTTTTTATTGCTCGTTATTCTGGTCTTATGAGAATCTTCTTTTGCTCTTTTTTTTATTTTCTTATTCATTTTCTCCTATTTATATATTTACTAGAATTTCGGTAGTTATTTGGGCTGTCTCTCGAAAATATTCCATTGTGATGTGGTGCTTGAATTCAATTGCAGTTCAAAAGTGTCAAAAATAGAGGTGCTTTCAATAAATTTTCTTTTTTAGAACTTTTGTCAAAACACATTGTGTGCAAATTTTCTGATTAACTCAAATATTATCCGATTAACACAATATTGCAGAGGATAAACTCACACTCCACAATGAAACACAAATTAAGAACTTCTTTACTGGTTTCAGTATATACAAAAGAATACAAATTTTTCTCTGGGATTATAATTCAAAAATCAAATCTTAGGCTAAACCAAAACTCATCACCAACTCGATGGATTGCACGCTCGGAATATCCCAAAATAATAAAGAAAAAAAACTATCAATTAGACAAATAAGAGAAGCTCCTCGTAACGATTTGTACTAATCGACGATTTGAAATCACACGCAAAGACTAAACAAAGACAATAGAGAAAAGGGAAATTGGAAATCACGCCGGGGAACTGTAACAATCTCGTAGCGACGGATTGAAATTATATACTGTTTTATCGCGTTTCTATATATGCTATATATCTTTTTCATTTTTTTAAATATATACTGTTTACCGAATGAACAGTTTATATATTTGTATATATCATTTTTATTTTTTTTAAATATATATTATTTTATCGAATGAATTTTTATATACTGTTTGTTTTCAGTTTATATGTTTGTTTATACTGTTTTCAGTTTTCATATACTGTCGCTACAGAGTTGTTATAGTACCACGCGCAATATCATCTTCTTAGAAAAAAAAGACCCGAAAGGAGAGGAAACAATTTTTTTTTTAAATCTGACAAGTGTGGCGGTGGTGTTCTCCACTCGTATCCTTATCTTTATATTGATAACTTTAGTTATTTTTGTTTTTTTACACATCTATACAAATCATTTAAAAAAATATTCCTATAATCATTACACAACATATGGCATATAATAAGCACAACCCAATATCAGTAAATATAACTAAAGGTTAAACATAAATATAAAGAATGAAACTATGATGCGGTAATTTCGACAAGCATGAAAACGAACCAATAATTGGAATTATATTCTTAAAAAAGTAATTATTTCTCGTCCTTTTGAGGATAGGCTGACTCTCATAAATTTTTCACCATGCTTAAACCTGACATCAAAAGATATTATTTTTTCTTTTCTAGGTTCAATATAGTCATTTTGGTTATTATACACAAATATTTTTAAATTTATATTATAATAGCTTGCTAATTGAAATAGATAAAGAGAGAGAGAGTAAACTTGTACATTCTTCTTGGTTTGCATATTTTTGTAACTTATTTAGACTTTTTCAAAAAAAAAAAATTACTTAATGAAATTTGTAGGTTGCAGATAAAAGGTGTTATTTTAATCTTTATATTTGTCAAATATAAGGTTTGATGAATTCATTGATTAATTTATAAAAGTTCTATTTGGTTCAAAACCCCAAAAAAAAAACTGATCCAAATTAACAACTATATTTATTGCCACTAATTATAGAGTGGTTTTTGTCATATATGTGTATAGTATTATTGCATAAATATATGATTTTTGGTCTATTAAAATAAAAATTACCTGAAAACTAATAATGATAGCTTAGTTCACTCAGTTTTCATCTAATATCTCAAACAACAAACAATAATTATCAATTATTTCACTAAATGTGACAGCCAAGTCATCTTCTTATTTATTTAATTTCTATTTATTGTTTTACTATGTGGATTCAATTCAATAATGCCTCTTATGATACCTCATATATTCACTTAATAGACTCACGTCAAAATGTCCCACTGCCGATTTACAAGTACTTGGTTGATTTTACAAACACTCTGTGGTGGCAATTTTAGTGTGACACCTTCATATATATGACATGATATTTCTTCAATGTAATTTCTATTATAGGTTGTTCTCAAACATTTTTTACAAAATTAACATGCTTAATTAGCTCGCTAATATTGTTTATCACATTCAAAGAGAACAAATTAATGGAGAGACCAACAAAGAATGAGTCCAAACCAAAATAACATATGGATTTGTGGGCCTTTTCATTTTTTTGTTGGAAAAAGCCCATAATCCGAAAACATTTGAGGAAATCAAATTGTTACTTAAAAATTAAAATAGAAATGCAACTTTATTTAAACTTGAATTTAAGTGGTAAATGCAATAACAAGTTAGTGGGGGAAATAATTCACCTTTCAAATCATTCTATTTTTTAGATCTTCTCTTACAGGCCAATTACAACTCATGATTAGAATGTTACCATCAATTAATGGATATTGATCAAGTCTTGTTTTTCTTGAATTATTGATTAGTCGCCTCTCCATTCCATTTAAATGTAATTTTCACAATATTTGAATGGCGAGAGCCTCGTATGATTGAATAGTTTTAAGCTTAGAAAGAAGGCGGAATTTCATATGTATAAAATCTCAATATATCATGTATAAGCGCTCAAAATGTGAAATTGAAATATGATTGATACAGGATACCCTTCTAAACATGAGAAATATCTTTAATATCTCTGAGAGATGCCATGACTCATATTAAGGTTTTGACAAGGTAATATGCATTAATTACTAGTGTTTTTTAACGAATAAAATTTTGAACATAACATTTTTATGTTTTTAGTCTTCTTAAAATTTTTGTACAGTGTTAATTAATAAAGAAATTTTTTTTAGTCCTTAGTAAATATAGTCGAACTCCGCTGATGTTTACGGAGGTATAATTGTGATATTTGCTTGATAGGTATACGTGATATTTTGAGATT
Organism: Juncus inflexus; assembly: GCA_024447665.1. Taxonomy (NCBI): domain Eukaryota; kingdom Viridiplantae; phylum Streptophyta; class Magnoliopsida; order Poales; family Juncaceae; genus Juncus; species Juncus inflexus. The sequence continues at coordinate 1,476,026 of JAJHPC010000021.1, read as the reverse complement.
TTGTAGTGTATAACTGGAATTGTGCCTCCATTACTTAAGAATTGGACATGGGAAAAAATTAATCTCAATTAAATTGATTGATAGATCCATTTCACTATCAGACCAACATGAGAAAATTAAAACTCACTTGAATCCGTCCAACTTTCTAGGATCAAAGTGCTCAAAAAGTGGATTCCTTTTTGAGCCCCAAATTTCTCAATCAAATCATGAGACCGAATCTGAGCAATGATCTATAAATTAAATGACCCCTCCAATAAAAGGTTATTCTTTGAAATTTTCGTAAAATTAAAAAACTGAATAAAGAATAGGTACTTCTATATTTGAGCTTATATAAATAGCTTTTTCGAATATTTTGACTTTCTATTTCAAAATTTAAGAGTGGAAACTAGTTTTTCTATTTCTTCTTGATTTTACATGAAAAAAAAACTATTTTAAATTGGCGAAGTTGGAAACAGAAAAGCAAAAAAATTCTAATTCTTCAGTTTGAAATCATTATTTGTACAAATTCAAAAATATAAGTACTATTTTTATCAAAAAAAAAATTATTATAAGATTATTTGCAAAATCTATACACTTAGTCTAGCTATTCATGTGACTTAAAACAAAAACGTGTTCTCACTCAATAAACTACTTAATTTTCAGCTATTACTGATGTGACAATCTTTTTGTAAAGAGAAAGTTATAGCTAGTTGGATCAGAAGGGACTCATAAATAAATAATTTAATAATAGGTGAGTGTGTAATTAAATTTTTAGAAATTTGGATTAGATGAGAACATTTGTTCAATTTTGATTTAACTGGAGAAAAATGATATCCTTGTAGAAAAATGGAGACTTCAAGTCTCATTTTCCTCCCATGTGTTCTTGACAAAAAAGATCCATTATGAAAAAAGGGGATTTGAAAGGGATATATGAGCTCTATTTATTGTTATTATGTGATCATTTCAAAAATGGATCCTGGTTGGAGCCATTATCTTTTGGGCATGAAAATGATATATATACAAAAGCCATCTGTAGTGTAAACAGCACAATGCTTTATTTATTTATTTTTGTCAATTTTGTGCGTTAAATTTGTATAGAAAAGATTGGCATGGATATCTTATAGAAGTGGTTGTCTTATTCTTTTGTTAGAATTTATAATTAAGGTCTGATAGAATTCGACGGTACTGTGTTCTCGATGGATCAAATAACAATATATATAATTTATTTTCTAATAACAATATATACATAAAAAGTGAAAATAATATATAAAATGGAAAAAACAGTATATAAAAGTAAAAAATAAAAATACACAAAAAAATAAACAACAATATATTAAATAACAAAATAGTATATAAAATAAGAAAAACAGTATATCTACAGTGCAGTCGTGTTTGCACATTTCCCTTAAAATTATATATTAGAAAACAAATACTTTACATCAATAACCTTGCTAATTTTTATATTTCTACATAAACCATTGATGAATGAATTTCCAAATTTCTATGGAGATATTGACTTCGACTTCGTGACCAACTAGCAAAGAGACTTCGCAAGAATATCTCTTTGAATTGAAAACAAATTGTATTAAGAAATTGATGGGAATTTTGAATACGATCCAGCTCTATAATTTATATGAAGCCAATAAATGATATATTATAAATAAGACTGATTTTTTTATAGTTAGTTTTTCTTAATCTTGTGTATTACATTGCAATGTGACCAGCTAATTTGGAGATTTCACAGCAATATCTTTTAATTTGAAAAATATATTTTGTATTAGAAAATGATAGAAATTTTGATACGCAATTATCCATAAATGATCTACTATATCTAAGGTCTCCAGTATATAATACGAGTCACATGTTTATTGATAAATTTCAGTGTCTTTTTGCATTTTCCACCCCAATATTTATTATCTGGGGAATCTGAAAACGCGATAGGATTAAGTACGTTCAAAATATCACGGTATACTATTTTTTTGCTTTTCAATATATTTTTTTGTTTTCTTTATATTGTTTTCATTATTTTATGTATACACTGTTTTATTGCCTTAAAAAATGAATTTTATATATTATTTATTTAAATCATTTTTACAACCAACACCAATCATTTGCCAGATTTCATTATGGTTAATTTTAGGTTTATTTTAGTCGCCCATTGTTTTTATGCGTGCAATTTTGTAATATTTAGTTTTTTTCTTATGTGAGGATGGTAGATGATATATTTTGGGTTTCTTGAGGATTTATATTAAAAAGAGTGATATAATTTGATATGACAGATAAAACTTAAGAGATTTGGTGAGTCATACAAATGCATTGCTTCATTATCTAAATTAATTAATGAAAAGTTATTTATGATGAGTTGGCATTTATATTAATGAAATTATTTATTTGGTCCAATAAATTTGCAAATTTAGTCAAAGTAGAATCAACTAAGGATGAACTTTATTTTACTAATTTTAATCCTTTCTTTAGAGAAAAAATCATTCATATTACCTCACCCTTCTAGTGGGAAATACTTTCTTTAGAGAAATAAATCTTTTTCTTTTAGAGAAGTATATCTAGCTAATTAAATTGGATTGCAGTATCTAATACTTTTTTATATTTTATGGCAATTTACAAATTTTGAATTATCATCTCTGATTAAAAGATTACAATAAAGATATAAAAACTAGCTCTTGAAATGGATCTACCAACGCACACTTTTTAACATCAGCAAAATCAATGTTTTTGATTACTTCAATTGTATATTATGAATCACAAAATCATAACTCTCACTATTATTTTTTAGATTATTTTTAGAGATAAATCGTCATATATAAAATACAGAGATAAAACCGCAGAAATTTAACAAATTTTACTAATTCAAACCTAACATAGGACCTATCTTTTGTCTTATCTCATACAAAACTCTCGCCACTTGCACAAAACATCACCATGTTGAGGTTGTTTTTCACACATAACCCTTCCATTTCTCCATAATTTTCTGTTTACTAAATCAAGTGAGAATTTGCACCTCAAAACTCACTTTCCAATAACACCCTTATGACAACTTATTCTACAAATTCAGCTGGCGTTCATTTTGGTCATTTTCAAAGTCAACCCTCCAGTGACTTATATACTCATCAATCTAGCTCCCATTGCTTTGCCCAAAAAAATCATAAATCATAAATCCAACCAAACCTAATTCCAATCCGCCTTCTCTCTCTAAAAAGATAAAAAATCATAAATCATAAATCCAATCAAACCTAATTCCTACCCTCCCTTCTCTCTCTAAAAACATGAAGATGCTTCTAAATTTCATATCATGGAAAAAACGATCGCCTAAGCTCGAACCGCCAACTGTTCATATTGATCAAACAGATCCAGCACCAACTATTCATATTGAACAAGCTGATTCAACACCAATTGTTCATATTGATCAAACTGATTCAGTGCCAGCTGTCATAGCACAAAATAATCATGTCTCAGTTATATTACACACAAATAAACCGACAATATGCACAGAAATGTTCGAAAAGAAGAAAAAACCATCGAAGCTATGTAAAACGTGGAGGCCTTCTTTGGATGCTATATCGGAGACGGACACACTGAAGGCCACACGAAAGGAAGGGGATGAGAAGGCGAGGGGTAAAAAGGTCAAAGTGAAGGCTCGAGTCATGATTCGTACTGGATGTGATGATTTGAGGTGAGTTTTACATTTTTGTTTGGTTTTGTTTTGAGTATTCATTTTTGCGGTGAAGAATTATAGATATGTTTTTGTTTAGGTATATTTTATGGGTTCATTATATGGAATCGGTATTTAAGGTTGTTTGAGGTTTTTTGCTTTGGTTCATCTCAAAAATAACAAGCTAAAAAATGAAGAAATGATAGGGATTAGGATTAATCATGATGAAAGAAATAAAAAAAGAGGGAGAGAGAGGGGATGTTGAGGTACAACTACCAATGGAAAAACAAAGACTTGTTCTTAATTTCCCATTTAATAAAAGCTGGTGTGAAACACGAAAGAATAAAACAATATGAAGTGTTATGTAAAGTAATTGAAAGGTATTTGTGGAGCTATAAAATCTTTGGCTTTAGAAAATTAATTTGCATACTTTTTGAGGTAAGAAAATTGAGTTGTTATTGTCAAATTTTGAAGAAAATATCATAAATTTCATATTCTAAATATGATTCTCTTTTCGTCTTGTTTGTGCAGGCATTTTGGACCATCAGTGATGCAATCATTTGCCCCCACAGCCTTCATATTTTAAATTCGTGCGTCAGTTTTTTTTTTTTCATTTTCTTAGCTTGTTCTTCGTTGTAATTGTTGTATATGCTTGGTGTGTACTTGATTAAAAAGTAAAAAAAGGTCCAAGTCCCGAAATAATCTAAATCTGATTAAGAAAATGAAATGAAGATTGGTTTTTATTAAATCAGTCCATTCAATGATTCCGGATTTTTTCATGATATGAATTATACTGCCAATGTGGATAATCGATAAGACAGAAGATATTCAATGTCATTTTGACAAATAGGCCACTATTCTGGCAGCTGAGTATTTTGGTTGAGATACAAGAGATTGAAGATTCAAAATGTTATATGCATTAATGAGTGGAAATATAGGCATTTTTTCTTTGATTTTTACAAAATATTTCGTCACTTGGTGATTTCAAAAAAGAAGAATAGCGGATTGGGTGTGAATGATCTAAAATTTGAGAATGCTGACCTTCTTTTAAAATGGAATTTGAATTATGTTGTAATAAAAACTTTCTATGGCAAGAGAGAGATTAATCTTGGCTTCCATTTTAATAGAGAATCATATGATAGAAAAATCAATTGTAATATGATAGCAAAAATGAAAAAAAGAAAGAACCGGTGACGTTCAGCTTAATTCGTACAAATTACATTAAACCCTGTTTCTATCATTCAATCGAAAAAAATATTATGCTAAGAAAAGTAAAACAAAAATCCGAGATACAAATCAAGGGCTTCTTCAAAAGCCTCTTTTACATTTCCAAATCCTCAAATTTCCATCCTGACAAAATTTATTATTCATCTTTCCTTCAATTGAAATACTGTCTAAAAAATCAACTAATAATATCTCCTAATTGCCCATAAAACTTCCCATTCCTTCTCTCACCGTGAAATTCCACTTTTCAACTTTTCAAATTTGAATTTTAAAACATATCGATTCAAATTTTAAACCCCTTTCCCCCACTTTTCTCACAAATTTTGACAATTTTTTTCCATGTTCTTAACTTTTAGTATCCATTGATCTGCTGATGTGGCGCTCGGTTGTTATACGCCTCCCTCTCCCCGCCCAAAAGCCGGGAAAACAAAGCCGGATTCTCGTTCCTCAAAACCGGGATTTCGTTTCCCGGTTTTGAGAAAGCCTGAGCCAGCTCTAAAGCACTTGCTCCCTTAGCGACACGTGGCGCCTCATGCTTAGCTGGCGGCTCGGGCTTGCGCCAGCTGTCCGGATCAGGACGGGACGGCGGCTGCTGATGTGGCGCCCTCCAGTTGGTTCTTTGGCTGGAATTAGGGTTGGGATTAGGGTTAGGGTTTCGAGTGTTTCTTTGAGGATTTTCAGAACGTTTTTCAGTTGGTTTGAATTGAGTTGGCTCGAGTGTAGCACTGTTTGGCCTAAAAATTAAAAAAGAAAAGAAAAGAAAAAAGATTAAGATATTAAGGAATTAATATTTATATTTATGTTGTGATTATTTAAAATATATTTAATGAAGGGAAATGAATTAATTACCGGCTAGAAGGTAAAATCTTTTCGGGTTCTTGTGGAACTTGGTCTACGCCACGATCTTTCAAAACCTAAATGATAAAAATGGTAAATTCATTATGAGAAAATATGTATTTTATCAAGTTAAGTACATTTAATCTAACAAGAATTAAGGAGGGGGGAGAGAGAGAGAGAGAGAGAGTACAAGTTCACGTGGGCGAGCACCTCCAAATACCGATTGCCTACAAAAAGAAATACATAATTAATCCAGAAATCCGATCGTAATAAAGCATTTAAAAAAAAAAGAAAAATTAAGAAGAGAGGGAGTGTGTGTGTGCGTGAGAGAGAGAAAACACATTATTTCTTATTAATTGTTCTTCATTTTCCTTTTTTAAATATCATCATCATATAAACAAATAAAACAGAAGAAAACAAATAATAAATCTATGACACCTCTTATTCTCATCCGTGAGATTCCCACCAATCTGAGACCTCGGCTTGAGATTCAACCTCGGCCTCTCACCTCCCTCCTCACCCCCGTCCAAAATTACCATTTTACCCTCCCCGCTCGCCTCAACCGGCTTACTCCTCGGCAAGAGCCTAAGCTTCGGCCTCTCCTCGCCGAACCGTCCCTCGTGACTCACCGGCCGTCCGATCTCCTTCCCCTCAAAATCGACGGCCGATCTCGATCCCACCGACTTCGGCCTCGTTTCCTGATTATTCTCCCACCTGTTCAGAAACCCCTGCCTGAACGGGTGGAACTCCTCCAACCCCGCTTTCGTTTCCCCGCATCTCATTTCCTCATTAATATTATTAACCGGGGATTTCAAAACCCGGTTTTCGCCGATCACGCCGGACCGGGCGACCGGCCTCTCGAATCCCGATCCGTGCGCCCTGATCAACGGATTTATCTCCTCAGTCGGCTCGGAAATATTCAAGTTGGATCTGATCGAGTCACTGACAGGCAGGGCCCATGCGTCAGACTTGGGTTTGACTGAGTCGACCGGGCGACTCATAGGCGGGATCCATGCGTCAGGCTTGGGTTTGGCTGAGTCGACTGGGGGACTGACAGGCGGGGCCGGCGCGTCAGGCTTGGAATTCGAATTGGAAAGCCATCGGCCTGAGATGACTTTCTCAACGGCGCTGGCCTGAGCGACTTTGCTCGGCGACCAAACAGTCGGGCTGGTGACTGGATTGGGTGGACAGGTGGCGGGATTTGATTGGTCCTTGCGGGCGGCCCACGCACCAGAGGCAGGAGGAGCGGATGGGCGCTGAGGTGGCGCGTCGAAAGGCGTGCGCTCGTCCTCGTCGAAGTGGCGGCCGATCATGCGGGGAGGAGCTGGGAGCGGCGAGGTGGAGGCGTGAGAGGGTGCCATCTGGCGCGATCTTGATGGGATTGATGTGGTGGATCGTTCTGGTGTTGGCCTCGGTGAGCTGAAAATGGAAGGGAAAAGAAGGAAATGGAGTTAGGGTTAGGGTTTCTTGCTTACGAGATCGAAAAACTGAAGAAAACAATCGGAAAATTATGACAGAAGAATATGCAAACGAAGATTTGTTGGCCTAGCTGAGCTGAAAATGGATGGGAAAAGGAAGGATATGGAGTTAGGGTTAGGGTTTTGTTGATTGTTAGTTCGAAATTGAAGCAAAAAATCAGAAGATTATGACAAAAAAACACGTAAAAAATCGGAAAATTACGACAAAAAACATGTAAAAAATGGATTGTTAATCGATTTGTGCTGGATTTGAGAATTATGAATCTGAATCTGTGAAGGGATGGAAAGGAAAAAAGGAGTGAAGAATGGTACGTACAGGCCGGGGGCGGAGGGGAGAGGAAGATCGGAGGGGATGGAGCCGCCGTGGAAGTCCTTCAGCCTCATCGTCATCGCCGCCTTCTTCTTCGACATTCTTGATATCTCCTTCTTCTTCCTCTTCGGATTTTTTGGTGAATTTTTCGCTTGATTTTTGGGACTCAATTAAACTAAACACTTGATGTTTGTATTGGAAATCTATAATTCGATTTTGATTTTGATTTTGATTTTGATTTTGATTTTTTGAGTTTTGAGTTTTGGTTTCCTTTCTTTCTGCTCTAAAGATTCGGAGAGAGGAAAAGACGATGAATAAGGTTTAATGTATACAGTATAAATATAGATAATATATAACGGGTTATATAAATATACAAATATGACTCGCTACATAATATCATGGTTGTAAAATTGTACTGGATTTTGGAGCCGAAGGGACAGAGGGAATTGTGTATTAGTTTAAATGGGCATGGTGTATACTCTGTTCTTCACTGACGTGGTGTTCGGAGTAATCGGTGTTTGTACGCCATGAACACTTGAACAGCCGATGATTCTAAATACGGAGAGAAATGGGCCTGGAAATGTGTTTATGTTTTTGGTAAAAGCCTAATGTGAAAGTTAGGCCTATTTGCATATATATATATATATATATATATAGCGGAAGCATATTCTAGAGCTAGCTGTAGGAAACATATTCTCGAAAATTAAAACTCAATCAGCAGTCCACAAATTCAATCACCAATTTCAATTCTACACCTCTTTTTCACAATCCACATTAATGGACATCAAGCTCAACAATGGTTGTAGTGGAAACATATTCTAGAGCTAGCTGTAGAAATATGAACCACCCAGAGAAGCATTAATACCTTGATTTAGTATGGAGTCAAATAGGGGTCAATTTTTTAGTTGATCCAAGGAGATGAAAGTTTTGTTGCTTTGCTCATTCAAAAGAAGATATGGTTAACTTTGAGATATTAAGAGTTTATGATTTGATTAGAGAGTAAATTTGACAAGGGGGAATGCAATAGAGTATTAATGTCATGAATTATGTTCTAATTTGAACTTCTCAATGCTTTTTGGATTGGATTATTACAAAATTGGATGTTTTTCTTATTTTACATATTAACTCATGTTGGCTATATTAAAGTTCATGCTTTTGAGTTTTTATATTGCAAAACTGTGGTTTAAACGAGTTAAATAATTAAACTAATTGTTTAATAAGGTTTTCTATCATTTATTTAATTTTTCTATTCATTCATACTTTTGAATTTTTTTGGGCCATTTTATAAATATTACAAATATTTTTATAGATATTAAATAAACACTAAAATACTTCCTAATTCCACAATATATATAATTCGTCCTTTTAATTTTTTTTTTCTAATAACCACAATACAGATACCCGATTTTCTAAAAGATTGAGATTTCAATTCTCGCTTTTGATTGCAATTCAAGAATTGGTTTCCTGCAACCAGAGATTCGTGTTTTATGTTATCATAACCCAAAATTTGAATTTGGATTCCCGCAATTTGGTAATTTTTTTTTTATGTAACGTTATTTGGTATTTTGTATTTCAAAATTATAATAAGGGTCCAAATAAGAAAAATATCACTTGTGATTTTTCCTTAAAAATCATACTACATTGTATGTGCCTTAAATATAGTTGTTTCAACTTTTTGTACCTATATTATGTGAATTCCTTTAAATATTTTAGTTTTAGTTTATATATATGTTTCTCTAGGTATTTGATACTCATCTATTGGCACCAGGATGACCAATGACCATCACTTTAACCATGTACATTAGTTCTCTTTACAACTTTGGTCAGTTCACAACTATTTTTGTGAGACTAGAAGTGTGTTCTTTGCATGGCATCAGCATGCGGTTGCGAAATGAGGAATGTATGCAAATGTGTATATTTAAGTGTAGTTTGTTTAGTTTATATCTCTAAATTTAGTTCACAACTACTTTAAAGTAGAAGTTTCACTAATTTCCTCAATAAAAAATAAAGATTGTCAAATAATAATAACTAAAAATTCCGTTTTAACATGGGAACCACTATGGGCGGCTATTAATTGAAATGTTTGGAAGGAAAGAAATGATATAATCTTCAATAACAAACGTTGTCCGCCATTAACGATTGCAAGGCGAGCGATCGAAGAGGCTAGGACTTGGACTATACACGTTTAAGATAGTGCTTTATGGGGGACAACTTTGAGATGTATGAACGGATGTACTCTATATTCTACTTATTATAAATATATTTAAAAATGAATGGAACGCAACTTGCGTCCATTCCTTAAAAAAAAAAAAAAACTCCGTTTGGAAGAAATGATTATTTATTCAAATTATACAATTGAAAAAAATATTATTTATTGAAATATGCCATTGGAAGAAATCAACATCACATTGAAAGCTACATGTTTGTTTTCATTTCTTGCAAAGAGAACGGTCAAAATAATTACAATTACAATTCGAGAAATGAAACTAATGGTTACCTCTAATGGTTCATAAAAGATGTATCCGATACTGCACTAGAAATGTAACTTTCACTAATTCATTTCAAACAATACCGAGGGGAACCAACAGTTTTTGTTCTATAAAAGTTTGTGATACTTGTATTTATATCACATAAATACAAAATGCCTTTTTTTTTTCTTTTTCTTTTTTGCTAGCATGTTTGTGTTGTTCTTCAACATCTCAATATATACTACTATATAAATTACACAATACATATATAGTGGGTTCTTAGTTCTTTAATTATTAGGGGCTTTTCGAGACTTCAAAATAAAAATCAGCAATGTGAAATTTGAATTAAGAAAAACATCTTATTTGAACTATTTGACCCAAAGCACTCAAAGCAAAATAACAAATCAACAAATAAATAATAATGAAAACTTCATTCCTTATTTCACAATCATAATGCATACATTGTATCATTAACTTTCTCTATCTAACTTTATAAATGGAATTATTTATTTAATTTAGTTAATCTTTTCTTTGGAATTTGGGTAACATCATGATTCATGAATAAATATCTTATATTTATCGAAGCATTTACACTAATAACTAATACTTGACATAAGACACAATGTCAAAAGGAGAACAAGCTCAAAAAAAAAACTCGGACCACCGAGATAGATCACCCTCTCAACCCGTCTTCATTGTACGGGTTTCTATACACACCTTCTAACCAAGAATTCGATACTTTCAATTCTCCTTATTGCAACACGAGAATTGGTTTCCGAACCTGTCACCTGACACTTATGTTTGATTGTAACCCGAAATTTGAATTCTTATGTTCTCTGGTAATTCGAGATTTGATATATTATGGAGAAAATAATGTAAGACAAGATTTTATGATAAGCTCAAAAGACCTATTTGAGCTGTTTGGAATTCGGATTAACACATAAGATCTTAAAAACTATATTTTGCATCTCAATTATTCTTTGCAGCTGTGCATACATTTAATTTTGATAGTTTTTGATAAATCCATTAAAATTGATTTTTGTAAGAAAAGAAGAAAAAACTTGAAAAAATTTCACTGTCCAAAGAAATTTTCATATACTTTCATATTTTCTTAAAAAAGAACATAAATATTTAAATAAATGTACAGAAGAATATTTGTGGACTTTGAAAATCAAGGTAATTTAAGATTTTAGGGTTTGTAATTTTTCGAGTGATTAACAATCTTAATAATTCAAATTCAAAACAAGCAAATAAAAGGACACTCTACTGTTTTTACCAAAAATACTCAAGGCCAACAAAACATACTAATTCATCTGATCATCAATTCACCATTGTAACAAAAAGATGGTACTTGATAACTAACTAGTCAAATTATAAAAAATAAAAACTTTTCAAGAGAGATAAGTTAATATACATAAATACCTACTACTCAAAAATCACTAGTCCACAAAAGAGTTCGAGCTATTTACTCATTTGTCACTACTCACTTGTAGCAGGAAGCAGTGCCGTCTCTGCACGGGTTTCAAAGCACTCCTCCTTATACAAAATAATTGACGCTATTTCTTAACAAAACTCTCAACTTGTTCGATGAGATACTCTTGACTCTCTGATACATTCCTAAACCCACACTTTTTCTCTTCCTTAATTCCCCTCACAACTTTATTTTTTGCCGAAAATCTTCTAGTGGCATGGCGAGTTTAGAATCGCAAAGCCATTGTATGCACCATAAACATTGTGAGTTGCTTTTAAGTATTATTAGTGTTTCTTTGTTTGGTAAGTACTGTTAATTTACAACTTAGAGCTTTGAGAGAGGTCCCAAGTTGAAATCCGAGAAACACAATCTTGTGTAACATATATTTACCAATGTATATGAACCCACAAAATTGTGTATTCCATCTAAAAAATGTACTGTTAGTTTTCCTCTGTATAATTTGTCATAAATACAATTGAAATTATGGCCACAATGGGCTTAATTTCTTTCAGAAAACGTAATAATTAATTATGCTCCACTTGGCCTTCAGGACAAACCGGAGTCATCAACGGTCATTCAATTCTGGCAGCAGGACAACTCGTATTTGTCAGCGGAAGAAAATAGATCGTGGGACAATCTATGGCTGGGCAGGGTATGGCAGATATGGCAGGAGCAGAATCGACGCATTTTAGAGAAAGGGCCATGACGCCGGAGATGATTGCTGCTAGAGCAACCCAGGAGATCATCACCTTGTGGCGAGATAACGGCAGAAAAAAGAGGCTTTGGTCTTTGAGGTCTCTGGTTAGCTTTTGTAAATAAAAGGGGTTTGTTATATTTTTATTTTTATTTGTGGCGGTGTGTTTTGTAAATACAATACTTAATTAATTTAATTATCATAAGCAACAATAAGTGATCGCCTATTGAGTATTCCTCAAAACAAAAACAAAAAAACAAAAATCGAATTTTTCATAATTTATTTACTTGCCTGCAAGGTGTTCCTAGAAATGATAATGCCACTGACATTTATTTTGCTGCCATGATCATAGTTCTGCTAGTTGCATACAATAAAATCTGAATTATATCTCATGAATCAAATTGTTTCATCACATGTTTACTTGCCTGCAAGCGTATTTGTAGAAGGGACCTGATAGACTACGATATCACTGTAGCATGACTGTTCACGACGGATCTAATAACATTATATATAATTTATTTTTTAATAACAATATATTCATAAAAAGTATATATAATTTATTTTCTAATAACTGTATATATATATATATATATATATCTAAATTGAAAACAATATATAAAAATGAAAAAACAATATATAAAATGGGAAAATAATATATAAAAGTAAAAAAAAAATAAAAAATATATAAAGAATAAACAACAACGGTATATAAAATGACAAAATAATATATAAAATATGAAAAACAGTATATAAAATGAAATATAATATATTTATAGTGTGCCGTGATATAGTCGTACATGCTTCCAAAAGTTAAGAGTTTTATTTATAAATTTAAGAAGAATATAGGGGTTTTAAAAAGTTTTAGAACTTTTTGAACATTTTAAGGTTTCATATCAGTTTAATGGTTTCTATTATGAATCTTCCATGAAAAGACACATTATAATATACCATCCTTGTTACAATAACAAAGAGCAAGAAATGATGCACTGGCTTTAAAAGGATGAATGCTTCTCTGTTTATATATAAAGACCGAAACTTATCCCATTTTGTTGGAAATTAAGGCTGCCATAATATACATTTCAAGGTGAGTATTTACATATTGAATCTATTTATTTGATCTTAGTTAGTTGTTTGTATTCTTGTTTCTTTAAAAGTCTTCTACATGAATTGATAATGTTTTGGGTAAAAAAGTTTCAAATGATTCATACAAAATGGTCTTCAACAAGAAGTTTACGGGCATGTAAGGTGTTCAAACAAGCCTTATAGTCATATCATAAACAATATAAATATTTAGTTGTAAACTCTAAGTGAAGTCCTTATAAGTTAAAAATCATATACATTCATCACAACATACATTAATTATGCGTAGTTGCCTCATCAAACAAACAGAAAAAAGAGCTCCGACGTAAAAATTCCGAAATATGGATCCGACTCTACACAAAGCAGCAACACAAGGAAACATTCAGCTACTAGAACTCCTTTTAATGGCGGATCCAAAGACTCTCCTCTCAGTTACGCCTCAACAAAACACGGCCTTACACATTGCATCCCGTCTCGGAAACAGTGACATAGCAGAGCGAATATTGAGAGAATGTGATACAATGTTGGTGGAAAAGAATAATGATGGTGACACGCCATTGCATCTCGCTGCAAAAGCCGGAAAGATTGGGTTCCTTGATTTATTGATTAATTATTTTATTGCGTGGCCACTTGATGTCGACTCGGTAGAAGGGTCCCCAGTTAAAATAACAAAGAATCTAGGTAATATCATGAATTTTTTTGTAATTAAAAATGATTATACGGAGTTATTTAACTATTTTTTTGTTGGGTTTAAAGGTAATACTGCATTGCATGAGGCAATAACCCACGGAAAATCTGAAGTTGCGTTGATACTACTGCAAGTGGCTCCTGACATGGGTCATAAACTCACTAGAAAGAAAGAGTCGCCTTTGCATCTTGCTGCTAAAGAAGGAATGGGTGAGGTGGTAAAGAGAGATTTTAAGGCATCCATGGGTGGAAGTAGAAGAGGAGGCGGCAGTTTGCGAAACCGGTTCGCCTCTTCACCAAGCAGTTCTTGGTGGTCATATTAGTAAGTTGTTCTTATATTTTTTTGATAAATCACCTATTTTACTTTTCAGTTAAGAAGTAAATATTTTGTTATAACACAGGATAGTTTAGAAGATGGTCCCTTAACCTAGTGTTCTTCTTTGATATATAAGAGACTGGGGGATTCAAATCCAACCAATTGTATTGGAGTATTTTTTTTATTTCTTTACAAAATATTTATCGTTTAAGGACCTTGAAAAAAAATGACAAATTAATGGTGGAATTTATAAACCATGATAGAAATTGTGGAGATGCTATTATACCATCGGGGCAATTTCGTGAAGAAAGTTGATAGTGCGGCAAACAATGCTCTCCATTATGCTGCACAAAACAATAACGCGAAAATAGTAGAGATGTTGTTAAGCAAGGATTCGTCCCTCACATATCTCAACAATAACCATAGCCAACCTCCCCTCCACGCGGCAGCTCATTATGGGTCCACGCCATCCATCAAGGCCATCCTAAAGCATTGCCTCGACACAGCAGAACAAGTAGAATATTTGCTAGTTTAAAATTTGACCCGTGGTTTGCAAAATCGTAATTATGTAAAATCTAATTATTTTGCAAATTTTTGATTTGAAATTGGACCCGACTCGGTAATTTAGTTTTTTATACTAATTGAGGTTTGATTTCAATTTATCTAATTCAGCGGAGCCGATTCCCGATCCCATTTCTCGAACACGGGGCCCAAATCTTATTTTGATTTTTCAAATATGATTGAACCAAAGAATAATATGTTGTGTTTTTTTCTAAGTTTGATTTTTAACATAATCATATTAAAACTTTTTTTAACAGTTTGCACCTAGTGGTGGAAATGTCCTTAACGTCGCAGTCTCAAGAGGGAAGCTGAATTCTCTCAAATGCTTGTTGAAAAACATACAATTTGAAGAGATAATAAATCATCAAGATAACGATGGAAATACGCCATTACATTCTAGTAATCTCGGTTTCTCCTCCAACGAGTTAGTCGCATGTGTCTACGTGTAGAGGGCGGTGCCGGAGTCGTAGTGCCTTTTCGTGATCAGATCCGCAAGGAGACGCAGGGAGATCGTTTTGAGACGAATCGCGAAGCCCTACAAACCGGATTAGCCGAATCCGAGGTATAAATAAGATTTATTTTTCTGATTTGTTTGATAATATACGGATCCTCGATTAGGAAACGGGTAAAATTTTAATTCCGCTGTGTTTCTGCGATTACCCTGTTTCCTTTCAAATAGATTAAACATGACTGACAACCTTAGGAAGAAAGGTTGGCCACATGATGAAGCGTGTATATTCTGTAGATCTGTTCTAGAAACCCGAGATCACCTACTAGGAGAGTGCCGCTTTGCTCTCAGTACCAAAAGGTTGGCTTCTAGGATTCACTCCTCCACCATCCAATTTGAACTACAAGGAAACTTCATCGATACCTAGCTACGATCAAGGGAAAAAAATGACCAAACAACATAGGAAAGAATGGGAAGCAGTTTGGGCAGCCCTAGCCTAGAATATTTGGAAGGAAAGAAATAATCGAATTTTTAACCAAACGAAGTGCACACCAATGATCATAACCAGGAAAGCGATAGAGGACGTGACTTTCTGGATGGAAAATTGTTAGAGATAGTGTTATTTAGTGTTATTTCTATAGCCTCTGATTGTTTGTAAGGAAGGAAACTTCAGATAGTACTGTAACTTTCTATATAAACTTTGAATGGTTGCAATTCGCAACTATTTCTTCAAAAAAAAGAAAAAGAAAAGAAAAGAGCAACTATATCTCTTTCTTGAATGGGGTTGTCAACCTTGGGAATAAGAGTGATTGTTGCCTTGTTCAACCTCGACAAGTCAAGGTTATTACTATAAAATGCTTGAATAATTTCCATTATATCAAGTTTGAATACTTCCTAATGATCTTGGTAATATTCAATTGACACTCCGCCGGGGCCGGATGTTTTTCCTTTTTTTATTTGGAGAACAACTTGTGAGATTTTGATCTCAGAAAAAGGCTCCACAAGAGCGCCTAGATCCATTGCTGTATGGTCTAGTAGCTCGGCAAAATTGGGAATGCTTATATTATCATTAAGTTTTCCCATGGTTTCTTTATAAAACACAAAGAATGCCTCATTGATGATACTGTGATCCTCGGTTGGGACGGGAAAATGTGGGAGAGAAAGAAGATTTATCATATTCCTGTTTCGTCTAGCCGAGGCCATGGCATGAAAATATGATGTGTTCTTGTCTCCTAATTTCAACCAAGTGCAAGCTGGTCGTTGCTGCCACTTTGATTCTTTTTTATTAGTCATGTTGTGGATAGAATCTTTGAGATCTATTCTTAGACGCATTTCATCGTTTGTGAGCCATCTTTTCTCTTCAATGAGGTCTATATCTCGTGTGAAAAATTTAGCTATATTCAAGAACGTGTCGTCATTGCATAGTTTTTATGTAGCCCATGCATGAAGCTTGTGCCTTAAGAGTCTCATTTTCGTGAGATATCTCTTAGCTGGATTATTCATATTAATGGGGCTATTCCAAGTCTCCATTATGATGTTCTTTACAACATTATGTTGCAACCAGGTTCTTTCAAGTTTCCAAGATCGGGAACATCTTACATTCGGTTTGGTAAGGCTGAAAACAAGGGGAATGTGATCGGAAGTAATGAGTGGAAGGTCTGAAAGAGAAACGGTGAGATTGAGCGAGAGAAAGTGATGGGAGAAAAAAATACGGTCAAGCTTGGAAAAAGTAGGTTGAGGTCTTCTACTGTTGGGTCTCGGACGTGCATAACGCAGCGGAAAACAAAAATATTCGTCAAAAACCCATTCTGAGGATCCGTGCGTATCGGTTAAATCAAAGAAATAAATCTTAAAGATACCTTTCGGATTATGCTTAATCCGTGACGCTCAAACCATGCGTGTTATCCATGCGCCTCTAAACCGATTACCGTCCTAACCGATTTCCCGTCCGTCTAGGCCGTCTAGGTCGGATCGTGCGGAAGTCATCTACCGCACACACAATCGCTCTCCACCAAAACTCTCAACAAACCGTTCTCATCTTCTTAGGCCGAATAGATCACAAGCGCCGAAAGTACAATGCCTCTACCGGTGTCCACACGAACAAACTTCTTAAAACGGGAAGAAGAACAATATATATGTTAGTAGCTTGTTCTCCTCTTGCATAAGAAAACTCTTCTTATTTTATCTCATAAAATATGTATATAATTCCTCTCATATAATCGCACTCTTTCATTTTTGTCATACAAAAAGAAAGCACCCTTTCATAATTTTGTCATACAAATTAGAAAGTATATTTTCTCTCTTTTGTCTCACAAAAGAGAATGTGAAATAATGAGAGAGAGAATGATGTGTTGTGTTCTGAATTTGGAGTCCTCTATGTCCTTATATAGTGGTGAAGAGTCATGTCTCTTCACACTAAAAGATGTGTATGATATCACTCATCATTATCCATATGTCATCATCTACACTCTTCTAGATTATATGATCTTTTGTGCTCATATTCTTTATATACATATATATCATATTTTATCACATAAGATGACAATATATTTTGTGACATTCTTATGCAACTCATCATATAAGTCGCTAGGATTTTCTGCGCCTGTTTCAGTTTGTTCTTTGTGTGTGACCCTGTAGGTTTACTTAATGTTGGCAATAGACTTAACAGTCTATAAATCATGAGTGGACTCTAGCAAGCCATCATGACTACCCAATTTAAGTGAATATTGGTGATCCGATTTACCTAATCAACAATCACATATTTAGTCCCTTTGTCACGCGATATCTATATCGATCATAAGGCATGTAATACGTCATCCTTATATTAATCGAATTAATATTTCTTGATCCCGAATTAAACTGAACAAGAACAAATGACATTAATAACTCTTATTAATTCATTTGAGTATGACCATACATTTCTTCAGTTCAATTCATCAAGAGGCCTAAAGATATCTCTCTCATTTATGAGAGGAACAAATCCCGTCTTGATTGTACTCATCCCTCTACATGATTCCTTATATACCTAATCATAACCGTTATGACTACCCAGTTAAAGGCAGTGTTATATTATATTAAAGTATAAAATTACCCATGTTGGACAATCTCAGGTCAAAGGACCATAAATACTTTATGTTACAAGAATCGCTAATGACGTAAAGCATGTAGCATTCTTATGGCGGGTCAGTCCAGTATATGGTCTCTAACATATACCTATATTAATGACTTGATAACTATTTATCCATGATCAGTAAAACATAATCATCAGTCAACTAATATACTGGTGTACATTTATAGCTTGTATATAAATATATATTTATATGTATCCGCAAGTATATTTGTCTCCACAAATATCCTATAAATGACCAGGGACGATATAGAATAGCATTCATAACATTTTATAGTTTTACTATCAAAGTCACGCACTTTGATGACATAAAGCTGAATTGCATATTCATGGTCTATTTTAATTATATTAAAATAACCTATACGCACATATTATATGAAATATCTTAGAATAAATATTATGTTTATTATTACAATCCATCATCTAGGTCATAAACACTTTGGCCTAGGGCATAACACCATCATTACTTATCCACATAAACGATCTAGAGGGGAGGCAAGGTTCTTCCAGCCCGAATACATGGATTGCTTGATTGAAATCAAGAATCGATTTCAAAGAATGATTGTTTCCTGTTGATTCTGACAGGTTCCTTATTTGGTTAAAATCTCCCGCTAGGACCCAAGGCAAGTCTAAAGATCCGTTTAACGTCCCGAGTTCGTTAAGGAAGGCTAGTTTCTGTCTATCTTCGATGGGACCATACACATTAGAAAGCATGAATTTGAATTCAGATGGTGCTCTAAGTACAATGTTTAGAGAGAACTGTAGAACCAGAGAGGATTCTAGGATGAACTCGTCCGACCAAACAGAGATGAGCCCTCCCTTCGAGCCATCTGATGGTGTACTCAAAATGTTCTTAAAACGGGGAGGACATACTCGTCTCATGTCAAAAAAATTAGGGGATATCCATTTCAATTCTTGTAAACATAACAAGTTACAATTAGAATCCCTAATGGATTCTTTAACTAAGTTGCACTTGCCTCCATTTCCTAGACCCCTAACATTCCAAGATAAAATAGAGATAAAATTAAATAGGCTAACAACCATTTGACAAAACACCAAATAGACTTAAACAATTAGAGCTATTGACTTAGCTCAGAGAATCTCATTCTCATCTCCATAGCCCACCTCATCAGTATCTTCGAAATCGAACCTCCCTTTGAATTCTTCACTGCTAACTGAGGAAAGAAAACCACAAACATTAGTACTTTCTATACTATTATTTTCATTTGCATGGTTGAGTTGCATGGAACAAGAGCCAATAATTCTTTTTTTCTTCTTCTTCCTCGAGATTACCGTTAGTTGAATTTGTCTGTTTTCAATTTGGGCCATCGGATTGGAGGTTGAACGGACTTGTGATTGAGCCATCATCTCCGGTGCCTGGACCTCCCTGACCATGGCCGTCCTACTGTGGGTGAACACAAGTGGGGCTAGTAAGTCTTTGGTTCGAGACGGGTCAACCGCATTCCAGAGCCTACGGAGTGATGACCTGAGAGCGTCCTCGTCTAGACTTGCCGCTGATGGTGCCATGAGTGTCATTTGAAGAGGATTTGTTGGCTTAGTGCCATGGGTGTGCACTTCTCTCCCCTAGGAGTGAATCCCCCATTGTAGAGCAAGTTAACCTCTTTCTCCGTTTCTGCGGCTCTCTTGTTGAGTAATTCCTCAAAATACTCTTCTGCCAGAGTTAGGTCAAGCGGCACTGGAAACCAGGTGGCTTCCTTGTTCACCCCGAGAACTTTTATCTCAATGTCCGTGGACAATCCATCCAGGAAGATTGAGAAAGCTTCTTTAGGAACTAAAGAGAGATTGTTTGTTGCCACAACCACCCTCAACTTCTCCATTGAGTTGATTTTAAAGAGGGGGCCATGATCAGTGACAATTCCTACGGTGGAAAACATGGCTGCGAGATCGTTTTCGCACCAATTAACGACCGACAAGTTGACCAAATCAGCCAAAATTTTGTTTTCTAGAGTAATGATCTTGGCATCAATCGTCGTTGACCATTCATAACATATGAATCCCGCCCGATACAGAGGCATTGTCCTGTTCTCAAGAAATTCTTCGCTACTATATCCTTGGGGTAAGGTGAGGAGATATCTTTCCCTTCCCCAATATACCAATTCACACGAACTGGACCATTCCATCAGATGGTCCACGTTGAGTCGTAGATTGTTCAGTTCATGAGAGTCAATATTGCGAGCATCAACTACTACAGGACCTGATCATGATGCATCGCTTTATGAAGAAAAATGCACACCTTATCCGGTCGATTGTTCGGCAGTGCCGTGGTCCCTAGAGTACCTCGGGGGGAGAGAGGGTTGCTGCTGTCGGTGGGCGAGGACAAAACTAGAAGCCGTGTCCCATTTTGAAGCAATTGATGCATAGCTTCGGATTTTGACAAAGCTCCGTTGAGTGGTCCTCCATCGCACAACGAGGCATTTTCCAAACCAGGTTGGGTGTTTCAAGTCCGGTGGGAGGCTAACCGGAGTGTTTGGTATTAGAAATTGTCGAGGAGACTCCGGCCGTGAGAACGACCTCTTCCTATTCTGAGGCCGGTTGAAGTGCCCTCTTGTGAGATTGTTCTGTTTTGGTCTCCAGGGAGCTTGATTTTGGGCCCTGGGGTATGCCTGTCTTGGACCGTGGTTCACCGATTTGGGGTTGGGATTCACCGGTCTAGGGTTGGTTTGTGGTGGAGGAGGAGCAGTGGGAGTGTTTGTTTGCATTGGAGGAGGATGTTTCTGAGGCTGGGAGAGCGGGGCAGATCTGGGTAGAGGTCTCCAGCCCCAATCTCTAAAGTTGTTTTCTAGTTGCTGATATGCCATTATGGTTCAAGAAGCTTTACTGTAGCTCAAGTGAGGGGAAGAGAGGAGGATGTTGAGAGAAACCTTTCTCTTATAGGGGGTAAAGGGGAAGGATTTGGCTTTTGACTAGGTTTTTTCCATGCATAGCCACCCCCCTCCAGTTGGTATCGGTCTCAATCTCACAATTTCTCCCAGAATCGCCCTTTTTGCTTTCCGTACCCAGTTCTTTAACAATTGTAACCCGTAGTTGCTCTTTTCGTCAGGGAAGTCTTTTGTACTATCTATTCCGTATAATGTTGATCGGCATTTCTGCCATATGCTATTGGTTTTAGTATCTAGATTCCAAAGCTATTTAGTGAGTAGTGCTTTGTTTTTTTGTATCTATGTGTGATAGCTCAAGTCCCCCATTTCTCTTTGATAAACATACCGTGTCCCAGTTGAAAAGGCAATTTTCGGGATTATATTTGTCATTCTCTTTCCGCAAGAACGTTCGTATACTCCGATTAATCTCATTTATGCATCATTTTGGGAGATGCATCACTTGCATTAAGTGCAATGTTAAGGAGCCTAGAGTTGCTTTGATGAGAATAATTCTTCCCCCCATGAAGAGGAATCCCCCAATCGTTTAAAGCAGGGCATAAAATAAATCAGAGTTGAAGCCAAGACCGATCTAATTAAAAACTTGCCCTTTAATTAATCTCAATATTACAATGAAGAATAACACTGAATGATTTGTGAGAAGTGCATGAACCTTTTACATAAAATGGAATGGGAATGTATGTCCCCTACTCCCCTAACCCATCAGTGGAGCATCAAAGAAAATTGGTTCCAACAAAGACTGGGCCATATGGCTTAGGAGTAATGTGCATATATTCAACAAAGAGATTCATAGCAAAGTCATTGTTCGCAACAAAAAACATTGTGAATTGCTTTAAGTATTGTTAGTGTTTCTTTTGTTGGGCCATATGGCGTAGGAGTAATGTGCACATATTCAACAAAGAAATTCATAGCAAAGTCATTGTTCGCAACAAAAAACATTGTGAATTGCTTTAAGTATTGTTAGTGTTTCTTTTGTTGAGTAAGTACTGTTAATTTTCACCTGAGCTCTGAGAAAGACACCAAATTCTAATCCCGGCAAATACAATAATGTCTAGCATATTTTTAGCCATGTCTATCAACCCAGATTCGATCTAAAAAAATTCTGTTACTTTTCCTCTTTATAATTTGTCATTAATACAATTGAAATTATGGCCACCATGGGCTTAATCTTTTTTCAGAAAAAAAGTAATATTCATTCAACTCTTTTTTAACAATATTCATAAGTTCCTGTCTAGCTTTTAGATATACTAGAGTGCAAATATTGGGAATAACTAAGTCAAGATAGATACATAAGCATCTATACAATTATTTCTGTGATAGAAGAAAGGGATAATTGCATCGCTAATCATCTCTCTTAAACATCTCCACATTTATTTCCGTAGGAAATAGCGATTCATTTATCACGGGAACGAATAAGACCTCAGAACCAAGTATAATCCAAACTACAACTGGAGTACTACACCCAATGAAGATAACCATAGAAGCCAACCATCTTGACTCTGGTTCCACCACGAGAAAAACAGCCGTCATGAGAGAAATTATCAAACACAAACACGCTAAAACTGTTAGTCTATGGCCCCAAGCCAATTGGTTTAATAAGAACTTGGCTGGATCTCTCCATGCCCAAATGAAACAGAACACGACAAGAAGTGAACTACACATGGCAATAGTGTTTGAAAGCACAAAGATTCTAAACGCAACACTTTTTGCCAGAATGGCAGTGCCTGATTTGTTGTCATAGCCGCCTGGCATGGTAAAGATGGAAGCAAATGTGACCGTTGCAATAAGGGCTGCAACTAAAGTATAGATTTGTACACTTAGTTCAAAATAGTTGTCTTTGGTGTTGTATTTTGTAATTGTGTGACTGAAGGTACTTGTTGTATTTTGCCTCGTTTTGCTTCTTGCTTTCTCAGCTCGCTCCAAACGAACCTCTATATATAGAGAGAGGAGAATGTTTTAATTACATGAATAGAAAGAAAATGATGGCTATGAAAGACAATTTATCAATGAATAGGTTAAAGTTAAACTGATTAATTTATAACATTAACATGTTAATATTTGGTTATATAAGTAGTTCAAAAATTGAAAACTGCTGAAATCTTGTTTGGTTGAAATTTCAGATCTTACATTGTAAATGCCCTCGTGTAGAGCCTCAATAGCACTCCGAGCTGTTTGACCTTTATTGTTTAATTTACACGGGTCGACCCGCTTATCTCTAATGAGCAACAATGATAGTTCTATATGTGATTGGTTCGCTGCAAGGTGCAATGGCGTATTTCCATCGTTATCTTGATAATTTACGGTCTCTTCGCCCTGAACACATTTCAACAAACATTTGACTGAACTCAAGTTCCCAGAAGAGACAGCCATGTGGAGTGCATTTCCACCTCGAGATGTAGACTGTTAAAAAAGATTTAAACTTATAAAACAACATACTCATTGGCCCAATTTTAAACCAGATAATATTGTACATACTTGTTCGATTGTGTCAGGGCAGCGTTTTAGGATGGCCTTGATGGATGACGTGGACCCATAATGAACTGCCATGCAGAGGGGAGGTTGGCCATGGCTATTTTTGAGATACGCGAGGTGTGGGTCCTTTCTTAACAACATCTCCACCATTTTTGCATTATCGGTTTGTGCAGCGTAATGCAGAGCATTATTTTTAAAACTGTCAGACTTGCCTCACTAAGTCGTCCCGATGGTATAATAACATCTCCACAATTTCTATCATGGTTTATGAATTCCACCATTAATTTTCCATTGTATTATAATATACTATTTTACTTCTTAATTGAGAAGTAAAATAGTAGAGGAAATATCATTGACGGTATTTGAACCACTCATATTGTTGTATATTAAGCAAGATACTCAAAACAAACCATTTGCTAATAATTGTTATAATTTTCCTTGTTATAATAATTGTTATAATTTTCCCCTCTGTCCCTATCATGGATTATAAATCCACTATTAATTTGTCAACAATTTTATATGAAAACTGAAATCATTTTAAATCTTTTATTGTAAAAAATTAACAATAACTTACTAATATGATCACCAAGAACTGCTTGGTGAAGAGGGGAACCCGTATCGCGAATTGTCGGTTGCATCTTCTCTTTTACCTCCACCCAAGAATATTTTGAAATCTCACGTACTACGTCAATCATTCCTCGTCGAGCTGCTAAATGCAAAGGCGACTCATCATTTTTATTGAGCATATGACACACATCATGATCGGCTTCAAGTAGTCGCAATGCCACCTCAGATTTGCCGTGAGTTACAGCCTCATGCAATGCAGCATTACCTTTAATTAGTTAAAATAAAATTTAGGTGATTATCATTACAGTTCGATTTAATCATTTTTAACCCCAAAAAAAATCATGCTATTACCTTTATTGTTTACCATCCTAAGTGGGCATTCTTGAGACTCTATAAGATCAAGCCATTCTATAGAATAATTAATCAGTAAATCCATAACGGCCATCTTTCCATACTTTGAAGCGTTGTGCAATGGCGTGTCACCATCTAAATTCGTTTGTATGAGCATTGTTTCGCACTCTTTTAATATTCGCTCTGAAATGTGGTGGTTTCCTAAGCGGCATGCAATGTGTAAGGCTGTGTTTTGGTGAGGCGTAACTGAGAGGAGAGTCTTTGGATGTGCTGTTAAAAGGAGTTTTAGGAGCTGAATGTTTCCTTCTGTTACAGCTTTGTGTAATGCGGGATCCATATTCCTCCTTTTTTTAATTGTTTACTTACCAACACTATCAATTCATAAGAATATTAAGAAATATTAGAATTAACCATTTGAATCAAATATAACTAATTGAATATGACAATATCACAATATAGCTGATCACCTTAAAATATAATAGTAGCTCTCCCCTTAAGATGGGATACAATCCCTTTAAATAGAGCGGCATCTTAATTTAAAGGTCAATTCATTGCTTGCAAGGGTCTTGAGGAGTATTTGTTCTCTTTATTATTTTAACAAGGATAGTATATATGTGTGACTTTTAATGGAAGCTACAGGAAAGAAACCATGAAGTGTTAATGCGAAGCCCAAAAAGTTTCAATACTTTGGGGCCCAATAGAATCAGATCCATCAGGTTATGGGTAGTGGAACATATACATTTCCACATTGTATTCAGAAAAGAATATAACAAAAATCATTCTTTTTTTTCGAAAGATGGCCGGAGTTATAAGAAAAATCATTCATACCAATTCAGGGGCGGATCCGGGGGGATAAGGGGAGCCCTGGCCCCCTATAAAAATGGAACTTATGTACAGGTCCTCGAGAAGTTAATGTTAAATAATTCATTCATTTTCTAAAATTATTAAATAATATACATGGAGATACTAGATGATGGCATTTGAGAGATTGCAAGAATTTTCATGAAATTTCATGAGTCGGTTCTAAACCGACTTGAGTTTGGATAAGGGCTAAATCATGAATTTTCGAGATACTAAACATGATTAGTTTGGTCCATCTGATTAAGTCGGTTATGTATTTTTTAAGTGAAAAATGTGGATTGTTCTAACCGACTAATACATGTATAAATAGAGCTTAGGGTCAAGTGTTATTTATGAAAGTAAGAGAGAGAGTGTAACATGATAATAATAAAAAAAAAAGAGTGATATAGAGTGAGAAAGAAGGAAAGAAAGAGAGATGTATAAGTGTTGTAATAAAATATTTTGTTGTAACAAAGTTTTTTGTGAAATAGAAAGAATATTTTGTGTATTGTTTCTTATCGGAAAATTCAACAAGTGGTATCAGAGCAATCAGGTTCGAGTACAGACGTTAACCATATAGTGAATGTCGTTCATGGAGTCTAAAAAGCATCGGAGTTGATGGCTTCGAATGTTGGACCAAGTATGGCACAGTCGACAATACCATTTACAGGTGAGTACTACGACATATGGAAAATAAAGATGCGGACCCTTCTATTGTCGGAAGGATTATGGGAGATAGTCCATGAAGGTTATGACAATCTTATAGGTTAGCAGCAATTGCCGGAAGTTGAGAAGACGAAATTGAAGGAGAATCGGATGAAGAACGCGCGGGCTTTGTTTCTCATTCAGCAAGGAGTTGCGAAAAGCCTATTTCTGCGAATAATGGGTGCGACAAAGGCGAAAGATACATGGGATATTCTGCAAGAAGAGTTTCAGGGGTCTGCGAGAGTCATTGCGGTCAAGCTGCAGACGTTACAGTGCCAAGCTGATGGTATTATGCCCTAGGGCAAAGTGTTTGTGACCTAGATGATGGATTGTAATAAAAAACATAATATTTATTCTAAGATATTTCATATAATATGTGCGTATAGGTTATTTTATTATAATTAAAATAGACCATGAATATGCAATTCAGTTTTATGTCATCAAACTGCGTGACTTTGATAGTAAAACTATAAAGTGTTATGAATGTTATTCGAAATCGTCCCTGGTCATTTATAGGATATTTGTGGAGACAAATATACTTACAGATACATATAAATATATATTTATATACAAGCTATAAATGTACACCAGTATATTAGTTGACTGATGATTATGTTTTACTGATCATGGATAAATAGTTATCAAGTCATTAACATAGGTATATGTTAGAGACCATATATTGGACTGACCCGCCATAAGAATGCTACATGTTTTACGTCATTAGCGATTCTTGTAACATAATGTTATAGTCCTTTGACCTGAGATTGTCTCGGTTCCCAACATGAGTAATTTTATACTTTAATATAATCTAATACTGCCTTTAACCGGGTGGTCATAACAGTTATGATTAGGTATACAATGAATCATGTAGAGGGATGAGTGCAATCAAGACGGGATTTGTTCCTCTCATAAATGAGAGAGATATCTTTAGGCCTTTTGATGAATTGAACTGAAGAAATGTATGGTCATACTCAAATGAATTAATAAGAGTTATTAATGTCGTTTGTTCTTGTTCAGTTTAATTTGGGATCAAGAAATATTAATCGATTTATATAAGGATGGCATATTATATGCCTTATGATCGATATAGATATCGCGTGACAAAGGGACTAAATACGTGATTGTTGATTAGGTAAATCGGATCACCGATATTCACTTAAATTGGGTAGTCATGATGGCTTGCTAGAGTCCGCTCATGATTTATAGACTGTTAAGTCTATTGCCAACATTAAGTGAACCTACAGGGTCACACACAAAGAATAAACTGAAACGGGCGCAGAAAATCCTAGCGACTTATATGATGAATTGCATAAGAATGTCACAAAATATATTGTCATCTTATGTGATAAGATGTGATATATATGTATATAAAGACTATGAGCACAAAAGATCATGTAATCTAGAAGAGTCTAGAGGATGGCATATGGATAATGATGAGTGATGTCATACACATCTGTTAGTGTGAAGAGACATGACTCTTCACCTCTATATAAGGACATAGAGGACTCCAAATTCACAAGACAACACATCATTCTCTCTCTCATTATTTCTCATTCTCTTTTGTGAGACAAAAGAGAGAAAATATACTTTCTAATTTGTATGACAAAATTATGAAAGGGTGCTTTCCTTTTGTGTGACAAAAATGAAAGAGTGCGATTATATGAGAGGAATTATATACATCTTTTGTGAGATAAAATAAGAAGAATTTTCTTATGCAAGAGGAGAACAAACTACTAGCATATATATTGTTCTTCTTCCCGTTTTAAGAAGTTTGTTCATGTGGATACCGGTAGAGGTGTTCATATTTCTGGCGCTTGTGATCTATTCGGCCTAAGAAGATGAGAACGGTTTGTTGAGAATTTTGGTGGAGACCGATTGTGTGTGCGGTAGATGACTTCCGTACGATTCGACCTAGACGGCCTAGATGGACGGAAAATCGGTTTAGAGGCGCATGGACAGCATGCATGGTTTGAGCGTCACGGATTAAGCGTAATCTAAAAGGTATCTTTAAGATTTATTTCTTTGATTTAACCGATACGCACGGATCCTCGGAATGGTTTTTGGACGAATATTTTTGTTTTCCGTTGCGTTATGCATGTCTGAGAGCAAGACCCAACACCAGCTTCAGAACTTGCAAATGAAAGAGAATGAAACGATAAAGGAATATTTCTCGAGAGTTATCGAGATCGTGAATCAGATGAAAATGTATGGCAAAGACGTAACTGAACAGAAGGTTGTTGAGAAGATCTTGATTAGTTTGCCGAAAAAATATGATTATATAGTTACGGCGATCGAGGAGTCGAAGGATCTCTCCACTCTGACGGTATAACAATTGATGAGTTCGTTGGAGTCACATGAGGAAAGGAAGTTGCAGCGAGGCAGTGGTTTAGTGGAAAACGCATTTCAGTCGAAGTTGAGTTTCAAATTCAGAGATTCTCAAAAAATCAAGATGCGGGAAAGATGGATGGCCCTAGGAGGAATGCGAAAAATCCGTTAGATGGAAATACTGAAAGAAGACAAAATACCAAAAAACGTGGTGCAATAATTGTAAGAAGGATAACCATACGACGGAGACTTGTTGGTTGAAGCGAAAACCAAAGTGTTACAAGTGCCATAGGTTCGGGCATTATGCGAAGGATTGTCGGACTCAGACATGTAATCGGGTGAATTTTACGGAAGAGAAGAAGGATCCTGAAAATATATTTTATATCTGTCATACGGCAAAAGAATAGAAGGAGGATATTTGGTATTTAGATAGCGGGTGTACGAACCACATGACTAGCAACGAGAATATTTTTTGAGATATAGATACTTCACGTGACACTAAGGTTCGTTTGGGAAATGGATCTTAAGTCCAAGCAAAAGGCAAAGGTAGTATCGCCGTCCAGACGGAGAAGGGGCCAAAATTTATTCGGGACGTGTTTCTAGTTCCGGACTTGCAGCATAATCTACTGAGTGTTGGGAAATTAGTTCAAAATGGTTATATCATTCATTTTGAGAATAACTGCTGCAAGATTTATGATCGGCAGAATAAAAATCAAGTGTTGGAGAAGGTAGATATGGAAAGATCGAGAAATTTCCTGATGCATATTAATTACACTCTGCAGCTGGCATGGAGAAGTGAAGTGACGAGTGACTCCGGCTTATGGCATAAAAGATATGGGCATCTGAATTACACGGCCTTAAAGTTGTTGCGAGCAAAGAGGATGGTGCGCGGACTACCGTTTATCGAGATAAAGACAGATATGTGTCAAGGGTGTGCTTTGGGAAAGCAGCATTGAGAATCATTTCTGACGAGAGGAGCTTGGAGAGCAAAAGCGCCATTGGAGTTGGTGCATACAGATATATGCGGGAAGATGCAAACGCCGTCAGAAGGGCATAATTAGTATTTTCTTATTTTCGTAGATGATTATTCGAGGATGATATGGGTTTATTTCTTGAAGGAGAAGTCTGAGGCGTTTGGCGTCTTTATGAGGTATAAAGCTCTTGTCGAAAATGAAAGTGGTTGGAAAATTAAGGTGTTGAGGAGTGATCGAGGTGGCGAGTTTACCTCAAAAGATTTTGACTAGTTTTGCGAAAATCAGGATATTCGTCGACAGTTGATGGTTGCATATACTTCACAACAGAATGGCATGGCCGAGAGAAAAAAATTTAACCATTATGGAAATGGTGCGTGCTATGTTAAAGGAGAAAGGAGTGCCGAATATGTTTTGGGCGGAAACTGTTAATACGGCGGTTTATATTCTCAATAGAAGTCCAACAAAATCTGTTTTTAATCGAACTCCTATTGAAGCATGGTGTGGTGTCAAGCAGTCGGTTAGGCATACGTGATGGTGTTATGCTCTAGGCCAAAGTGTTTGTGACCTAGATGATGGATTGTAATAACAAACATAATATTTATTCTAAGATATTTCATATAATATGTGTGTATAGGTTATTTTAATATAATTGAAATAGACCATGAATATGCAATTCAGCTTTATGTCATCAAAGTGTGTGACTTTGATAGTAAAACTATAAAGTGTTATGAATGCTATTCTAAATCGTCCCTGGTCATTTATAGGATATTTGTGGAGACAAATATACTTGCGGATACATATAAATATATATTTATATACAAGCTATAAATGTACATCAGTATATTAGTTGACTGATGATTATGTTTTACTGATCATGGATAAATAGTTATCAAGTCATTAACATAGGTATATGTTAGAGACCATATCTTGGATCGACCCGCCATAAGAATGCTACATGTTTTACGTCATTAGCGATTCTTGTAACATAAAGTATTTATAGTCCTTTGACCTGAGATTGTCTCGGTTCCCAACATGAGTAATTTGATACTTTAATATAATCTAACACTGCCTTTAACCGGGTGGTCATAACGGTTATGATTAGGTATACAATGAATCATGTAGAGGGATGAGTGCAATCAAGACGGGATTTGTTCCTCTCATAAATGAGAGAGATATCTTTAGGCCTCTTGATGAATTGAACTGAAGAAATGTATGGCCATACTCAAATGAATTAATAAGAATTATTAATGTCATTTGTTCTTGTTCAGTTTAATTTGGGATCAAGAAATATTATTCGATTAATATAAGGATGGCGTATTACATGCCTTATGATCGATATAGATATCGCGTGACAAAGGGACTAAATACGTGATTGTTGATTAGGTAAATCGGATCACCGATATTCACTTAAATTGGGTAGTCATGATGGCTTGCTAGAGTCCGCTCATGATTTATAGACTGTCAAGTCTATTGCCAACATTAAGTGAACCTATAGGGTCACACACAAAGAACAAACTGAAACGGGCGCAGAAAATCTTAGCGACTTATATGATGAGTTGCATAAGAATGTCACAAAATATATTGCCATCTTATGTGATAAGATGTGATATATATGTATATAAAGACTATGAGCAAAAAGATCATGTAATCTAGAAGAGTCTAGATGATATCATATGGATAATGATGAGTGATGTCATACACATCTTTTAGTGTGAAGAGACATGACTCTTCACCTCTATATAAGGACATAGAGGACTCCAAATTCATAAGACAACACATCATTCTCTCTCTCATTATTTCTCATTCTCTTTTGTGAGACAAAAGAGAGAAAATATACTTTCTAATTTGTATGACAAAATTATGAAAGGGTGCTTTCTTTTTGTATGACAAAATGAAAGAGTGCAATTGTATGAGAGGAATTATATACATCTTTTGTGAGATAAAATAAGAAGAGTTTTCTTATGCAAGAGGAGAACAAGCTAGTAGCATATATATTGTTCTTCTTCCTGTTTTAAGAAGTTTGTTCGTGTGGACACCGGTAGAGGCGTTCGTACTTTCGGCGCTTGTGATCTATTTGGCCTAAGAAGATGATAACGGGTTGTTGAGAATTTCGGTGGAGGCCAATTGTATGTGCGGTAGATGATTCCGCACAATCCGACCTAGACGGCCTAGACGGACGGAAAATCGGTTAGGACGGTAACCGGTTTAGAGGCGCATGGACAACACGCATGGTTTGAGCGTCACGGATTAAGCGTAATCCGAAAGGTATCTTTAAGATTTATTTCTTTGATTTAACCGATACGCACGGATCCTCGGATTGGTTTTGGACGAAATTTTTATTTTCCGCTGCGTTATGCATGTCTGAAACCCAACAATACGAGGGTGTTTGGTAGTTTATGCTACGCACATGTGCCATCGGAAATAAGGAGGAAGCTAGATGATAAGAGCGAAAAGTGTATATTTGTCAGATATAGCGAAAAGACAAAAGGATACCCGTTATATAATTTGGAAAATATGAAGTTAATAACAAGCCGGGATGTTATCTTTGATGAGAATGCTTCCCGGAATTGGGAAGAAAATAAGGCGCAAGAAGCTAGAGGAGCACCTACAATTATTATTACGCTTGGTGAGCCGAGTATACCGATCATTGAGCCACATGGAGAAGGTACTTCTTTTGATCAAGATGGATCGAGTACCAGTTCAACCCCGGATACAAGTCCGAGTCCTAGTCCGAGTTCGGATAGGAGAATGAGAGAAAAATCGAGTACGCCAGAGTCTACTCCAAGACGAGTAGGGAGTTTGCGTGATATTTACGAATCTTGTAATTTCACGGTTGTTCAGCCACAAAGTTTTGTAGAAGCTGAAAAGCATGAAAATTGGATCAAGGCAACGGAAGAGGAGGTTCGAATGATTGAAAAAAATAATACGTGGGAGTTGGTGGACCGGCCAAAAGATAGAGACGTGATAGGAGTAAAATGGGTTTACAAGACGAAGTTGAATCCAGATGGTTCGGTTCAGAAATATAAAGCACGACTCATGGCAAAAGGGTTTAAGCAGAAGCATGGCATCGATTATTATGAGATATTTGCACCGGTGGCAAGACTAGAAACGATCAGAACATTCATTGCTTTAGTGGCACAGAAGAAGTGGAAGCTACATTAGCTAGATGTTAAATCGGTATTTCTGAATGGTTATCTCGAGTAAGATATCTATGTCGAGCAGCCGGAAGGGTTCATAGTTGAAGGGGGAGAAAAGAAGGTGTATAAATTGAAGAAAGCATTGTACGGCTTAAAGCAAGCGCCAAGAGCATGGTACAGCCAAATCGATAAGTATTTTACCGACAACGGCTTCGAGAAAAGCAAAAGTGAGCCTACCTTATACGTGAAGAAGAAAGGTACCGATATTCTTATGGTTTCATTATATGTGGATGACTTTATCTATACCAGAAGCGACGAGAAGATGGTTGAAGAATTCAAGAGAGAGATATGATGAGGAGGTATGATATGAGTGATTTAGGCTTGCTACATTATTTTCTCAATATTGAAGTGTGCCAAGTTGATACTAGCATCTTCATATCACAAAATGTATGCGAAAGCTTATTGAAGGAATATAAGATGAGTGATTACAAGTCAGTTGCCACTCCCCTGAAGCAGAATGAAAAACTGATGGCCGATAATAAATCAAAGAAGGCGGATCAATCGGTCTACAGGAGTCTGATGGAAGCTTATTATATTTGACTGCAACAAGAACGGATATTATGTTTCCCACCAGTTTATTATCAAGATATATGCACTGACCGAATCATCTACATTTAGCAGCAGCAAAGCGAGTGCTTCGGTACATCAAAGGTACCGCGGATTATGGCACTTGGTACAAACTGGTTGAGAACTCCGGTCTGATAGGATTTACGGATAGTAATTGGACCGGATGTCTTGACGATATAAAAAGTACGTCAGGATATGCTTTTTCATTTGGCTTAGGTTTGTGTACATGGTCATCGAAGAAACAGAGTATTGTGGAGTTATCTTCGGCAAAAGCAGAGTATGTGGCAGCAGCCAGAGCAGCTGCACAAGCAGTATGGATGAAGAGGATTTATTACATTGTACGGGTGCCAAACAAAAATTTCACCCGTGTCAAGTGGTTAAAAACAAATGTTTTAAAACTGATGGAAAATGGATGAACTTAAATAAAATATACGATGTCGGTATGCAGGGCGGAGCCGAAGGTCGAGAGACCGAGGTCGAGATAAACAATATCAAATTAACTTTTAATACCAAATTGTTCAAATATCTTATTTATATACTTTACTTGAAAATATGAATGTTTCTTATAAATTCATTTGCTTGTATTTTATAGTAGTTACACATCCAATCACATCATATAGTTAATTTGATAAATTTTTATGTGGTACTTAATCAATTGAGCATATACATTAGTAAGTTAAGCTATATTAAATTTGTTCCTAATAAAATTTTCACAAAATAATATAATGGTATTTATTATTAATATTGTTAAACTAATACAGTAATTACATTTTAAATTATAATAACAGTATGAACCATAATATTGACTTAATATTATGCTTTTAAATAAAATGTCTTTTTACAGGTAACTAAAGAATATGTTTGGTTGTATAATATTATAGAAGATTAGCAATATGAGGTCTATAACGACAGGGTCGGTCCTTTGATTCAGGAGGCCCTTGATGAGAATTATAAGTAGTTTTAAAATTTGAAAATTATATTATTTTAATATATTTTTTAATTTCAATCTAATAATTATTTACTAAGTAATGAGAAAGCCAATTGATTAATTACTAATAAATAACGGCTACATTATTATCACAACAAATATACAAACTACAAGGTTATTTATAGACATGAGAAAGAAAGAAAATGAACTTCTAGAAAAAATTTGGAGATGAGAGTGAAAATCTTAAGATTTTTTTCTTTCTCTTCCTTACTATCAAAACTGAATTTTTTTCTATTACTATTTTATGTTTCGTGAGAATGAGAACTTTCCTAATTAGATTATGGGCAGTGATATGGGTAGGAAATGATTTGATAGGAGCAGGAAAAATTGTGACAAAAAGACTTTTTTATCCTTGTTTGTACATATCAATCAATTGAGTTAAAAAAGACAAGAATATATCACTCTTTATTATTGATTCCTTCTCTCTCCAACGTAATTATCATCAAAATCTTCAAATTTATGAATATTTATTAAAACCAACTAATTCTTTATAAAATATGTTGTTAACTTATTAATATTAATTATTTTTGTTCATGAAATCTTTAGAAATTTTAATATTAATATACTTATTCAAATAAAGGTTGATTAAGAAAATATATGGCTAAATACTTACAAATATATACAAGAATAAAAAATAAATTTTCAATATTATGCAATTTCATGAATTCATAATTACTCCATAAACACGAAATAACAAGTAAATAAAAAGGCCAAAATGACTAAATAATATTTTGTATTTATAAAAAATCTTATAACGGACTAACTAAATTAAAATTTTATTTTTTTGTAGAAGAAAGCCGTTCCTTTTTTCAAAATTATCAATTGCGCTATTTATTTTAATTCGTTAGTATTTGAATATAGTATTATTTTTTTATCAAATAACATTTGACACTTAATATATTATTTTTATTTTTCAATTTTAATTTAGTTAGTCCGTTATAATATTTTTTATAAATACAAAATATTAGTTAGTCATTTTGGCATTTGTATGTACTTGTTATTTCGTGTTTATGGAGTAATTATGAATTCATGAAATTGCATAATATTGAAAATTTATTTTTTATTCTTGTATATGTTTGTAAGTATTTAGCCAGTATATTTTCTTAATCAACCTTTATTTGAATAAGTATATTAATATTAAAAATTTCTAAAGATTTCATGAACAAAAATAATTAATATTAATAAGTTAACAACATATTTTATATAGAATTAGTTGGTTTTAATAAATATTCATAAATTTGAAGGTTTTGATGATAATTACGTTGGAGTGAGAAAGAATTAACAATAAACAGTGATATATTCTTGTCATTTTTAACTCAATTGATTGATATGTACAAATAAGGGTAAAGAAATTTTTTTGTCTCAATTTTTTTCTACTCCTATCAAATCATTTTTCTGCTCATATCATTTCCCTTAGATTATAATGAATTTCCATCATCTCCCGCATATTAATGCTTATTAATTAAGAGAAAGAGATTTGTAACTCCGAGGAATTAAAGGAAATATATAATTAACTCAATCAATTACAATCAAATTTAATTTTTTTCCTTAAACTATTTAATTCGCTTCTTTCTTATTTCCTTTCTCTCCAACCATTTAGTTAAGCTTTCATTTTTGTTGAATTTTAAAGCAATTTTTCTATCTAATGAACATCTGAAATTTACTAAGCGATATTGGCGAAAAGCAAGATGAGCTGACAATGATATATTGCGATAGTAAATCGGCGATAGCCATAAGTAAGAATCCAGTAAATCATGATTGGACAAAGCATATCGCGATCAAGTACCATTATATAAGAGAGAGAAGCGATCGAACGACATGAAGTGAAGCTGAAGTTTTGCCGGACCGAGGAGCAGCTGGCTGATATATTTATGAAGGCGTTATCGAAAGACAAGTTTGTGCGGAATCGCGAGTTGATAGGAGTATCCTGGAAAATGAATTAAGGGATAGTGTTAAATAATTAATTTATTTTCTAAAATTATTAAATAATATAAATGGAGATACTAGATGATGGCATTTGAGAGATTGCAAGAATTTTCATGAAATTTCATGAGTCGGTTTAGAACCGACTTGAGTTTGGATAAGAGCCAAATCATGAATTTTCTAGATATTAAACATGATTAGTTGGGTCCATGTGATTAAGTCGGTTATGTATTTTTTAATTGATGTACGATAGTAAGAGAGTGTAACATGATAAAAAAAAAGTGTGATATAGAGTGAGTGAGAAAGAAAGAGAGGTGTATAAGTGTTGTAATAAAATATTTTATTGTAACAAATTTTTTGTGAAATAGAAAGAATATTTTGTGTATTGTTTCATATCAGGAAATCCAACAGTTAATTGTAAGTCGAATAAGTAAATTTTAATTCTTGATAGGATTCATTTGGAATGTAAGCAAACAAATAACAAAATAGGAGGATTATTTAGAGAGAGCTGAAAAGCTAAATCAAAAGGACCTAAAAAGTTACTCCTGCATGAGAATTGAGTGAAATTACGATAATGCCCGTGTGTTTTAGAGCTGAATTATTTATAGGTAACCATTGTAGTCTTTTTCTCATAATTTTTAAGGCTTTGGTGGAGGGTATAACGGGAAATTCAGCCTCAAATGCGATCCATTTATCCAATGCTCCGTATATTGCTTCTATCTCATTTTATAGTTTTGTAACCTAGCAAAAAAGTAAAAGGAAAAGGAAAAGGAAAAAATTATTTGCAGTATTTTGAAAGTATAAAGTTAGAAAAAAAAAATTAAAAAAAAAAGGGCTGTCGATTTGAGCTAGATTGAGAGCCTTTTGACTGGCGAAATCTCTTTTTTCCCCCTGGAAAATGGAGCTCATTTTCTCATGGCCTCTTCATTACTCTATCTAAAAAGAAAATTAAGAAAAAGAAAAGTATTATATATTTAGTAGTACAAAAGGAATTTCATTAAATTATTAATAGAATCACTTACAATTTACTGCTGGCATGACAGTGAAGCTTCGTGTAATCTGCATTTACAAAAGTTTAGAACTATTACAAAATGAGAAATATATAGAGTATGATTTCTCTCTCTAGAAAAGGTTAGTTACACATTACATTTGCTAATTGAAACAATAATCACCTGAATTGCTAAACATAGACTAAATTGTAGGATCCATATTGATTTTCTAAATATAGTTAATTTCTCTCTCTCAAATAGGCTAATTACACATTCCAATTGCTAAATATAAAGAATGATTTCTCTCTATAGAAGGCTAATTACACATCACAATTACTAATTGAAACCATTTCCATACTATTTTGCTAAATTCAGTTCGAATTTTACGAAATTACAAGTGTCAACCCAAAATTGAAATCTTACAACCCAAGATCGAGCTGAAGAAGAAGAAGAAGAAGAAGAAGAAGAAGAAGAAGAAATGAATTAGACGGAGACATAAATTAACAGTCGGGCCTAGAGGTGGCAAAATCTGACCCGACCCGAAAAACCCGCCCGACCGACCCGAACCCGAACGTGACCCGACCCGAAAATGTTGACAAGTCAACGACCCGAAACCCGAATGACCCGCCCAATTCGCCCAATTCGAAACCTAAATAACATGCAATGCAAGATGAATAACATAAAGTTGAATATTTGTGTGTTGATTTTGTCATAATTATTGGATTTTCTATAATTATACATTGAAAAACTTGCATAACTACATGTGTTATGTATACAATGATGATTTTTTTAATTATTACATCTTATGATATTATTACATTAATGAATTAATATTTTTTAAAAGAAATTTTGTTTTGTTATAATGAACTCACTTTTTATAAATGACACATAACTAATAACAACTTTCACTAAAAATACAAAATTAATATTATGTCATGTCATGTGTATAAACAAGTCAGCAACAAAATTAAACCAAAGAACTTATCAAGTTCTTGTTACACCATTGTGCAAAGCTCACAAAAACATCATGTTCTCATAATAGCCAAAAATACAACAAAATAATAGTTACTAATAAATACTTATTATAAGTTCACAAAAACAACTACGGTAAAGTTAGGATTTACAAAACAAAGTATTCTTAATACTGTAATCATCATCTTAATTATCTTCATCTGAAATTAAAGAAAGATGAAATAAGAAATAATTAAATAATTTTAAAGGTATTCTTAAAAAAATAAAAAATACAAAATTTTAAAGGTACTCATGCATTACGGCAATATTAATTTCTTCTCCCTCCACAATTTCAGGTGCTAGCATAAATATGAATAAAACCAAATTATATTTTATAAATGATATTTAATGTTTTTTCATGAAATTTTTATTAAAATTATGTTTACATATTTTATTAAAAATAGTTTCATATGTATAATGTCAAGAGAACTGGCATCACAAAAGAAACTAGTTTGAGAAATAAAAGAAAAAAGGAAAAAAATAAAATTACAACAGTATGTACAAAATGGAAAGTCCAAATACATCCTAATGCAATATTATAAATGATTATTGATTATTTCCAACTCTGAATAACCAGAACTCACAAATTGAAGATAGGCTTGGCGTTTGGACGGGGGACATAGAGCCCTCTCCAAATTTTCTCCAAAAAAAAAAAAGAACTCACAAATTGACCAAAACTCACAAATCGATCATATGGAGCTGACAGAGAGAATTGCAACAAAACTCACAAATTGATAACATATGGAGCTGACAGAGAGAATTGCATATGGGGCATGTCTGACAGAGAGAATTGCAACAAATCGTGACTTAATTATTAATCATTGCAACATAGGTCTGACAAAGAGAATTGACCAAAACTCACAAATTGACCAAAACTCACAAATTGTGCAAAACTTATCATTACAACATAGATCTGACAGAGAGAAGATTATAGTATTAATCGTGACTTACTAAACAAAACAAAAAAAAACCTGCTGATACAAAAATAATCATGACTTACTAATAGAGGGGAGAGGCAAGATCAACCGGTGAGAAAAGTGAGAAAAGAGACGAGCTCGACGGATTCCAAGGGGGAAGAGTAGGCTTATGTACCTGATTGGATGCATAAAGTTAACCCGAGTTCCAAGGACAGGACACCTGGGTTAGGTTTTGAACCTGTTGAACCGGTTGGTTGGGCTTGGAAATTTTGTGAGGTTAATGATACACATCTCCGAGATGTGGTTTCTAAATGGTTCCGTCCTGAAGATCGAAGGAATATTAATAGCATTTAAGTTAATGACGTAAGTGGACTAATTTAGGATTATTTTACTTTTTCTCATTATTAACTTAGTATATGCTAGTATAGAAATGTCGCAAAGTTGGAGAAAAGAAGCAGAGTGAGAGAGACCTATGTGGCGCTTTTTATTTTTTTTGTTGATTTCTACTAGGATCGTTTTGTTTTGTTTTGTTATTGATTCATTCATTTGTTAGTTGGTGAGCACTGAGCAGCTCGGCCAGTCACGATGGGGAAGAGAGGTAAGCTTCGCCGTTCATGGTTTATGTCGATTTTGAAGAGAGAGAGAGAGAGAGAGAGAGAGAGAGTCGTGAAACCCCAGAACTGAGAAAAGTGTTGCGGAGTATGTGGAATTGAAAGGGAGAGAGACCCTCTTATGATATTAACTTAGTGCAAGATTAGAAATTTAGAACTGAGAAAATTAGAATCATAATAAAATATTAGAATCATAATAAATTGAAAGTGAGACTATCCGAGGAGAGAGAGTCGTGAAACTTAGAAGTTAGACGAGAGAAAATTAGAATCATAATAAAATATTTCGGAGAATGAATTTTATTGGAGGGAAATGAAATATTTTGTTAGAGGGAGTTAATTGGAAGGGGGAAATGAAATATTTGATGGCGGGAAATAAATATTTGGTCAATTTCACATGTACAGACCTATGTTACAATGCTGATACGGGTACAGCATTACACCAAATCTCAAAAAAATCTATTATACTAATATGGCAAATTTGTATGTAAAAAAATCTAGGGTATCATATCTGTTATTATTTTAAAATAAACTATTAGGATATATCATGGGACGTATTCGATACGATATCCGAGTATGCGATACGGGTGTTGATATCCGATATGATATCCGATGCCATACTACTGGATTTCTGAAGTATCCGCATAATATAGATACAGACCCTTACAAGATTATAAATTATTTTATTATTTATTAATTATAATATATATATATATATATATAGTGAGACTAAAAAACATACGTATGCAAAACATACGTTTTGCTTACGATCCAAAATATTACATATATCATCAAAAATACAAATTTCAACCGTACGGAATATATATGTTTTGAGTATGTTGTAGATTAATTTCACAAGAATCAGAATATTATATCATTGCTATCATGTATAACCAAATTTCAGCACTATATATATATTATGTTAGTATTGTATATACTCTTTATAGTACTTATAATATGTTTTTATATAATTTCAATATAGTTTAACAATCTTACATATTGCTTTATAGTGTTGTATATATTGCTTCTTATAATACTTATTGTCATTTTTCTATTGCATATTTGTTATTCAAATATTTTTATAAACCTATTAATTAGAAATTAAACATGCGTAAGTGGTACAACTTTGTTTATAAAGTTTGCCTAATCCTCGGTTTCTATCGCATGTTTATAGTACTCATTCTTGCTATATAAGAACTAGATCTAAAAATCCTAGAATTACTTAAATAAATTGTATAACTTTGGTTTGTAAAGTTTGTCTAATTCTTACAAAACATATATCGTTTATTTGTTTTGAATCAATGATTCTCAATTTAGTCAAATATCTCATTTATACCACTAATTACATAAAATAAACTTCAGTCTCTATTTTTATTGTTCTGTCAGTAGTTTTCAGTCAAATTGGATCCGTTATCTGTCATCAAACTAGAAATTGTTTTATTATTAAATTTCCATGTTATTAATTTTTTGCATAAATATTAAAAAATATAAATCTTTAAAATACAAACTTCCAAAAAGACTTATCTTGTTTGTTTTGAAGTCTAGTTTCTGAATCTAAGCTCAAATTTCAGTTTTCATTAATAATTTGTGAGTTATTACCAAATTACCGACCAATGGTCTGAAACCCAAACCTCTGAACAGATACTGGTATTCCACTGATATCTCTTTATTCATTAACTGTTAATTGCTCAATTTTTTGTGTGCATCATATACATCACTTTATTGAATTTCTGATAATTTTCATAATTTTTGAATGAATCAATTGACCGGTACAAGCTCCGAAAGTTGAGACAATTTCTGAACCTTAATTTTCTCAATTATTTTCTGATCTAATTTGTTTGATTTATTTCTCCTTTATCCTAAGTCCAAAAATATAGATTTTCATTCTAAAGTGTAGTTCTTGAAGTCTAGTTTGTTACAATATTTTTCTTGTCTCATTTGGATTTTTCTTGATATTGCTTTGAGCTTGATTTATAAAATGTGACATTGCTGAAAATTTCTGAGTTTTGTATTAATAATTGGAGAATTATGCAAAATTTTAAAATAAGATTCATGTTTAGACTGAAGATATTTTGAGCTTATAATAAAAAATTATATTAAGTTTATATATTTAATTGAGACCAAGTCTCTTTGTTCCTTGTGTCCGACCCAAATTATCGAAACAGTCCATGGTTCTAAAACTCGCCGATTCCGAGTGTGAATCGGTGGCCACCGGTTCGATTCTGGCCCGATCTGGTCATTTACGATTTTTTCTGATTTTTTTTTTCTTTGAATCCAGTAAGTAAATATCAAGGAATAACCTAATTAATGACATTAACAAATTTCAACCACTATCTTGTGTGTCTTCTTTACATGTCATCTTCATGAAATATCAAATCTGTCCATCATTCTTTTTATATCTCTAACAAAATAAATCACATCATCACTACGCCACCTGGCAACTGGCAAGCGGATAGAAATAAGAACATGAGATTCAAAAAAGAGGAAAAAACATATTTTAGGCTTGTCTGATATAAGATAAAAGGTGACAAGTGCTTACATATTACGCATTTGTACAATTTTATTTCATTTTGGATGGTACTGAATTATTAGGCTTTCGTTGAACATGGAATTATAAGTCCATGTTCACTATTCAAATAAATTCACTTCACCACTATTATGTGACTTGAAAATAAGTGTGCAATTTACATGAGAATGACATGATATATGAGCATGAAATGTATGCAACATTCTCTATTTAAGCAGTTATTTTTCTATCTATGAAAGATAACTTTTCAGTTAAATTAATTTCCATATTAACTATTGTTATCATATGAAGTGATATAAAATGTGTTCTTGGGGACTCAATATGTACACAAATAAGCTATTGGAGGATAATAAGCCTAATGACAGTAATTAAGAACATATTGATTAAAGAGGATTGATTGATTTTACTTGATTTGCTGTAATTTACAACAGGATTATCCTACATTTATACAAGTACAATCGGATCCTATTTGAGCTATTGGATCTTAACTCCTAACGGCTAGTTTCCCTATATATATATGTGTGTGTGTGTGTGCGTGTATCACAATGAATGGCTGGGATTTAGTCATCTTATGAATGGACGATATCCAGTGGTGTTACACACTAGACCACTGGCTCTTCATCTCACACAGGATCTGGAGTGAATAACGGCTAGTCTCTTCTCTTCAACGAAGATACAATTAACGATACTCTGTTTTACAGAGGAAATCAACGGTTAATAACGCAAATTACGAGCTTGTTCACAATTTTTGTGATGACAAAAAGCAAGACTTTTTACAAGCCATAAAAATTAGGTAGGTTGAATTACAAAAGTGCAATTACAAACTGCGAAATAATTATAGAAACAAAACAATTGAAAGAAATTTAGCTACATTGAGAAATAAGAAATATGAATGTAACTGTCTTTATGGCTTGGTAAAAAAAAGAAAAATAAAAATAAGAATTTAACTGTCTTTATGCCCTCTTTTTTTTTTTCAGAATAGATGCAAGTTAAGCTTATGTATTTATGCCCACTTTTTTTTTTCAAAATACATGCAAGGCAGTCCCAAAACTCTTGTTAACCTTTATTTATAATTAAATCAATACTCGAGTGTGTGATCAACCCATCTCAAGCACCATTCAAAAAAAATATACATATACATGCAAGTTAAGCTTATTGGATTCATCTGAGATTTTTTTTTACCAAAAATAAATCAATAAATAAATATCAAATAATAATTAACCTAACTAGAAGCATTAATAAATTGAAACATTTAAATTTTAAATTCAATCATATTGATCATTTTGTTACTCTAGTAAAATAAATCAATAAGTAAATATCTAGGAGTATTAATAACCCGAATCAATAGCATTAACAATTGAAATATTTAAATTCATTTATATTTATCCTCCTCCTAGCAGCTTCTCCTACCTAGTTCAATCACTATCTTTTTAGTGTCCTCTTTACATGACAATTGCATGAATCATGAAATGTATACATAATTTCTTTACATCTCTCTAAGTAAATAAATATTCACATTATCACTTGTTTAAAAAACAAAACCAACCAAATAAAAAACATTAGAAAACTTAAATTCAATCAACAAAAACACTAATCCTTAATCCTCATTGGAGCTCGCGCTATCTACTCTCTGATCCTTAATCTTAGGAAACAAATGATGTCTCGGATCCGGTATGCTCGACCCAGATCCAGACCCGGATCCCGGTCCGACTCTACTCCGTCCCCTCTGCACGGGTTTCGATGCGCTCGCCGTCCCTCACAATCACGAAAATTCTAAAGGCCTTGTCCTTGACAGCTGTAACGTGAAAATAATCAACTCTGCTTCTCATCACCCTAGCGAGTTATTTTTTAATTAATTAATTGATACCAATTGAAATTGTTCTTTTCATAAATGTTTGTCACAGGTATATAATATAAAGTTAGCACAAATTATTCTTATTTTAGGTCTTGTTTAATCTTTATTACTGATTTTTTATTTTGTCCTTATAAATTTGACGTTACATTTAAAAAAGATAATAAAATCATAATAATGCGCTAATTAGATCTTTACAACTCAATAAAAAAACGAAGAATCATGAGTTATTCACAAATTAAAAATCACAGTTTAAACATAATACAAATTAAACTTGGAATAAAAGAAAAATGATTGGAAAAGAGGTTGGATTATCAAAGTCTTAAACTTGGAATAAAAGAGG
This sequence comes from Juncus inflexus, assembly GCA_024447665.1. NCBI lineage: Eukaryota > Viridiplantae > Streptophyta > Magnoliopsida > Poales > Juncaceae > Juncus > Juncus inflexus. The sequence goes on along the minus strand of JAJHPC010000021.1, from coordinate 1,431,626 downwards.
TTGCATTAACAAAATAATTATTGTAATTAATGAGATAACTTTTGTAATTGACAAATTAGTTAAAATAAGCTCAAAATTATGAAATTATTCTCTAAGGAGTATAAATCGCTAAATGAAAGTCTTCTTTTCACAATACATCTTTTATTATTAAAGATGTTAATTTTTTTGAATACTATATATTTAACTTCTTGATATCAAGATGACGGCCGAACTTGCATCTTATACTACTTCCACATGTGGCCCGCATGTGAAGGAAACGAATTAGGGTTTAGAGGGATTTGAGGTTGGGTTATTGAAGATCGGAATTAGGTTTCTATTATGTTATGTATATTGCCAAGAGGTATACTCCTCTAATTATAGTCAAGTGAAACTTAACCGTTAAGAAACCTGAATATCATGGCCCGATTTGTTGCTATTTTTACCTTCTAGCTGCGGCTCATTTAAATTGATAACCTTTCCAAATATAATTGATCATAGATTCATAATTAAAGGCTTTCCTTTGAGAGGGAAATGTACATATGGAAATATATCTAACAACATGGAGTGTGCAGCATCATGCCCCTCCATGAAAACCACACCACCTATATATATATCTCCTCAAAACTATCAAGAGAGATGCATAAAATTCCAAATCAAATAAGAAAAGCAAGATGAAGACATTGTTTCTAGTTTGTTTTCTCCTTGCGAGCTCCAACCTCGTCCATGCTTCACATGAGTCTCTTAAGGAGACATGCAAAGCAGTGACAAAAAGCAAAAGTTTCTATGAATTTTGCATGACGAGCCTCCAGGTTGTTCCAGGATGCCAAACTTACAATGTCTACAATCTTACGGTGATTGTGGCCAAGCTAACAAGAACCAATTTTACTAGCGCCTACACCAAGTATTTGGAGCTTAGCAAACAAAATGGCTGGACCAACGCCACATTACTATCTTTTGGAGTTTGTTTGGAGATCTATTCTGATACAAGAGCCGTGGATTATGTAGTTAGTCAAGCTAAAACAAAAGCCTACAGTGGTATGGAATTAGATCTTAGTGCGGTGCTTGCTGACGTAGACACTTGCGTCGAAGCATTTGAAGAGGGTGGGGAGAAATCTCCGATCCCTAAGGTAGATAACGATGTTTATCATTTAGCAGTCTTAGCATTGAATTTTGCTAATCTATGTCAAAATAATTGATGTAATATCTGGGTTATTGATTTGAATGAAATCATTTTATATGTTTTATTTTCTTTTTGTCTTCTGGTGTGCTTCTTAAAATCATGATTTGGTAACAACATCTTTAGTTGTTTGGTAAGTTTCGTTGTTCTATTTTTCTTATAAAACCGAAAATTTCATGAACCATGAAATGCTAAATAAAGTTACATCATTTGAATTTAATATCACATCAAATTTAGGAGAAACAACATTAAACATGAAGCAACTGAAAATGAAATTACCCTCAAGTTTGATCATTGCAGTGATGATTGTCTTGTGTAGAACCTAATTAGTCCGAAGAGGTTTTATTGTTCTTCAGAGCAATGTTTTTCTAATAGTGATTTTATGGTCTTGAGAATGAATAATTTTCTCCACTACTGAACAAGAACAATACATTATGTCTTGTTAACTCCGTTTTACTATTTTTTTCAAAAAGCTCTGTTTTACTATTATTTCTAATTAATTTACTGAAAGAAACTCCTCATGTCAGGGCGTCACCGTGGTTACGGATTTCTTCTTCAACATTGATATATGTCGAGTTCCCAATTCAAAGACAAGAGAAACTCGATAGAAATGATTAATAAGGATGAAATTCGATAGTATTTCTTGCAATCCGATTACAATTCGAAATATAGAAGTATTTGGATAGATAAGTAATAATGTCATAGGCAGCCATGAAGAGGCTTATACATTCATAACCCTATTACAAACAGGTAAATAAAAATAAAATAAAAGACTCCAATGCAAATGATCCTTTATGGTTGTACTTATCCTCTCCATTTGGCTTGTAAAACACTCTCTCCATTACCCACTTCAAGCTTCTTTTTCATGAGAATTAACCTTGAATTTAAATCTAATTTTAGGCGCTTTTTTTTTATTTGTCAAGACTTGACAATATCTCTTCTTCTTCTTCTTCTTCTTCTTCTTCTTGTTCTGAGGAGTTTTTGGTGGATTTTTGTAAAGGTTTTTGGGGAATTTTGCTTGTTCCTAGTAACTATACTAAACTAAGCGCTCCATCTTTCTTGAAGAATTCTCTAATTCGATTTTGAATTTTCTCTTTACCCATCAAATATGGGTTGAATCTAAAAAAAAAATTCGAATTTGATTTTGGTTTTGATTTTTGGTTTCTTTCTTGAGTTTCTTTCTCTGCTTTGCTTTGTATTGTACAGTTCTTTCTGCTCCAAAGATTATATGAGAGAAGAAGACGAGGAATGTGATTGAATGTCTGCAATATTTATCGTAACACTGCAAGGGGCTATATGAAGATATATTTATGACTCGTTACACACTATGCTACATTGAAAAATATATATTTATGACTCGTTACACACTATGCTACATGTAAAAATATATATTTATGACTCGTTATACACTATGGTACATTTAAAATTGTATATGGTGTGTATTATATATTATAACCCTGTGACGGGTAATAGGAAGATATAAAAATGACTCTTTACATGATATTATAGTTTATAATTGTACAGGGTTTTGGAGGGAAAGGATAAAGAGATGTATTAATTTACATGGTCTTGGTTTATTCATCTTAAAGTTATAGAGATCGGTGTATATATGCCATGAACGCTTGAACAGCGGATGATTCTAAATATGAAGAGAAATGGGGCTGGAAATAATATGTTTGCGTATTTGGTAAAGCCTAATATGAAAGTTAGCCCGATTTGAATACATATTTTGATGTCATTTTTCATCTTAAACTAGAAATATGGAAAAAGGCCACAAATTTCACATAAATGACATCAGCTAACTAAATATAAGTTGATAGAACTGTTTAATTAATTGCCCAAATAATTGAAGAAACAACAATTCAGTCAAAAACTCTAATAATCTCATACAACAACTAATACCCTATATAATGATTTGATATTTTGCTTTGTCAAGTCAATAGAAAAAATGAATATAAAGGTTGTTGGGCTGATAGATTAAATGCAGGCCAAGATTAACACGAATTAGGTGTAACGTCAGCCCAGTAAAAGTCTTTCTTTCTCTTTTAAAGTGAATTATTGTAAATACGTTAGATATCATTAACATAGATTTGTAAATATACTAGTGATCACCCTCGCTCCGCTTCGGTTGTAATCCGATTCTTTTAGTTATTAATAAAAAAGAGAATAGATAAATTTTGTTAAAGAAAAAACAATAATTAACTATTATTTACCACGAATACAATTTCTAATGGACACATAACCTAGTACGATTGCATAATAAATGATATATTCATATGTTTAAGTTCGAATCTTATTGACACTAAATAATGAAATGTGAGGTAATAATCTCTCATATAAATAAACACCATTCTGTACTACTTAATGACAAAAAAATCATACATTATTCATTCTAAGGATAAGAAAAAACCATAATAATAAGTAACTGTTGATTTAATAAAATATGATTACCATATAAAATATTGGGCTATTATTTATATCTTATTTCAGAACTTACTTGCTTTACTAATATTAAATAGTTTAAAGATGGTAATTATATTTAATAATTTAAATATTAAAAAATTATATCTTAATGCAAAAACTCACTTGTTTTAACAACCACAAATATATATTAATTTTTTTAACTATATATATTAAAATCTTAGGACATATAATTACTCTACTTTTCAATAAATCGCTCATTATATAGAAAATTTCAAAAAATGGCCATAGAAAATCAGACAAAAAGACAGATGTCATGATTCTATGCCAAACTAAGCTTTATATAGTGGTAATTGCAAAAAAAGAGATGAAAATAAAACAGTATAAAAGTATAAAGTAATTGAGATTAAATTTGAATACGTCAGATAATATGTGGCTACATATAATATGACATATGTAGCCACATATTATGTGTCGTATTCAAATTTAATCTCAATTACTTTATACTTTTATCTTTAACAAATTCTATTTGCAAATTTGAGACATAAGTTATGTTAAAAAAGATAATACCAAAAAGTGGCGCTCTTGAAGGTCCTCCAGTTTGTTGCCGTGCTCCGGTTTTTCGTAATGATTGTTCTTCCTTTTCCTTCACCCGCTGATATTATGTACGGTTGCTCTTTTGGAATGATAACATATTCATGTACGTTCCCTCTACAACTAATATCAAAAAATACGAAGTCTCGGCTTTCGGAGCAACTGCTATGGCACCTCCAATGGTCGCGTAGTTGCTTGAACACGACGCTCTGTCGGAATTGCGTCAAGCATGTCGATGAAACTGGCAGGTCCAGAGTACACTGGAACTGGAGATTGCCATGTGCAACAAAAGTAATATTATATAAAATATATTTATGAACTTTTTTCTTAATTAATAGGCATTTTGTTTCTGAAAAACTATTATGATAAAACAATAATGAAGAACTATTTATACTACAAAATATGTCATTTCGGTGTCGATGTCACTCTCATCTAATCCAATGCGTGCATGGCTGAATCGACGGTCCAGCAATCAACTGTCGCCAATCGGACACAACGTACGAGTTAGCCGAATAGACCGGTCTCGGTCTGTCCATCCTCGGAGAGATACTCCGCTAATGTCTGCAAATCCGCTATGGCGTAAGACAACTGGACACTTAACGAGAGATACGTGATCTCGTCCAGTTGCTTTCCGCATCCATTACTATCTGAACGCGTCCAGTTGCTTTCCGCATCCATTACTATTTGAACCGCTCCTTAGTTTTCAGCAGCATCATCGGCTAAACTTGTACACACCTTCAAACACGATTGGTTCAGGTGTGCACGGTTTAATCCACGGAGGAGTTCAACGATTCCGCTAATTTCATCTATTTTTGAAGTTCGCTGTGCGTTTCTTTGTGTCACACTCACAAGTGACACAAACAAAAATAGGACTAGAAATTTACTTATCTGCTAGAAAAGAAAAAAAAATTCTTTAGTTATTTAAAAAAAAGTTTTTAAGACAAGTATTAAGATCATGCACAAAAATAGTTACAAGAATTTTTTTTAGAAAACCCCTACATTATGTCTAAAAACAATGACATCCAATTTTGTTGCCATGCAAATGTAAATTGAAAGTGAGAGTGTGAATTCAACTAAATATCAGGTGTATATGCATGACAAATGCAACCGCATATTTTATGACATATGAGCCACATATTATGTGTCATATTCAAATTTAATTTCTTAATTAGTTTATACTTTTATTTTTAACCAATTCTATTTACAAAATTGTAACACATAAGTTCTGTTAAAAAAAGATCATACCATACTAACGCTATTGAAGGTCCTCCAGTTTGTTGCCGCGTTCCGATTTCCCGTAATAATTGTCCTTCCTTTTCTTTCATCCGCCAGTATAATGCACGGTTGCTCTTTTGGAATGGTAACGTATTCGTTATACGTACCCTATGCAATCGATATCAAAAAATATGAAGTGGCGGCTTTCGGAGCAGCAGCTATCGCATCCCCAATTGTCGAGTCGTCCCCTGAGCTATCTGGTGCGACTCTGACGCGATGCTCTATCGGAATTGCGTCGAGGAAGCCTATGAAACCGGCAGATCCAGAGTACAACGGAAATGGAGATCGTCCTGTAAAACTAAAAAAATATTATATAAATAAATATATTCATGGTCTTTTTTTCTATTTCACTTGGCATTTTATTTCTCAAAAAAATTATTAAAATATAACAATGAGGAATTATATATAAAAAAAACTACCTCTTTTTGGTGTCGATATTGATCTCATCTGATCTAGTGCGTGCATGGCTGAATCAATGGTCCCGCAATCATATGCCGCCAGTCGGACATGTCATATGGGCTCGCAGAATTGACCGATCTCAGTCTATCCACTCTCGATGAGATACTCCGCGCATGTCCGCAAATCCGCGATGGCGGAAGACAACTGGACGCTTAACGAGAGATACATTATCTTGTCCAGTTGTCTTGCTGCATCCATTGCTGTCTGAACCGCTCCTAGGTTTTCAGCAGCATCATCAGCTTAACTCATACACACCTTCAATCGAGTGTGTACGATTCAATACACGGAGAAGTTCGATGATTCTGCTAATTTCATCTATTTTTGAAGTCATCAGCAACATGTATTTTTGGGATTGGATCTTGAATTGTGAGTTGGTGAGACGCGTAGAGCTATTAATTGCTCTTTTCCATTTTTGGCGCTCTACGAGGGACATAATTGTATCTATTTTATAGAAATACTACCTAGTTCAGAGCTGTTTTTTTTATTCCCATAGCTAGAGTATGAAGAAAAGATGCACTTTGCAAATACGAAATAAGTTATGATAATACTATTTCCTTAAACGGAAACACGTTAAAAAAAACAGAGCTTCTTCTTCCTCTTCACCTAATACAACAGAGCTTCTTCTTCTTCTTTCTGATCTGCACTGCTAAATCAAAGACTTCTGCTTCTCCAAATTTCCATGTAAGATCTCTCTCTCTCTCACTGTACAATTTTTCTTTTTAACAGAGAGAAGAACTGAAACAATGAAGGTTTTTCTCCAGGAATTTTTTCTCCAAGCTTCAATCTAAGATCTCTCTCTCTCTCTCTCTCTCTCTCTCTCATACACACACACATACACTGAGGTTGAACGATTTTGGGTTACTAAGTATGGCATATGCAACGGCATATAGTATGACATATGCAACGGCATATAGTATGACATATGTAGCCATATATTATGTGTTATATTCAAATTAGTCTCTTAATTACTTTATACTTTTATTTTTAACCAATTATATTAGGCAAGGGGTCGTATATAGATTCTCTTTGGAATATTTCATATTTGGTTGTTAAAATTGATATATTTGGTATAATATATTTTGTTTTTTGTTTTTCTTAACATATGAGATGATGTTTTTACTGAGTGTTCGTACTCATCCTCCCACCTTTTTTTAATCTTCCCCGGGGTTTAGATACAAAGTGTCGGAATTTTGAGTGACGTTGTAGAAGAATGAACAGTTAGTTAGAAATTAAACAATTAGTTGTATTTTATATTCTGGATGATCTGCTACCTTCCAATTTATTTTTGAAGTTTGGGGTGTAACGCAACTGTATGTATTATTGCATAGAGAATAAAAAAATGAGTGTTTTGTTTTCAAATTTTAAGACACATGAAATACCGTAAGATGTGGTCCACAATTAAGTTACTTGATTATGTGAATTATGTTCATTCATATTTGAAAATTGGTCACTACACTAACATATATGTCGTCATGTATATGTAGGAAATACGCAGCGTTATATAGAATGGCATGTGTCATATTTCAAGTTTAATGCAATATAAACTAGTCCTAACTAGATGGCCTAAAATTGGTCGAAACCCTATTCAAATTTTGAAATTCAATTCAATAACTTGAATTTAGAAACTCTAATGGCCTCACTAAACTTAAGATATGGTTGTTGATTCTCTGTTTTGTTGTGATTTTATCAACAAAAGTAAATTTAAAATAAAAAAAAACAAAAGTAATTTGTTGATTCTCCAATTAATATCTTGTGAAGAAATTTTATTTCATTTCAAGAGTTAACAAAATCTAATTCAACTTGAGAAACCCGCTCAAATTCTAATCGGGCATGACCGAAAAATCCTGATAAATCGATGGGTTAGTGTCGGGTTGGGTTCTGGAACGTCGGGTGTGTTTTCAAGTTGTGTCTAACTGGGTTTGGCCAAGTTACGGCGAGTTTTTTGGTCAAAAAGACCGGTTAAGGCAGGTTCGACGAATGTTTTAGGTCACAGCGGGTTTTTGGGTGGGGTTAGTTTTTTGAGCTCTACGGGTAAGGGAGAATAAGAGAGGAGACAAAATTAATTCTACTAAAAAATATTGATTAAAATTAATTAACTAACAATGTTAGATCTTAACAAATGGTATGAATTCATTGGGCTAGGTTCAATATCCAACATCCTTATCATTCTGACATCAATTATATCTAAAAATTGAAAGTGTTAAGTTAATTTTCGATCGCAACACTACAAAATATATCAAATAAGTATGTCGTAAATAAAATTTCATAATGTTTCAAATTGTATATCTTCACCATTATATGGCCTAATTTCCATGCATTAATATTTTTTCATATTTTGATGACATAAGATGACGGAGATATAAAATTTAAAATATTATGAAATTTAATCTATATTTTTCATCGATCTTGGAGACTAATATAACATTTTTTATAATCAACGTTGGATTCGATAAATTGGATGAAGAATGTTGCACATGAAATTAACCCTAATTCTTTTTGTAATTTTTAAAAGACTAGAAGGGGTTTCTCATAATTTTCAATAATGAGTTCTTTTTGCAACTTAGAATAATGGGGCTCTTTTTGTAAATTACTCTCTTGATTATTAATACATTTTATAATGCATTGTTGACCAAGGAGTTTTTGAAGAAAAAAAGAAAGGGTGTTTATGTTTTGAGAGCTTCTTTCTGGGGTTGAGAGCAAATTTGAATTTTTTTTAATATACTTAACTCATTTTGCTCTTGGTTCTATTTCATTTCATAAAGCTAAAAATGAGATATCAAATAACTTTAAAAATCTCAAATATTATGTATTTCCCTACATAATAATATGAAATATCATTGAAATCCTTATAGAACATAATAAACAGCAAGTACACCATTTCTGTTCTCATTATCTACTTCTAAATATTTATATATTAATTTTCTTCTTAAAAAAAATTCTAAATTACAATTTGATCATCATGATTATATATAGACAAAGAAATTATAATGCGAATGTAGCTTAATAATGATATTTACATTTTTCAAATGTTAATACATAATATTTTCAATTTTGTAGGCCCAATATACATTTGAGCTATCTATAAATCTTCCAAAGCTAACATGAGATTATTTTTTGTACATTACACTTAAAATTAAAATTGTCTCTAAATCTAATTAAGAATATTATAATTTTATAGAGGGTCAATATGAATTTGAAATCACTCTCCATCAAAAAATTCTCTCAAAATATCCTCTCTATTGTCTATCAGTAGCTCACTTAATTAATTAATTAATTAATTGCTATTTAAGGCAAATGCTCTGGCCACCGTTTGCATTCCAAAAAAGGAAAAGAAATATAACTGCTTTGCGCGTCTCTTCTCACTCAGAAATCAAATTCAAAATCAAAATCAAAATCCAAAAACATGAGAAATTACTCAACAATTCCCCAAAATGGAAAGATAAATAAAACCACCATTTCTTCCCCTCATTTTTTTCCAGAAGTTTTGATCCCACACAATTACGAGTATTCTGATTTTTACTGTGAAAAAAACGAATTTGAAGCTTAGCTAGGGTTTCTTCGAGCTTGAATTTTGGGTTTGTGAATTGGGCAAGCGAGATTTCTTCAGTTTTGAGTTGTTCATTGCTAATTTGAGCTGGAATTCGAGGTAGAATCGCCATGAGAAGGGGATTTATTATGGGATTGAGAAGAAATGGAGCCTCTGTTTATTTGGTGTTTTGTTTTGTTGTTTTGAATTTGCTCAGTTCAAACTCAGACGCTTTGGATCAATTAGATGAAGAAAAGGTAATTTCCTTTTTAAATTGCTAATTTTCTCTCTAAAAAATTTACAATGCTGAAATGTCATAATTATTTTATTGCATTTTTGGTCAATTTGATTATCTTTTCAATCCAACAAAATGTAATTGTTTCTAAAATTCACAATACATTATTCTTACTAATTGATTATATAATCATATAACATTACCATTTCATCCCAAACTTGCTAAAATACCCATTAATTACACAAAAAAACTTAAATAAACAACACATTGCCTGTATTCTCATTCTTTTCTTACAGTTTTTACAATTTCTTTTCATTTTTTTAGGCAGAGCATTTACGGCTCAATTGTGGATTGAACAAATACGACAAATCCACCGAAAAACTACCTCCACAAATAGAACACTCTCTCTTACTCTGCCTTATCAACAAATACTCTTCCCCCCAAATCCCTAAAAATCACCGAAACCCTAATTTCGACCCGGTTTTATTCCTCAGACGCCAATTAGCCGCTGTACCAGTACCAGCCCCTTCTCCTGGTACCAACTTTTCATTACATCATTTCATCATATTTTATTACAAATAACACTACACACAAACTTCAATACTCAGCAATTTAATCAATTTATTTCTTATTCCAGAAGAAAAAAATCAACTTTCTTTCCCTCCCTCTCAAGCACCAGTTCCCGTACCAGCTCCATCACCTTTTCTCTCACCGTCGCCAGCTGTCACCCTTCCAGAACCTTCTAGAACCTCTCCTCCTCCTCCTCCTCCTCCTCCTCTTCACAACCACCACCACCACCAAAACCCCGCTGCTAACTCGCCTCCGATCATAAACCCTAAAAAGGCGGAACGAGCCGAGAATAACAAGGACGATAAGAATGACAATTTCGTTGTGCGCGCCGTCGCGTTTTCCTTTCTGGGTGCGATTTTGGTGGCGTTTATCTTTTTGTGCTGTTATAGGTGTAAGAAGAAACGCAGGGACGAGATGCCGTTCAGCCGCCTGAGTCTCAGCGAATTTTCAGGTAGTTGAAAAAAATGCCCCTGTATTATGCTGAAATTGCAAATAAGCACCTGCATTATGCCGAAAGTGCAAATAAGCCCATACAGTATAAATATTTGTAATATCAAAACAGGCACCGAAAATTACGGAGGGGCTTTTTGGCAATTTCCTAAAAAATATAATATTTTAATCATTTTTCATTCACGCAAAAAAAAATTCGACAAAATCAAACTAATCTTGTGTGTAATATTATCATTCGCAGGTTCCTTTCATAATTCGGGTCCAATCGACGTAAACAAGCTCGGATCTCTTCATAATGGATCCAACCATAACAGTTCTAATCATACCGGTTCCAATCATAACGGGTCTAGTCATAACGGGTCTCAATCCGAACAGATCCCTTCACTAAACATCCAATCCAAACTCCAACAAGACACGCCCAAAATTACCAAAACGCCCTCCATCCCGCCACACCAAAATCCACACACACCAATTAACCAACCCGCCACACCAAAAGCCGCACCGCCACCACCGGCTCCGCCAGCTCCTCCTCCACCTCCTACACCAAAAGCCGCACCGCCGCCACCGGCTCCGCCAGCTCCTCCTCCTCCTCCTACACCAAAAGCCGCACCGCCGCCACCGGCTCCGCCAGCTCCTCCTCCTCCTCCTCCTCCTCCTCCAAAACGGGCACCGGTGCCGCCAGCTGTCAAAAAACCCGCCGGACCGCCGCCGCCTCCGCCGCCAAAGACGGCCGGCCCGGCGGTGTTTCCGCCGCCCAGGCCACCGCCTCATCTGGCGGGGAAGGGACGGCCGGGATTGAGTAAGAGCACGGATCTCGATGCGGAAGGGGATAAGCCGAAGCTGAAGCCGTTCTTTTGGGATAAGGTCGCGATGGGGAATGGGAGTCCGGACCAGTCCATGGTTTGGGACCAGATTAAAGCCGGCTCGTTTCAGTAAGTTTGTTTCATTTAATTTTGACCGTTTTGTTAGTTGATTTGTTAATTAATTAAGACTTTTCATGTTTCATTTAATTGTGACCGTTTTGTTAGTTGGCTAGTTGATTGATTAATTCTTTTTAACAAGTTTCATTCAATTTTGACCATTTTGTTAGCTAGTTGTCCTATTTACATTATTCATTAATTAGAGAAAAATTTACAAATGCGAATGTTTAAAAAGGGGATTTTGTGAAAAGTGATTCCCTGAGTGAAAAGGAAAAGAAATCTTGGAAAAATAGGTAACTTAGAAAATAAATTCTGAATAATTAATTATTATATTCATTCATTTTAAAATAAGTTATTTTAATAGATTCATTTATCTTAAATTAATTTATTTAATATACGTAAATTAATTAATTAATTAAATATGTTTATTCTTTATTTATTTTAATTCTCTGGGTGAAAAAATTAAAGGTTTAGTGAGGAGCAGATGGAGAGTTTATTCGGCGTGACTACAAACAAGAGTAAAAACAACAAAAAAGATCCAGGTTCAAGGGAAAATACGCCTCAATATATCAAACTCCTCGAGCCGAAAAAGTCTCAAAATCTCGCCATTTCTCTCAAGGCGAAAAACGTCAAAATCAAACATGTAATTGAAGCCGTTAACGAAGGTATATTTAATTCATTATAATACCCAAGTTTATATTTACATAAAAAAATAGGGAAATTCGCGCCAAAAGTCCTTACCTTTAGATTGAAGTTAACAACCTTAATTTTAGTAGTTTAATCACTTCAAAATATTTTTTAAATATTAATTAACATATATGTTTTAGAAAAATAATAAAAAAAAATATATGTAAGAAATATATATATATTTTTAATAATGTTTTTTTAAGAAAAATATTTTGTGCAATTTTAGAAATGATGCAGGGGCTTATTTGCAATTTCCAATAATGAAGGGGCTTTTTTGCAAATTTAGAAAAAATATATTCATCATTCTATTTTTTTATTTTTCCTTCAGGCAACGAGCTTCCGAAAGAGTTGATAGAGACATTAATTAAAATGCAGCCGACTCAAGACGAGGAATTAAAACTGAGATTATTTAACGGCGATGATAATTTGTTAGGGCCGGCCGAGCAGTTTTATAAAGTTCTGATCGACATTCCGTTTGTTTTTGAGAGATTAAATGCGTTGCTTTACATGTCGACTTTTCACGAGGAATCTTCCGAAATCAAGCGTGATTTCTCCACTCTAGAGGTACTCGCCAAAATTACAAATATACATCTCTAAGAAAATCAGGAAACTGATTTGTATCGAAACGTTATAAGTTTGAAACGCTTTGATTATGATGTTATATATCAATATATTATTTATGTTATATTTTTTATATGCATAGTTTACATTAACCAACATTTTTTATCTCATAATGGCACAATTACTAATATAGCCCACCAAAAAGAACAAAAAGATTGCAATTTACAAATGTGCGATATGTATGGCATATTTGCAAAGTATATGCATATAAACTTTTATATTAAACCCTAAACAAGCCTAAAACATTTTCCCCTTTTGTTTCTTTTTTTTTATGAAACCCTTTTGTTTCTTTTAACCTCATATTCTTATCTCTATCTGCTTGTGTCAGGTGGCGTGCGGAGAGCTGAAAGGTTGTCGACTCTTCCTGAAGCTTCTAGAAGCCGTCCTCAAGCTCGGAAACAGAATGAATTCTGGAACCTTCCGAGGCGGGGCCCACGCCTTCAAACTCGACACCCTCTTAAAACTCTCCGACGTAAAAGGCACCGACGGAAAAACAACTCTATTACATTTCGTCGTCCAACAGATCGTCCAATCCGAAGGCCTCCGCTCCGCCCGGCAAAACCCTAACCCTAATTCCAACCCTAGTTCCGAAGAGGAGATGGAGAATTACTATTTTACCCTCGGGTTGAACGTCGTGTCGAGCTTGGGGGAGGAGCTTGTTAATGTTAAGAAGGCGGCCGGGTTGGATATTGACTTGATTACGAATAGTGTGGCGAATTTGGGGAGTAAATTGGTCGATATGAGACGGTTTTTGGAGAGATTTGTTCAGTCGGTTGAAGGAGAGTGCGGGTTCAGAAATGTTTTAGAGTATTTCGTTGAAAATGCGACTGGAGAGGCCGAGTATTTGATCGAACAAGAGAAGAAGATAAGAGGGGTTGTTAAAAGCACGGTTGATTATTTTCATGGGAATAATGGGAAGGATGAAGGGTTGAGATTGTTTGTGATTGTTAGGGAATTTTTGGGGGTTTTGGATAGGGTTTGTAAGGAAGTGAGAGCGAGTGCATCGAAACCCGTGCAGTTGAGACGGGTTAGAGGGGCGCCGGGGTCTGGCTCTGGATCTGGATCCAGTATACCGGATCCGAGACAACATTTGTTTCCTAAGATTAAGGATCAGAGAGTAGATAGCAGCAGCTCGAGCTCGGATGAGGATTGAGTATTAGTGTTTTGGTTTGGTATTAAGGTTTGTAGTGTTTTTTATTTGGTAGTTTTTTTTTAAACAAGTGATAATGTGAATATTTATTTATTTAGACAGATGTAAAGAAATGATGTATACATTTCATGTTTCATGCAAATGTCATGTAAAGAGGAGAAGTTGCCGGAAGGATAAATATAAATGATTGTTAATTAATAATATTGAGAAGTTGCTAGGAGGATAAATATAAATGAACTCAAATATTTCAATTGTTAATTAGTGCTATTGAGAAGTTGCTAGGAGGATAAATATAAATGAACTTAAAATATTTCAATTGTTAATATTAATGCTATTGATTCGGGCTATATCAACACTGCTAGATATTTACTTATTGATTTATTTAACTAGAATAACAAAAAAAATGATTAATAAAAATCGATTTAAATTTAAATGTTTTAATTTATTAATGCTTCTAATAGGTTCAACGTTACTTGATATATATTATTGATTTATTTTTAGTATAAAAAAATCTCAGATGAATCCAATAAGATTAACTTGCATATATTTTGAAAAAAAAAAAAAGGGGATAAAGACATAAGCTTAACTTGCATGTATTTTGAGGGAAAAAAAAAGGCATAAAGACATTTGTTACATTCTTATTTTTTTTATCAAGCCATAAAAACATTTTTCAATGTAGAACAATTTCTTAAATTTATTTTGTTTCTAGTCATATTTGGTAGTTTGTAATTGCATTTTTGTAATTCAACCTGCCTAATTTTTATGGCTTGGTAAAACTCTTGTTTTTTGTCATCACAAAAATTGTGAACAATCTCATAGTTAGTGTTATTAACCGTTGATTTCCTCCAATAGTTTATTTGTGTACATATTGAGTTCCCAAGAATAAATTTTATATCACTTCATATGATAACAATTGTTAATATGGAAATTAATTTAACTGAAAAGATATCTTTCATAGATAGAAAAAGAAAACTCACTGCTTAAATAGAGAATGTTGCATACATTTCACGCTCATATATCATGTCATTATCATGTAAAGAGCACACTTATTTTCAACTCACATAATAGTGGTGAAGTGAATTATTGGAATACTGAACATGGAATAATGGGAAGGATGAAGAGTTGAGGATTTTCGTGATCGTGAGGGACTTTTTGGGGGTTTTGGATGGGGTTCGTAAGGAAGTCAGAGCGAGCGCATCGAAACCCGTGCAGAGAAGACGGGTTAGAGGGACCCCTGGATCCGGATCTGGATCCAGTATACCAGATCCGAGACAACATTTATTTCCTAAGATTAAGGATTATAGAGTAGATAGCAGCAGCTCGAGCTCGGATGAGGATTGAGGATTAGTGTTTTTAGTTTGGTTTTGTAAGTTTTCGAGTATTATTTATTTGGTTGTTGTTTCTGGAAAGGAGTGATGATGTGATATTTGTTTGTTTAGAGATGTGGAAAGAATGATGAATGATGTGTATATTTGGTATTTCATCAAGATGGCATGTAAAGATGACACTAACGAGATAGCGGTTAAAGTTAAACTAGGACAAGTTGGTAGGAGGATAATATAAATACATGAATTTATTTGTTTATTGTATTAGCTAGGGTCAATATTTCTTGATATTTACTTATTGATTTATCTATAATGACATATCAGAAAAATGATTAACAAAAATGAATGTGATTTTTTAATGTTTCTGCCCTCAATTTTTTTTAAATGTTTCAGTTTAATAATACTTCTATCTAGGGTCAATTAGGATTTATTTATATTACTAGCATAATAAAAAGGTAATTTTTTTAAATTGGTAATACTTCTCTCAGAGATTTTACAATGCTGATGTAAATTTCTCTCTGAAATGTCATAAATCAGCTTATTTGATGTATTTTGGTTAATTCGAATTATTTTTGCAATTCAACAAAACACAATTCTGTACTTCTAAAATTTCACAATATATTCTTTTTAGGCGTTAATAAATCAATTGATATTACATTACTCGTTCATCCCAAACTTGCTAAAACATCCATCAATACACAAAAAAACTAAAATAAATAAAATATTGCCTGTATTCTTATTCTTCTCTTTTCCATTTTTTAGGTAGAGCATTTATGGCTGAATTGCGGACTAAACAATTGACAAATCCACCAATAAACTACCTCCCCAAATCGAACACTCTCTCTTACATACTCTGCCTAATTAGCAAATACCCACCATTCCAAATCCACAAATCAGCCAACCCTAAAAGTCCCCAAAACCCTAATTTCGACCACCCGGTTTGTTTCTTAAGATTAAGGATCACAGAGTAGATAGCAGCTCGACCTCGGATGAAGATTGAGGATTAGTGTTTTGGTTTGGCTTTACATTATCTAGCCACTCAGTACTGATTTAACTTTGATTTCTTCCAATTACTTACTTGAATATTTATTTTTTCGGAACAAATTTTCGATTACTTGAATATTTATTTTTGTTTCTTACTTCAGAATTATATAAGGATTACACTTAAATAGATACACTTGCATGCATTTCATGCACATCTTATGTGAAGATCACACTTTTTCTGTCACAAAATTGTGAAGGGTACTAATATTCTTTTTTTATTTTTATTTGTGAAGGGTAATAATATTCATGATTAAAGGTAAAACTTACAACAAAGGCTCAGAAATAAGATTACAGATTATATGAAACCAAAATATAATAATGGATCTTAAGAAGCTCCAGAAATACAATCCCAAGTTTCGTGAAAAGAAATATTGGATTACTTGAAACCAAATATCGTGCCCTGATGAATCAACACTCAGATAATTAGCCAACCGAAGAATTGAAATTCGGACTAGAAAAATCATGTATTAAAGTCTCATACTATTCGAAAACCATGGGCAAATATAATTTGGTTTTGCTTGAAACCAAAATCTGGAGTTCCTGGAAATCAAATGCAGGTTAATAAACAACAAAACTTGTAGCATTCTAAAACCCTTCAATTTTCCTCTCCATTTAAGGCCCATTTCATTTAACTGCTTCTACTAATTCTTATCCACAGCCCACGTTTTATACGGCCCAATATATTAATTTATTTCACTTGGACCAACAAATTAATTGCTTTTCTATCTGGATTCAGATACGATTTCCGGGCCTTGATTTTAAAAAAAAAATTAAAAGGTAAATGAGAGATTAAATTTGAATATGAAACATAATATGTGGCTACATATGTCAATACTATATTCCGTTGCATGTGTCATGTATACACGACCACATATTTTGTAGTAGTCAAATTTTAAATCTCAATGAGCATGATTCACAAAATCAAGTCACTATATTATTGACCACATCCCAATTTATTTCATATTTGTACCTTTAAAATATAAAACAAAAAAGATGCATAAAAATATTTATACATTTTTATATAAATAACTAATGAATTTTTCCTTTTTTTTCTTTTCTTGCATATGGGTAATTTCTAATCATATATTTTGTTTGTGTCATTTGTGACTGTGACACAAACAAATGCGCACCTGACTTCAAAAATAGATAGAACTAAGATAATCGTCGAGCTCCTCCATCGATTAAACCGTACACACCCGAAACCAATCGGGTTTCAAGGTGTGTACAAGTTTAGCTGAGGAAGCGGTTGGAAAACTTGGAGCCGTCCAGACAGTAATCGACATGGAAAGACAAGTGGACAAGATCACGTATCTCTCGTTAAGCGTCCAGTTGTCTTCCGCCATCGTGGATCTACGGACATGCGCGGAGTATCTCGCCGAGGATGGACAGACCGAGGACAATCCATTCGACGAGCTCGTACGCCGTATCCGTCTGGCGGCATCTAATTACGGGAACATTGGTTCAACAATGCACGCATTGAATCAGATGAGATCGGCATCAACACCGAAAAGAGGTAGTTTTTTATATAAATGTCTTCGCTATTGTTTTATCATTATACTTTTTGAGAATAAAAAACCTGTTAATTGATAAAAAAAAAAGATATTGAATATTTTTTACATAATATTCTATTTGTTTCACATGAGGGTCTTTATTTCCATTGTATTCTAGACCTGATGGTTTCTTAGGCTTTCTCAATGCGGGCAATGCAATCCTTATAGGGTTGTACACGTGGCAATCCAGACAGAGAAAGCAAAACTAGGGTTCCAATTCAAAACCATACCAAACCTATTATAATTGTACCTTCATATGCAAGTCATTAACATAAATTAACAAATGTAATTAATCTAAAACTAGACTATTTAAATCCCTTGACATAGGGAATGACAATGTTGTCAAGACAGTATCCACTAGCGAACTCTGTGTCGGTAGTGAACATATAAACCTCTGAATATGTCATTTTCTTAATCCCGGGCCATTTGACGCTGCCAGACGCATCTGCGTAGTTTCCCGTGTTTTTGTACTCGCCAAGATAGACATCAGTCGGTTTCGCATTCCATCCGAGCCAACCAGCCGGATCAATAAAACCACCATGCTCACTTAATATAAATGCGACACATGCACAGTTGCCCCATTATCGTCCCAAATATGATTTCGTATTATTTGATAAATCTGATGTGGCTGCGATGATACTTCTCAGGCCATAAAATTAGACTTTTCACAATGACAGTATTTCCCTTCATTAACCTATGTTAACATTGTTTCTTGTCAATATGTGATGCTATATATATATATATATATATATATATATATATATATATATATATATATATATATATATATATATATATATATATATAGTTTAATGCATGTAGACTATGTTTTCAGTTCATTATATGTAAACACTATATAAACTTAGTTATAGAAATTTTTAAGAAACAAATGAAAAGATAATCCAATGGTGTTTATGAATGAAAGAAAATAAACATATGTATTTAACTTGAGATATTTATGAATGAGTGGCCTTAAGAATCCTCATCAAACCGTAAAACAATAGAAACTAATTGTGTAATTTTAGAACCTCCAATTTATCAAATGGTGTTTCTGGATTCGGACTACGTGAAGATTATTTTTAACTTAGAATGTGACACATAATATGTGAATGCATATGTAGCATGTGACACATAATATGTCAATGCATATCTACATGTGACACGTATTATGTGAATGCATATCTAGCATATATAGGTCTGATTTTAAAAGGTTGACTTAAAATCTTAAGCTATGTTTGGATGCACAAGGAATTTTACGGAAAAATTAGTTTAGGAATTTTTTTTGAAATTTTTAGGAATGTATGTTTAAATACGATTTAAGAATTAATAGGGAGATTTTGATTTAAGAATTTTTAGGGAACTCATTTTCTTCAACTCTTCCAAGAATGACATATTTGAATTGAAATTATTCAAAGGTTTGAATTCAATTTTGAAATCATAATTCAATTGACCTTCTAACAACAAGTCAAGTGTATACCATTTCTTTTTTGTTGAGAAAAAACTGACTGATACGAGGATTGATTGTCCTTAGTTGGAAATAAATTCTTGAAGTTGAAAATAATAGACTTTTTATTTAACGTACAAGAAACAATAGATTATAGATATATTTCTCATATTCTATGCATAGTCGCATGTTTTTTACATGGGAATTCCTCCATCTAATTTAAGCTAGTGGTTAATGGTTATGCAATTAATATTATATTTTGGGCCCTTTTAATAACAGTTAATTTGTGAAAACAGTTTGTAAAAATATGCTATCTTTGATTAATTGACTAAATAACAATTATATGATCTGTTTTTATAATAATAATAATAATAATAATAATAATAATAATAATAATAATAATAATAATAATAATAATAATAATAATAATAATAATAATATGATTCTACGCGGTAAAATCTACTATTTTGATAATCTGATTACTCATATATAGCTCAAAATTGGATTATTTATATATATAGTTCAATGAATTTATTTCTTCCACAGTTTCTATCAAGGCTTAAAATATTTCAAAATGTTATTTGAGTCCAAATAATTTTAAATATAATTTGGTCCGATAATTCACCTGGTTAGTTATACTAGATAACATAAAATAAACATCTTTTACAGCTTAATTAAGGTTGTGGGTGTTCTAATAGTTAAAAGTCTCTTAACATAAAAGATTTTGTGATGATGATTTTTATTTCATATTTGTAATAATAATTCCACATGCTTTGTATGAAGTCCTAACTTTGTATCAATTACTATTCAAGGTGCATGAAAAGATTTGCATCTTTTATATGATAAACAATAAAATTGATGGGCATTTATCTCTAAAGTATTTTTCATCAAAATTGGCATGATATGAATGAAAAAACTATGAGAATTTTGCGCTATAGTGACAAGAATTGATGACGTAAATTGATATCCAAAATTTAATTAGACTGACTTGGTGGTGCTATTTGGGGCTATGCTAATTCCATTAAATGAAATAAATTGGCGTTTCTCTATTAGAAGAATGTAATCAAACTAAAATGTTGTTATTTCGTGCTACATCTTCAAAAATGAATGATCTCAATCGGTGTTCGTATTTTAATAGATTGCCATCCGACTGGCATGTTGTTGTTTCTCATAACTATTGGTCTTGTTTCTTAGAATTATGACCATATAACATGCTATATTCTCTTTTATCACAAAAACATGTTATTATATTCTCCAAATATTGGTTGCTTTAGTTACTTTTTTTTTGTCTAACTAATTGAAAGTAAAAAATGGGTAACCATAGCAATTCAATCCCAAGTAAGATCACTCATAAGGTCATCATCCATTTCATCCTACACCCCACTAACTTGAGAAAAACATATAATAAGAAAGGATTAAAGTTAAGGTAAGAAGATGAAGTACTATATAAAGTTAAAGGAATAGATACTAGGATACCCTAAAATATTACTCTATATAGTATGCGTGCACTGAACTTGCTCAAAAGTTCGATCTAATCAAGAATATTTTAATTTACCTATGATGTTATTTTCTTAATATGTCTGCTTTAGCAACCTATCCGTTTATACTAGTAACCAAGTTAAGTAACAAAATATGCTTAGCAATTGAGGCTTTTCAAAAACTACATTTCTGAAACTAGTTACATTAGCAAATGACTTGTAGTATATTAAAATATTTTTATATGTAGCAAGAGATTTTCGACAAACATAATATAATACATATTTAGTAAAGTTTCTAAACCCAATCGGTTGAATATAAAAAAAAATTAATAAACTTTCTAAATCATAGTACTCAAAAGTCAAATCTCAAATAGAAAATCATGAAATATACACATACAACATAAAAGTCTTCATTATCATAAAATTTTAGCTCAAATATCACAAAAAAAAACTCCTCCAACTAATGAACTAAACATATATCATTTTGTGTACATGTAGCCAAAAACATTAATACCCTTCATTTAAGGGAAATCTGAAAACGCGACGAATTTGAGCAAGTCTAAAACGCGACCAATTGTGTATTTACCAATTTTTTCGTTTTTCAACTTAGTATTTTTTCTCTATATTGCTTTCCTTGTTATGTTAATAATATTTTTGTGTATTTTTTACTATTTAGAATTTGTATATAGTATTTTTCCCCTTTTCAATATACTATTTTTTTTTCTATATACTGTTTTCAGTATTTACACATATACTATTTACAAGAAATTAATTCTACGTACTATTTATTGCATTTATATACTATTTTTTTACGAAAAACAGTACGTCGTACTGCTCTATCGTGAAGTATCAGATCCCTAACTTTCGTTCCACTTAAATCTTAAGAAATCAGAATTTCTCCTGTACTACACCACTTGCTTAATGCTTTATACTTATTGCTTAATGCTTACATCTGCCAATATATTCTCCCTCTTTTGTCGTTTCTCCTACAAAATCAGACCCCTTCAAATTGAATCAACTCAAAAATCAACGGCTCAGATCGAGTCAAAAACTACATTTATAAAACAAATGACAATTACATTAATAAGCTTCCTAAATTATAGTTTACTCAATCCCAAATGAGAAATCCTGAAATATACACACGACATAAAAGTCTGCAATCTGCATTATCATAATTTTTTTGCTCAAATATCGCCAAAAAATAACTCCTTCAAATTGAGACTTTTTTCCAAGTAACATTGGTTTGAAAAATAATTAAACAAATAACAAATAGCATCGTTTTGAAAATAATTAAAAAATTAGTATTTTCGTCAGATTTTCTGGCGGAATAGAAGATGTTTCGTCAAGGATCTTGACAGAATATGACCTATTTTTTAATTTTACTTAAAAATATCTTAATTAGGTTAAAAAATGCCGTTCCGCCAAGCTCTTTGGAGATACAGGTTAAAATTTCAATTTTCAGCTTTAATTGTAAGTTAATAAAGAAATTTAGAAAAAAAAAATACTGTTCCATCAAATAGTATGGCTGAACAGTAAAAAAAATTTAATTTTAATGACTGTTTAGGAATAAAAAAAATGTTCCATCTGAATTCTTGACATACAGCTCAAATTCCGCCGAAAAGCTCGACAAAAATGCTAATTTCTTAATTATTTCCAAAACGATTTTATCTTGTCCGATAAATTATTTCTCACACCTTCGAAAAAAAACACAAAACAAAAATCAATATATTCTCCCTCTTTAGTCAGACCCCGTCAAAATAGAATCAAAAACTCAATTTAACGCCTGAGAAGGAGTCAAATCCGGTCCATCCAAAGCAGCTTCTGCGAACCCGGTCTGAACCGTCCGATCCGAATCCGACGGTCCGAATCCATTCTCTCTTCTCCACGTGAAGTCAAAGCAAATGCCGCGTGTCGCTCTGCGTGTGACACACGTGACAGCGCGGTTTTTGTTTGGGACGTGAAGGGAGAGGTTTGGGCCGTCGGATGAAGAATGGACGGATGGATGAGGGACGCGTGGGGAGTGACGGATTGGGGCGTCAGCGCTGAGTTATATAGTGATAAATGGGTTATTGGGTTTGTTTATGTGTGGGTATGATACCCGATAAGTAATGTTGGATTTTAGTTTTACTGATTGGTTTAAAAAAGAAAATTTTGAAATAGTAGGCGAGAGGCTATTAGAGATTTGTATTAATAATAATAAAAAAGCGGTTGTAAGATTTTTATTATATTATATTCGATGCAATTCGAAGCTTAAACTTGAAATTAAAAGATAGAAATAAAAGCGATAGTTCTAAATTCTATCTTCATGTGTGTGTATGATACCCTAAATTCTAGCTTACACTTGCAATTCGAGTTTGTTTTTGTGTAGGTATGATACCCGGTAAAGTAGTGTTGGATTTTAGTTTTACTTGATTGGTTTAAAATTTAGATTTGGATTATGGAATTGAATATTTGTAAAAAGAATTTATGTATGTTTAATTTATGTTCGTTAATTTGAATTAATAAATTATTATTTATTTTTAATGTGTGTTAATTTTTTTAATTGTGGATGTTGTGTTGTTATTTGATGAAAAAAGTTATTGTTTATGTGTAAATGGTTTTATTTATAATTCATTTCAAAAATGTATGAAGTATGATATATATTTGTGATACATTCCGAAAACAAATTATAGTATAACTAATAAATATATACATTAAATTCAAATTTATTCTTTTTAATGTTAATTCATCTTAATTGTGTACAAATTCTGAATAAAAACTATTGTAGTAGTTATGCATGCTAATTTATTGATCCTATATGATAATTGAGATATTAAATATGATAATTTTACTAACTACTTCAATATTATATTATTGCTTCCATCAAATAATTGAAATAATTTTCACAAACTGAACTAATTTACATAAATTACGAAACAAAATAACTTCATAAAGATAACTAAAATCTAATTACCAATCAATAAATTACAGAGTTAACTTCAATCACATATATCTAGAGAAATTATCCAAATTAATTTATGTCGATTCAACTATTCAAGAATGAAACGGATATATATATATTTAATTACGGATTATAATGAATCCGACCCATAAACTACTATCAAACATCATCACAACTAAAATCCAATTAAAAAAGAACTCACGCGGTAACACTGACAGTGGGCTCCACAAGCCCGCAAAACAACAGTGAAGCACTCACAACCGTCGATTCTGGATCCGACGGTCAGAAACGCATCCATGAAGGCAAAGGGAAAGCCGCTTATATAAAGTCGGCTCCACACACAAACACACCACCTCTTTATAAAAGAGACTTTCCAAGAGACAACAACAGAGATTGATTAGAGTGAAAATCATTGTTATTGCGAAACGAAACGAAAGGAAGATAGAAAGGAGAGCAAGGAAAAGAAGAGAAAGAGAAAGTTGCGTCTTGCTCTGGAAACGAAGAATCTTTTTGGGAGGTGAGATTTTTTTTTTTTTTTTTTTTTTTTTTTTTCTTTTTCAGTATTGATGGTTTTTTGAAGGGGGGTATGTTTAAGTGGGAGTGTTTAGTTCGTTTTTGTGATTGATTGATTGGAGGTGATTTGGTAGTATCCTTATGAAAAATTTCTAAGCTTGAGGTTTGAGATTTGTGATTGGTTAGTATCCTTGGGAGAAATTTCTATCTGTTTGGTTCAAAGGATTTTTTTTTTCTTGTTCGAGATGAATTTTGATCTGGTTAGTATCCTTGTGAACTTGGTCCTTGTTTATTCTTGATTCCTCTTTGCCAAGTGATTATTCCCTTACTAATCGACATTTTTGCTTATTCCTCAAGCTTAGGATGAAATAGTTGTTGGTCTACTGTTAAACTGGATACAAATTAAATAGTTTTAGTTATACATAGAATAGAAAAGGGTGGTCTTTTTATATCAACAGCTTCCCACTTTATACTCATATAATTCCATACTAACTAAACTACAAAACCAAACCTTCTGACTTTCCAAAATAATCCTAATCTTTATTATTCTTTCTATTTTCAGAAAAACAAAAAGCAAACAATAGATGAGTTTTTAGCTGAAGCTTTTTACTTAATCTATTATGGACTATCAACAGCTCTTAAACCACGGACTATCAAACCAATCACCTCTCCCCTACAATTTCTCCCCTACAATTCCAATCTACCCCACTTCCAATTCCGCCCCCAAATCCTTCCACTCCAATTCCTCCTATTCCCCTCTTTCGAGTGAAACCTTATCCAACAATTACTCCCCGAACGAGCCCACATCCTCTCTCTCTCCTCTAGAATCCAATTCCCCGCAATTCGTTCCTCTTACCGGGTCGGGTTTCATCCCGCCCCAAATCCAGCCCGATTTTTACTCCCACTCGAGACAAAACATGCATCAAACGTTGCAACAAATCGAAACGGTTTTAATGGCGCCCGATCCGTTTGGTGAAACCGAACCCGATTCGCGAGACGTGAAACGGGTCCGGATCCAAACCACGTTACAAAACCCACTTCCCGTTTCCTACATAAACCGACCGATCCACCAAGACCCACAAAATATCGTCAAACATATGCTCATAAAATGCGCCGAGTCTTTAAACGAGGGAAATATCGACGAATTTAGGGTTTTGGAGCAAGATGTGAGAAAAATGGTGTCTATTACTGGCGAGCCGATACGGAGAGTCGGAGCGTACCTTCTAGAAGGTCTAGTAGCCCGCTATGAAAATTCCGGTACGAATATTTATCGAGCCCTAAAATGCAAAGAGCCCGAAAGTAACGAGCTGTTGTCCTACATGCGTATTTTATACGACATTTGTCCGTATTTTAAATTCGGTTACATGGCCGCAAACGGAGCGATCGCAGAAGCAGTTCGATCCGAAAATAGAATCCACATAATCGATTTTCAAATCGCGCAAGGTACCCAATGGGTAACCCTAATTCAGGCCTTGGCCGCTCGACCTGGCGGCCCTCCATGCGTGCGAATAACAGGCATCGATGCTCCGGTATCAGAATTCGCGAGAGGCGATGGATTGCAGTCTGTGGGCAAAATGTTAGGAGAAATGTCGAAGAATTTTAACATTCCGTTGGAGTTCAACGGGCTTTCGGTTTACGCATCGCAAGTGAGTAAAGAGATGTTGGATGTGAGAGAAAACGAGGCTTTGGTGGTGAATTTTAGTTTGTTGTTGCATCACACGCCGGACGAAAGTGTGGATTTGGAAAACCCTAGAGACGGATTGTTGAGAATGGTGAGAGGGTTAAACCCTAAAGTTATGACGATTGTTGAGCAAGAGTCGAATACTAACACCACCCCGTTTTTGACGAGGTTTGTGGAAACGTTGGATTATTACTCGGCCATGTTTGAGAGTATAGACGTGACCTTGCCTAGAGACAAGAGAGAGAGGATCAATGTGGAGCAACATTGTTTGGCGAGAGATATAGTGAATATTATAGCGTGCGAGGGGAAAGAGAGAGTTGAGAGGCACGAGTTGTTGGGGAAATGGAGGTCAAGGTTGAGCATGGCGGGTTTCAAGCCTTATCCGTTGAGTAGGTACGTGAATTCCGTGATTAGGAAACTTTTAGGGTGCTATTCGGAAAAGTACACGTTGGTTGAGAGAGACGGAGCGTTGCTTCTTGGGTGGAAAAACCGGAATTTGATTTCCGCTTCCGCTTGGCATTGAGTTTGTTGGGTGGAATAATCGGGATTTGGTTTCCGGTTTCAGATGGCGTTCAATTTGGAGGCTTAGTTTTGTGGACAATTAGTATTTTGAATTTTTTTTTTTTTTTTGGTGGTGTACATGTAATATGATATAGTGAAGATGTGATGTAATAATGTAGGATAAATTTGGTGTAATTTTATAGATGTTGACATATGGGGTTTACTTTCTAGATCTTTTTAGTAGTTATTTACTTGTTTCTTTGTGTAATTTTTCAGTTGAATTAATGAAGAGTGAATGATGAAATTTTTGTGGTATGATATTGACTTGATATTTTTTGATGTTTCACTCTCAAATTACTTTGTTATTGTTTAGGAAAAGGTTGAAAAATCTAAAAAGGTAGTGAAATTACAAAAGAGATGCTGAAACAATATTATTTACACTATTATTTTTATATATTATTTTCCAATGACAAATTCTAAAGTTCAACATTGTGTGTGCGATACGGTCTGTACAATAGTCTTTAAGATCTGAGCACTTCACAGGGAGATGCTAAAAAACATATGTATGTTCGAACATACGTTTTTTTAAAATACTCGTAAAGTGGATATAAAAAGTAAAAATTCAAAGTTCAACCTTATAGATATAATAAATATGTTATGAATATGTTGTGGATTAATTTTCACAGGAATCAGAATAATATATCATTGCCATCATATATCATCAAACTATTATTCCGATATATGTTTTGAATAGTGCTGCATATTTTTGATGATATATGATGGCAATGATATAATATTCTGATTTTTATGAAAATTAATCTCCAAC
Organism: Juncus inflexus; assembly: GCA_024447665.1. Lineage (NCBI taxonomy): Eukaryota > Viridiplantae > Streptophyta > Magnoliopsida > Poales > Juncaceae > Juncus > Juncus inflexus. Next base: position 1,404,259 of record JAJHPC010000021.1, on the reverse strand, counting down.
ATATTCATAACATATATATTACATCCATACGGTTGAAATTTTTATTTTTATTTTTTTAATACGTATTTTGGGTGTGGCAAAAAAAAGTATGTTATGCATACGTATGTTTTTTAGCCACACCTCACTTCACATATATTATATATACAATATATTCTTTTTCTTCAAACCTAAAATAATTTGAAAAGAAAAGTTAGGATATTTAAGATATAACAATATATTGTTGTTGTAAAATGATATAGAACAAACCAAAATTTCTGACAAAACAGTAGAATTTTTTCGTTAAACTTCAAAATAGCCGACAAATTTAAATTAACCTATTACTGAAATAAGCTCATAGGAATATTAAACTCAATATTGATTTCTTCCAATAACTTATTTGAATAGATATTCATTCCTCTATAGACATTTTTCTTATTTAATGAAATATTTATTTATTTTTCTTTTAATGTGAAATTTTATTTTACCGAATCTCTTGTTCATAAATATAAAAGTATTGCTTAAATAGGTCCAGTTACACACATTTCATACTTCAGGTATCATGTATCATGCAAGACATGAAAACACAGTTTTATCATGAGACCATGTCACAGAACAGTTGCAGATGGAAACAAAAATAGGAGGATTATTATACATGTTTAAATGAATTCAGATATTATTTCTTTCTTTCTTTCCTAATTTTATACTTTCAATGTACTTCAAATGAGTAATGACTTTCTTTTTCCTTTTAATCTTCTATTAGGTACTTACAAAACAATCAAATGTTAAAAAGTGATATATTGTACTTAACAAAACAATCAAATGTTAAGAGCAGTGGATAAATGGGCCGAGTTTGATGCTGAATACAAATAAATGGGCTGCATTCGTTGCAAATATAAGGGCACTTCAGAATTTTTACCCAAATTATATTCATAACTTGCCAAATCATCATTATATATAGGTTAACTATTTTATAGTGTAGCTAATGACTAATGAGCAAGAGGAAATGTGCGGACATTACAACAAATGAGTCTACATAGGAAAGACAATAGACTACTCTACAGAAATAATGAAGGCCTATGTTAGACATAGATACTTTAAATCGGATATCATATTGAATATGTCATGTAACGTATCATAATATTTTATTTCAAAGCAATAATCGATATTTCACGTTTATTTCATATATTCAGGACGTAATAATAGAAATTTTTTGATTCCCAATTTAATTTCTTCACTAAACAACACTATTGAAAGGTAACATGAAAATATGTTTTATCAGTTCTTTATAGCGACATTTAAACCCATAGTGTTTTTTTTTTCCACAAAGCAACAAAGCCTCTACCTAACGGAAGAAATCATTGTTTTATGGTACTTGCAAACCCTGTGTTATATTTTTATTTTATCAAAGATATTTGGCGTCCAATAAAGAAAAGCATTAGGCATTTATGCGAAATCAAGAAGTCGGCCAAAATCTCGAGTACAATATACAAACAAAACAACTTCTCAAATAGTTTCTTATTTCAAAGGAAAAGCTGACAGTTTAAAATACTAGTTGTTATCCTCGCTTCGTTTCGGAGAAAAAAAAAATACTCACAACACATATGATATTTGAAAATTTTAGTTTGCTACTTCACTTAAAGTTCAATAGATAGTTATGTCTAGCTTAATAATTTTCACTTTGTTGTACTATACAATTTTTGATAATTCTTCTCGAAAATTATCTTTTTACAATTTTCTAAAAAAAAATTCGAAAAAAATTGTCGTACAATTTATTTGACAAAAATATACTTAAAATTTTTCCTTAGAATTATACTAAATCGTTTAAAGGATCCCTTGTTATACTAAAATATATAAGAAAACTTGAATTTTAGGTTTGAATTTAATTTAATGTTTTTGGAAGGGTATATATGAAAATATGTAAAGAGAAAAGAGGACAGCCACGGTTCTAACTTCTAATTGAGAGGAGAGAGAGGGAGTCCAAGCAAGAAATGAGAGATCTTCATTATATTGTATTTTATATTTAGTTACCATTGGATCTTGTGTTACTGTTATAGTGTTTCTATCCCCATGATGACTTACATGGTATAATATGGTGTGACTTACATGGTATAATATGGTGGCTCGCTACATAATATTTCCCATATTTCTTTACACACAAAGTATTGAAAAAAATGAAATTTCAATACTTTAGGGGATGAAATTTGTGGGGGGTGGGCCTATATGTATTTTAGGGGATGAGATGAAATGAACGGCTGAGATCTATCATGACCTGATAGTGACACGTGGCATAAAACATGATCAACTTTTATATATTTTAGTATTAGTATAATGCAAACCTGTGAATCTGGGAGAGGAGCATGATCGAATTTATTTTGGTAGTTTGTAAGAAAAGCCTCTGGATTATGTCTAAATCACAAAATCATCTTATACATTATTATACATTATTGAAAATTGCAAAAAATAAATCCTTGCATTACTCAAGAATTAGGAAAAAGTCCCTTCCATGACTTCAAAATTTTCATTTTTATATTATTTTTCTCTTAAATAAAAGCTTTGTTTACTATGAGATTAATAATAAATCTAACCATTTGATCCCGAAAAATTATTTGGCATATATAAGTTAATGCCATTGTGTATGTGAGAGAGAAGCATAATGCAAGGGTTTTTTTTTTTTGCAAATTTTTCATTTTATTCTCTATAGTTAGTGTGGAACACGATTCTTCGGGTAGGGCCACTACAATCAACAACTCAACTACTCTTATCTTTGTGCTCTTGCTTCTTTTGTTCTTATATTTACTTTTATTAATATAGTACTTCTACTATTGCGAGTGTCAAAAATCTCAGTTTCCATTTAAATTGCAAGGTTCCACTTGAGAATTAAAGAACCAGCCATGGAGTCTCTGAATGAGATAGAAGATAGATTGCTGGTTGGCCATGTTCTTTTTAAAATTGTATCTTTCATAATTGTTCTGCATGAGCATATCTTACTTTTTTTTTCTGTATCCTTCAAATTTAATGAGGTGTTTGAATAGAACTTTCACTCTTTCTCTTTCTTTTTTTTTCTTTTTTTTTAAAATTTCCAAATATATATCAATATTAACCTCATATATTTTTTTTGAATGTACAACCTATTGGGTTGAGAGACTTTGTTAAATATATGCAATATTAAGTTCATCGAAAATTGAATCCATAATTTTTTGCTACACATACAAATGTTTTTAACCAACTTGACTACGAGCCATTTGCAACCTCACAGTCTTTCTCACACTAGAATAACTTTTTCTTCGTTTTTGTGAATTTCAGAATGTAGAACTAAATGCAAATGATGGTAATTCTGAATCGAAGCACCATACTGGTGCCTGGAGGGCTTGTTCCTTTATTCTTTGTAAATATGCCCTTCCATTTTAATCTAATTTTAACTTTTTCTAAAATGCAGTTTGATAAAAAGAGGGAACTTAGGAAATAATTGATATTTCTTTTCCCTGTTAAGTATGATTATATCCCAATACGAATTTTCATGATTTTTTTTAAGAAAATGGAAATATTATTTAGGTATGGATTTTTGCGAATATATGGCGTACTTTGGGATAGTTCGAAATTTGGTAACTTATCTCACAAAAGAGCTACATGAAACAAACCTTGAAGCCGCAAGAAGAGTCTCTATGTGGAATGGTGCTTACTTCCTCACACCTCTTATAGGGGCGTTTTTGTCAGATTCATATTGGGGAAATCATCGAACAATTATTACTTTCGGAGCAATTTACTTTACTGTAAGTTTATTGATATATATATCTTTTTTGAAACCCTTTATAATGGATAAATTTCATGGGAGATCATCGAGCATTATGTTCAAAAAATTGGTTACTCAACTTTTAATTGTTTCTATATTATTAGTAAACTTTTAATTTATTCAAATTTGGCATTGCTATTAATCTTTATTTTCATCGATGATGTCATGTGACTGAAGATATCAGTCAAGCAATTCAAAAAAATAATCTGCTTAAAAGCGCACTAGTGAAGTTGTGAAAATTTTGAGTGTTAAGTGGGGATTATGTATGGTAGTTAGGGTTGTCAATGCATACCCATAATTTCATAATCCGATTCAAATATGCATCAACGGATTTAGGGTTTAGAGTGTTATGAGGATAATAATAATACATAAATTTGAACCATAGAGTAAACTTGAGTAAATTCCATAAAAAATTTCCTTTATAATCTATCCTTGTAATATTCATATTATTAGTACGAGTCTTCTATTTTACAGGGAATGATATCTTTAACTCTTTCAACACTGATTCCAAATGAGTTTGATTCAACCGAAAAAAGCTCAACTAAAAGTGTCGTGTTATTTTCCGCGCTCTACATAATTGCATTGGGATCTGGTGGTATCAAGCCCTGTGTTTCATCTTTCGGCGCATCCCAGTTTGACGAAACTGACCCAAAAGAAAAGGCTCAAAAGGGGTCCTTCTTTAATTGGTACTTATTCTTGATGAAAATCAGCTCGATATTATCAACTATCTTCATTGTGTGGATTCAAGATAACTTAGGATGGGGATTAGGGTTTACAATCCCTACAATACTTGTCGGGCTTGCCATTGCGAGTTTTGTGGCAGGTTCGAGGATTTACAGATTTACTCATAATAATGGAGGAAGCCCACTTACAAGAGTATGCCAGGTGATTGTCGCAGCCATAAGGAAGTATGATTTGAACTTGCCGAGCGATAGTTCTCTCCTGTATGAAATAGCATATAATAGTTCGACGAGCAAAGCAAGTCGAAAATTACAACACAGTCCTGATTTACGGTAAGTTGAATTATTGAATTTTTCTATAAAAAAAGAAATTAAATTCGTGCAACATGTAACATGCTTGATTTTAGGTTTCTTGACAAAGCGGCTATCGTTTCATCCACCAATATCTCATGCGGCGACAAGATCAACCCTTGGAGGGTTTGCACCGTAACGCAGGTGGAGGAATTAAAGATTCTGATTAGGATGATTCCTATCTTGGTGACAGTCATGATCAATTCGGTAGTCGGTGCGCAAATCTCAACAACGTTTGTTGAACAAGGGATGGTTATGAAAAAATCTATCGGCTCTTTCGTCATTCCTCCAGCCTCTCTAGCATCCTTCGAAGTTGTCACTGTCCTGGTCGGGATCCCTCTCTACGACGTGTTTCTCATACCGATTGCTAGAAAATTCACTGCCAACGACAAAGGTATTTCGCAACTGCAACGGATTAGTGCCGGTTTGTTCATGTCTACACTTTCAATGGTATCGGCAGCTTTAGTCGAATCCAAGCGATTAGAGATCGCAAAAGAGTACGGTCTAATACATCAAAATATCGAAATTCCAATGAGTATTATTTGGCTTGTGCCTCAATATGTTTTTTTCGGCGCAAGCGATGTGTTCTGTTTTGTCGGTCAATTGGAGTTCTTCTACGACCAAGCACCCGATACCATGAGAAGTATTTGCTTGTCACTTTGGCTTGTTATGTTTTCGCTCGGTAATTATTTAACATCATTTTTGTTGACGATTATTGCGTTGGTCACAACAACCGAAGAATGTCCAGGCTGGATCCCGGGTAACCTAAATGAAGGACATCTAGATCGATTTTTCTGGCTATTGGCTGGTTTTAGTTCGTCAAACATTATACTCTTTGTTTGTTGTGCCGCGAGATACAAATGGAAAAGAGCTTTGTAGTTGCTTATTGCAAATATGTATCTAAGGAAACAAAATATAACATAATTTAAGGGTTAGTTTCTAATGTGTGTTCACTCAATTTTATTCAACTTTTAATTGTATCTCTGTTGTCGCTGAACATTTGGCGTCAGCATGTCTAAATTATATCAGTACACCAAATCAAACATGGCCATTGAGAAATGAAAATGCAAATCTGACAAATCAATTGTGGTGGAACTGAATCAAGATTTTGGATGATATTTGAATTGAATTGTATTAGCTACGAATGATGAATGAATTGATAATATAATCATTAAAAACGTCAAAAAATCAGCCTTTCATAACAAAAGAACAGAAAATATTAAATTCTCACTCTCTGATGGAATACGGACAAATATCTCCAGAGAGCGGGTTTATCTATTTCCGTTCCTAACTTTGGGGCAAAGTCTTCCCCCCATCTCCACCCAAAGGGGCCATGAATCGGGGATTTCACGCCCCATTCGGATCGGATATTCATGGAAATAGCGATTCACCACCTCATTGACATTCCTTGGTCCACTCTTCTGAGTCAAGTTGACAAACATTTTGTGAAGTTTTGTTGAAGATTATTCTATTGTGTTTCTTACAAATATTTTAATAAAATGCAATCCCGAATGTGTTCCATGCCGGTTAGTCTTGTTTTGATAACCATTGTCTCAAGTATTGTAGTTTAGTTTAGTCATCCATTGAAAGTTTATTGTACAAACTATAATTCCGCATTTTAATGCTAATGTCCATAGCTATTCTGAAAATGCAGGTTGGCTTTGACACTCAAGTATGTTTTCTTTGCACAAAGTGCATGTCCGAGTGAATTGCTAAAAAGGAGTCCCTGAAGAATTTGAAATTGGTTTATAGCAAAGCTAACCGCTTGATCCCGCAAAATTATTAGGAATATATAGGTTAATATCAATAAATTGTTTATGTGAGAGGCATATAGTGCAAGGTTTTTTTTGCAAATTTTTCTTTTTAATTTCTATAGTTAGTGAGACTACGGAACAATATCCTGGGTAGGACCATTAGAATCAACAATTCAACTAATCTTGTCTTTTTATATAATTGTATTCTTGCTTTTTTTCTGTACTTTTTTATTTATTTTTTATTAATATAGTACTTCTACTAGTGCGAGTGTTGAGAAAGCACAGTTTCCATTTAAATTGCAAGGTTCCACTTGAGAATTAAAGAACCAGCCATGGAGTCTCTGAATGAGATAGAAGATAGATTGCTGGTTGGCCAGGTTTTTTTTCAAATTGTATCTTTCATACTTGTTCTGCATTAGCATATCTTACTTTTTTTTTTCTCTATATCCTTCAAATTTAATGAGGTGTTTGAATAAACCTTTCACTCTTTCTCTTTCTTTTCTTGTTTTATTTCCAAATATATAACAATACTAACCTCACATTTTTTTTTATGTGCAACCTACTGGGTCGAGAAACTTTGCTAAATATATACAATATTGCGTTCATCGGAAATTGAACCCATAATTTTTTGCTACACATATAAACGTTTTAACCAACTTGGCTAGGAGCCATTTGCAACCTCACACGCTTTCTCACACTAGAATAACTTTTTCTTCTTTTTTGTGAATTTCAGGATGTAGTAGCCATTTGCAACCTCACACGCTTTCTCACACTAGAATAACTTTTTCTTCTTTTTTGTGAATTTCAGGATGTAGAATTAAATGCAAATGATGGTAATTCTGAATCGAAGCACCATACTGGTGCCTGGAGGGCTTGTTCCTTTATTCTTTGTAAATATGCCCTTCCATTTTAATCTAATTTTAACTTTTTGTAAAATGCAGTTTGATAAAAAGAGTGAACTTAGGAAATAATTGATATTTCTTTTCCCTGTTAAGTATGATTATATCCCAAAACGAATTTTCATGAATTTTTTTTTTAAGAAAATGGAAAAATTATTTAGGTATGGATTTTTGCGAATATATGGCGTATTTTGGGATAGTTCGCAATTTGGTAACTTATCTCACAAAAGAGCTACATGAAACAAACCTTGAAGCCGCAAGAAGAGTCTCTATGTGGAGCGGTACTTGCTTCCTCACACCTCTTCTAGGGGCATTCTTGTCAGATTCATATTGGGGAAATTATCGAACCATTATTACTTTCGGAGCTATTTACTTTATTGTAAGTTTATTAAAATATATATCTTTTTATGAAACGTTTCATAATTTCATGGGAGGACACCGAGCATTAAGCTCAAAAAAATGGTTGCTCAACATTTAATTGTTTCAGTTATATTGTATATTGTTGCTAAAATTTAATCTATTCAAATTAAATAACTCAACGAGATGTGACTGATATCAATCAAGTTATGATATTTAGCAACTCAATTAAAAATCATCATACAAGCGTACTAATGAAGTTGTGAAAATTTTGAGTGATTAGTGGGAATTATGCATGCTAGTGTTTGGTTGGACCTACACGATATCATGATACTATTTGATCAAATAATTGACATAGTTTTGATAGTGTGACATAATTTGGATACATCAAAAACTCAGTGATGTTGTGAGGATAATAAAAAAAGAATTCAACAACAAATTTGAACATGGAGTAAACTTGAGTGAACCCTTTATAATTTATCCTTGTGTTGCTCATAATTTTTGTTACTAATATTACGAGTTCTGTTTTACAGGGAATGATAGCTTTAACTCTTTCAACATTGATTCCAAATGAATTTGATTTGACCAAAAAAAGCTCAACTAAAAGCGTCATGTTATTTGCCGCGCTCTACATAATTGCATTGGGATCTGGTGGTATCAAGCCATGTGTTTCATCTTTTGGTGCGTCCCAATTTGACGAAACAGACCCCAAAGAAAAGGCTCAAAAAGGGTCATTCTTCAATTGGTACTTATTCCTGATGAAAATCAGCTCAATACTATCAACCACCTTCATTGTGTGGATTCAAGATAACCTAGGATGGGGATTAGGGTTTACGATTCCTACTATATTTGTCGGGTTTGCCATAGCGAGTTTTGTGTCTGGTTCGAAGATTTATAGACTTACTCATAATAATGGAGGAAGTCCGCTTATGAGAATATGCCAGGTGATTGTCGCGGCGATAAGGAAGTCCGATTTGACCTTGCCGAGCGATAGTTCTCTCCTATATGAAATAGCATATGATAGTTCGGCGAGCAAACCGAGCCAAAAACTACAATTACAACACAGCCCTGATTTACAGTAACTAAACATCAACTTTTTCTATAAAAAATGAAATTAAATTTGTGCAACATGTAACATGCTTGATTTTAGATTTCTTGACAAAGCGGCTATAATTTCATCCACCGATATCTCATGCGGAGACAAGATCAATCCTTGGAGGGTTTGCACCATAACGCAGGTGGAGGAATTAAAGATTCTGATCAGGATGATTCCCATCTTGGCGACAGTCATACTCAATTCAGTAGTCGGTGCGCAAATCTCAACAACGTTTGTTGAACAGGGGATGATAATGAAAAACTCTATCGGCTCTTTCGTTATTCCTCCAGCCTCTCTTTCATCTTTTGAGGTTGTCACTGTCCTTGTTGGGATCCCTCTCTATGACGTGTTTCTCATACCGATTGTTAGAAAATTCACTGCCAACAACAGAGGTATTTCACAACTGCAACGGATTACTATTGGTCTTTTCATGTCTACACTATCAATGATATCAGCAGCTTTAGTTGAATCCAAGCGATTAGAGATCGCGAGAGAGTATGATTTGATACATCAGAATGTCGAAGTTCCAATGAGTATCCTTTGGCTTGTGCCTCAGTATGTTTTTTTCGGCGCAAGCGAGGTGTTCTGTTTTGTTGGTCAATTGGAGTTCTTCTACGACCAAGCACCCGATACCATGAGAAGTATTTGCTTGTCGCTTTGGCTTGTTATGGCTTCGCTCGGTAGTTATTTAACATCATTTTTGTTGATGGTTATCACTTTAGTCACAACTACGAAGGGATGCCCGGGTTGGATACCGAGTAATCTAAATGAAGGTCATCTAGATCGATTTTTCTGGTTATTAGCCTGTATTAGTACATCAAATATTATGCTCTTTGTTTGTTGCGCCGCCAGATACAAATGGAAAAGAGCTTTTTAGTTGCTTATGTCAAATATGTATCTACGGAAACAAAATATAACACAATTTAAGGGTTAGTTTCCTAATGAGTTCACTGAATATTATTTAATATTTAAATTGATTACTCAACTTTTAATTGTATATCTATGTTGTCACTGAACATTTAGCCTGTCTAAATTATATCAGTATATTAAATTTGTATTGTTGCTTTCACAAAATAATAGCATGATATCAAAGTTATTAGTCAACTAGTTATATCTAACATTTCAATTATTATTTACATCATCCTAAACATGGACTAACTTGGTTGGCAAAATATTTGGATGGTAATTTGGAGTGGTGTGGTGATTTCATTCTTCCTATATGATAATTTAATATTAATATGTTAATTGTGTATTGATTTGACTCACTAATTTGATATCATATTATTATTTTACCAAATCATTTCAAATTATCTTCCGAGGAGTGATCCAATTTAGATAAATAAAAAATTCACTCTATACAAGGATAGCTGAGTATTCAATAATTGATTTGACTTTTGTGCACAAAATGAATTTTAATGACTTCCCGTAAAATTCACCCATAATGGAATGTTAGTTTTATGATATTAGCAAAACTGACTGCATGAATTGGAAACCAAACCAATTATAAAGAAGCAATCAATGCTAGCAAAAAGATGAAGAGACTTTTTAACGTCATGATATCAAAAGAAAAAGAAATGTGTATTTAGGATGGTTAAATCATTCTTATATATTATTTTTGAGTTATATATACCATTTGATACATATTGTTTTCTCTGTTTCGGTTATTTTATTTGATTATTCGATTTTAATTTTCATTAATTTGAATTTCCTGGTGATTAACGACATAGAGACCAAGTTTTCTGTAGTCTTTTCTGTTTTTCTCAAATAAGTTAGTATTTATGGGTAAAAAATAGTAATAATGATGTTTTAGTTTGGTGTGTGAATATGTTGATATTGGTATTAATTTAAAGAGAAAAGCTCACTTTTGCCCTCTGAACTTTTCAAAATTGTTCAACTTGCCTCCTCAACTTTTTTGTGCACACTTTTGCCCCCTAAATTTTTCCAAATGTTCAACTTGTCCCCTCCATCCAGTTAAATGCCCAGTCAGCAGTTAACTGATTGCGTGGCATGCTGACGTGGCAAATATATTGATTTTTTAATTCCACGTCAGCAGCAACCTCTTCCCTTTCTTCTCTTCGCTCCTGACTCTTCTCCTTCGCTCTCTTCTCCTTCGCTCCTTCGCTCTCCTCTGTCTCTGTCTCTCCTTCGCTCTCTTCTCTGTCTCTTCGCGCCCCACTCGACGCCGCACGCCCACGCCGCCGCCAGCCCTCAACTGGAACTGACACTGGCGAATCTTGTTCGGAAAATTACCTTTCGTATCGGTTTTAAAAAATAACCGATATAAAACGCACATAATCAGCAACGGTTCCTTCAAACAACCGTTACATAATAAACACTTTTCGTATCGGTTTTCAAAAAATAACCGATACAAAATAGTAACGGTTCCTTCTAAAGAACCGTTACAGAATAAACACTTTTCGTATCGGGTTTCAAAAAATAACCGATACAAAATAGTAACGGTTCCTTCTAAAGAACCGTTACAGATTTACAATCATTAGTATCGGTTCCCTTCACTTCGCGCGACCTCTCTGTCTCCCTACTCTCTGTCTCGTCTCCTCTCTCCGCGCGACGCCAGACCCGCCGACGCCGCCAGCCCACGCCGCCAGCCAGCCAGATCTCCGGCCCCAGTCTCTCGCCACCGCCAGCCAGCCCTTCTGGACGATGAAGCAGCTACATTCAGGTCAGTAGGTCGTAATTGCTTGCACAAATCTGAATTTCATGACTGATTTTGGGTTTTAATTTGTTGAATTTATTGACTCTTGAAGTGCTTGTTACTCTTTAGGGTTTAGGTCTTGTTGCTGGTACGTCTGATTTTACTGGTACGGTACCTACATTCTGTCTAGAATGACCTAAAAATTACAGATGATCATAATAAATTACTAATATATTCTTATGAACTAAGAATTTCTTGATAGATTATTGTGAAATTTGGCAATTTTATGCATTGAAATACCGATTCTCTGACCTAGAACCTGGAAGAAATTGCGCCAGGCAAAATAAAAAGGCCTTTTGCAATTTAGGCACAATACAAGTGCCTCTTGCAATTTAAACAATATATATCATTTCTGAACCCGTTTTTAAGTAAAATCAGACTATATTTCAGTATAAATCATACAGAAAGAAACCAAATCAATCGAGAACGAAAAAGAATAATAATTAGGGTGAATATGGGTGGAGTTATGGTAAAAAAAAAATTATGACACATATTATTTTGTAGATAATGGTGATCATGGTGAATATGGATGGAGTTATGAAGAGGGGAATGCATATTTGTGTCCTCATTGTGCTAGAAAATGCTTGCTGCTTCATGCAAAAATCCAAAAAAATAATGGTCGAGCATTTTACAAATGCCAACTTTGCGAGCACTTTGCTTGGTGTGACGATATTGCCTTCGCACCAATCCACCTCAAGTACCAAGTTCAACGCTTCGAGAAGAGATTTGAAGAATTTGAAAAGATGCAAAGACAGAGATTTGAAGAAGTTGAAAAGAATTTGAAAAGATTAATTATGTTGTTGTTTATGTTGTGTGTTATAATTAGTATTGTAATTATGTGATTATGAGAATAATTTATATTAGGGTTTAGGGTTTAGGTTTAAAGTATATGTGATGTTGTATGTTTAGGGTTTGCGGTTTGGAGTTTAGTGTCTATGTGATGTTGTATGTTTAGGGTTTAGGGTTTGGAGTTTAGGGTTATATGCGATTATGGAATATGATGTTGTATAGAAGTAATTATGCGATTATGCGAACGTCACAAATGTTGTATATAAAACCAAAATAATGCATACAAATCTTGATAATAAAATAGACCAAATGTGACAAAATGCATAATTAAGTCCTTACAAAACATAAAAATATCCAAATGTCACAAAATACATAAGTAAGTCCTTACAAAACATAAAAATATTAAAATGTCACAAAATACATAATTAAGTCCTTACAAAACATAAAATAAAATTCAAGCCTTAACATTCAACAAATCTAATTGTGTGGCGTCTGATTCGAAGATTCCCCAGTAGATGACGTCCTAAAATTATAAATACACATTACAAAAATTGTATATAAAAATTAATTATACGAATTGAATGTAAATATTAATACCTGCTCTTTTTTATAGGACAAGTACTTTTATTATGACCCGTTTCGCGGCAAACACTACACTTTATTATTTGACCTGATTTCGATAGTTTTGAAGCTGATGGTTTAGGCACTACATCTTGTTCACGTCGAGCATGTTTTTTAGGCCTACCCGACATCTTTCTTTTCGATGGAGGTAGCGGAGGATCAATTCCCATTTTGGGCCAATCTTGCCTACCGATAACCGGTACCATAAAATGAGAATAAATTGCGCGGTGAGTTTCTTTTTTAAAAACAATCCGACACATAATGAATCGGGTCCTCGCCCTTGTTAAATATAGCAGAAATGGCATGAGAACAAGGAATACCGGAAATATTCCAAACCCTACAAGAACACGTACGATTTCTAATATCAACCACATACGTGTATTCTTTGACTTCCCCTTTTTCATTTGTCAAATTTTGAGTTACCTCATAACCGTCTGACCCATTCCAAATTAAATGACAATTTCTATTCCAACTAATATGGTTTTTTAATTTCTCAAAAATATTAGGGCAAATCAAATGCTGGTACATCTCACTTTCATGTGCGAGTTTTGCTATTCTCGACATAACCATGCGTCTAATCTCTTCTAGCATGGTTATTATTGGCTTATGTCTCGAATCCTTTATCCAATTATTAAATATTTCCGACATATTATTATCAACTATGGCGCCCTTACAACAATCCTTAAAATATGCGAGACACCAATGCTTTGGATTTGTCTTTAAAAGATCATCTCTTTGCCTCGACCGATACATCCCGAATGAACGCCATATTCTCTAAATATTGGGATTCGGTATATGACCAAGCACATAACCAAAATAATTTCTTCAAATTTCCGGTGCCATATCGCTTGCTCCAATTGCTATATATGTGTCGGGCGCACATTCTATGCTCCGCGTGAGGTAAAAACTGCTCGATTGCTATACGTAATCCCTACAAAGAAATACAAACATAATTAAGAAATTATATTTAATAATAAATAATTTAATCACGAGAAATAAAATAACACATACCTTTTGTTGATCACTAAGTACAACCCATTGATAACCTGATCTCATATCTAAATCGTTCGCCAACAAATTTAAAAATCAACTCCAATTATCCTTATTTTCTACATCCACAACAGCCCATGCAATGGGATACATTTGATCATTAGCATCTCTTCCAACTGCAGAAAGTATCTCAAATTTTATGGGTCCTTTCGAAAAACATCCGTCTAACCCAATCATTTTTCTACAACCACTTAAAAACCCTTTCTTACACGCACCAAAACAAATATAAATTTTATGAAAACGGGGTTGTTTATCCCCTTGATTTCGGTTTACATTTATCCGTACGGTGTTGTCTCTATCTGCTTCTAACAAAGCTTGTGCGTAATCCCAAATTTTTCCATATTCTTCGGAATAATTTCCTAAATATTTTCTCATTGCCTTCAATTTTGCTCTTCTACATTGACTTATCGTCACATTAACAGCCATCTCGTTTCTTATTATTTTTTGCATTTCTACCGATTTCCATCCCGGATGCGATCTAATTCTTTCTTCATATCTATTAGAAAGAAGAGTTGATGTTACCTGACTACACTTAAAAGTAGGAGCACACGTGTATTGAGAATGAAAAGTTTTTACTACAAAATATTATTTTCTGCTATTTAACGAGGCAAATAGAACCCATGAGCAACCAGGATTTTTACATACCGCTCTCACTCTATCTGGGTCATTTTTCACAAATTTAATATCTTTTAAATTTTTAACCGCATAATTCTTAACGGCGGTCTTAAATTCCGAAGCTCCCGGAAATATTTGTCCAAGATCAAATTCGGTACAATGACTTTGTTCCATATCCAATGGATACATAAAATTTAGGGGTTCTTCTTCGCTATTATCGTCATCTTCGTTTGAAAAAAAAAATTCGCTATCCTCATGTTCAACATCCTCTTCAAAACCTTCCCTTCCGCCATACACATCAATCGCCAAAGTATTCGATTCATCACTACAAATTGTCCCGACAAAATCCGTATTCTCGTTTTCACTCAAGTGTTCCACATACAGCTTAATACTCTTTGTTTTGGTAAAATTAGCGAACATTTCCCGAACCGAATCATCCGAATATATAATTTGTAGTATATTATTTTCCGGCCTCTTATAATACAACTTCGAAATATTACACACACCTAATTCCTCTTCTATCATGGATTTAAGATTGGTGTATGTTAAAACATCTTCAAAATCTCCCAATTCATTATCTTGACCATCGACATACTCCCAAACGGAATCAGTCAATACAAATGAACCATTATAAAAAATCCTAAAATAGCAATCCGTGTACATCTTTAAGGTGCAGATAATTAGAGGTTGCTCCCTAATTAATAAAAAAAATTACCCGTTCATTAAATAAATTACTCAAATTAGCCAATTTACTATGAGCAATTTAGGAAAAAAATAGCACTAATTTATTGAAATTAGAATTGTAGAAACAAAATAAATAGACATGAGAGGAAAATGTACCAATTAATGGAGCAAATTCGGACCGATTTTGAATTTTCGGAAATTTAGGGTTTCGAGTGGAGAGAAAAGAGGAGGAGAAGAGGTGGCTGACGGCGTGGGCGTGGGCGTGGGCTGGCGTCGTCGGCGGGTCTGGCGTCGCGCGGAGAGAGGAGATGAGACAGAGAGGTCGCGCGAAGTGAAGGGACGATGAAGCAGCTATTTGGGAAGAACCGATACTAATGATTGTAAATCTGTAACGGTTCTTTAGAAGGAACCGTTACTATTTTGTATCGGTTATTTTTTGAAAACCGATACGAAAAGTGTTTATTCTGTAACGGTTCTTTAGAAGGAACCGTTACTATTTTGTATCGGTTATTTTTTGAAAACCGATACGAAAAGTGTTTATTCTGTAACGGTTGTTTGAAGGAACCGTTGCTGATTATGTGCGTTTTATATCGGTTATTTTTTAAAACCGATACGAAAGGTAATTTTCCGAACAAGATTCGCCAGTGTCAGTTCCAGTTGAGGGCTGGCGGCGGCGTGGGCGTGCGGGGTCGAGTGGGGCGCGAAGAGACAGTGAAGAGAGCGAAGAAGAGACAGAGACAGAGGAGAGCGAAGGAGCGAAGGAGAAGAGTCAGGAGCGAAGAGAAGAAAGGGAAGAGGCTGCTGCTGACGTGGAATAAAAAATCAATATATTTGCCACGTCAGCATGCCACGCAATCCGTTACTTCGCCGATCGGGCATTTAACTGGATGGAGGGGGCAAGTTGAACATTTGGAAGAGTTTAGGGGGCAAAAGTGTGCAAAAAACAGTTGAGGGGCAAGTTGAACAATTTTGAAAAGTTCAGGGGGCAAAAGTGAGCTTTTCTCTAATTTAAAATTTTGAATTTTATTGTTAATTATGGAAATATACTTTAATGAAAATTGATTTATGGATATTGAGAAATAGGCATAAGGTGTTAATTTAGATTGATATTAAGATATGAAAAAGATAGAAAAATATAAATATTTTTTTAGATATGAAAATGATACTAGGATATTAAGAAAAGTTAGGATTTTTTTAATGAGCTATTATACAGTACTTCACAATGCTAATCTTAATTTTCAATGAACGGTCCAGATAAGACACAAAGTGAAGTATTGTAGAATTTGTTTTCTATATCAAATGAGTGATTAAGGGTAAAATCATAATTTTGTATCTAATTATTTTTCTCTTTTTTTTTTCTAAGTCCAGGGTGACTCTTCCCTCTCCAGTACAATCCTCACACCATTGATAGCAAACTCCCTCAACACTCAACTCCCCACATAGTTATCTTATCCTCATACCTATAATACCAATGGAATCCTTCACAATTCCTCCCGATATGTCACAACAAGAAGAAGATGAAGGAGAAAGTGGTGATCATCGGAGGCGAGTTGATTCAGAACGCGGCGGATGTAGTTTTAATCGATCCGAGGGATGATTTAGTTGTTTATGTATTATTTCTGAAATTGTTTTGGATCTTATTAGTTTAATCGTCATTATGTGGCATTCATACATTTAATCATTGTGTGATTTTTGCTTTATTTTTAAGACGAGCTGAATTGAATCAGTATTATGGTTCATTTATGTTTTTGGAGATAATTGTTTTTGAGTAAGATACTTGTATTGAAGAGAAATCTGAACATAGTTCATAAACAAAAATTGAAATATAATGTACCAGCAATGTGTCAATACTTATACAAAGCATATATTGAAACATATACTTTAAGAAGGAGAGATTAAAAGAAGAGCAAATAATTTGTGATTTGTGAATATCTGACAAAAACAAATGGAGAGGAGGGAAAAGAAAAAGGAAGTTAACGAAGATGTCTTCATTCAATCAAATGGAGGCGAAATAAAGGTGTAAATAAAATGGAAATAAATTAAGTGAGAATCTTTGTAATTAATATTGTACATACCGAAAATATCCCTATTAATTTTAATAATCTTGATTAGATCTATCAATAAAATTTAAAAAAGAGTGGACTCTGTTTTAAATTTCCCTTTTGTTTTTTATGGTTGCTCCATATCAAGGTTCGCTAGGGATAATTACAGCCAATAATTCAACTAATCTTATCTTTTTATTCTTGCTTTGTTTTTGTTCTTTACTTCTTTTTGTGGTAATAAAGACTATACTAGTGCTGAGTGTGGAAACACTTCTATATACTTATTTTGTAAGTTTTGAAAAATCTCAGTTTCCATTTAAAGTGCAACAATAGAGAATTAAGGAGAGCTAACCATGGAGCCTTTGACTGAGATAGAAGATAGATTGCTCGTCGAACAGGTTCTCTCTCTCTCACCTTGAATTGGGCTCCTTTTCAATTTGTGCAAGTGAGTTCTGTGCATGAAGAATCTTATTTTTCTCTTGTTTCAAATTTAAATTTTGTTGGATGTTTAAATATATCTCACTCACTTTTTTACACCAAAATAACTTCTTCTTGATTTTTATGAATTTCAGGATGTAGAACTAAATGCAAATTATGGAAATTCTAGCTCGAAGCACCGTACTGGTGCCTGGAGAGCTTGCTCCTTGATCCTCTGTAAATATGCCCCTCTATTTAAACTATTTTGTAACTTCTTGTAAAATTCACCAATAAACAAAAGGTTTAAGTCACCGAAATTGTATAAATGATTATTATTCATATTTCTTTTTCTTGCTAAGTATGACTATTCCAGTACTTATTTTCATGAACAAAAATTAGGTATGGTTTTTTGCGAATATCTCGCATATTATGGAATCAATCGAAATCTGGTCACTTATCTCACAAAAGAGCTACATGAAACAAATCTTGAAGCTGCAAAAACAGTCTCTCTGTGGACCGGTACTTGCTTACTGACAACTCTTCTAGGGGCATTTTTGTCAGATTCAAATTGGGGTAACTATCGAACAATTATCATTTTCGGTGGAATTTACTTAATTGTAAGTTTATTCGTATATATCTTTTCTAAAACTTTTTATGAAGGTTAACTTCAGCAGATCGAGGTCACCCATTATGTCAAATTGGTCAACTTTAATTGTCCAATATTATCACTAATCTTTTTCTTTATTTAAATTAGGCCAATCCATCAATGCTCAGTTGAATATTGTGACGGAGTAACATGTTATCAAAGATTTTAGTCAAGTTATCATATTTAGCAATTCTATTATTATTTAAATCATCTTAAAAGTATATCAATGAGTTGGGAAAATTTTGAGTGGTAAGTAGGGATGTTATGCATACTAGTTTGGTTGTTCCTACACGATAATTGATATATTAGGTATATAAATTTGACTAATTACTTTGATACTGTTACAACTTCATCAAATAATTAAATGATTTTCACAAAGCGACGTATTTTGGATAAATAAAAAATTCAGTGACCTTATGGCAGCAATTAAAAACTTAAAAATCAATTTGAACACATAGTAAACTTGATTGACCTCCCAAGAAATTACAATTTATAATTTATTGTTGTGATGTTCGTTATTTTTGTTACTGATACATGAGTCTTCTATTTTTCTTAGGGAATGGTAACTTTAAGTCTTTCAACGTTGATTCCAAATGAGTATGATTCAACTGAAAGAAGCTCCACCAAAAGCGTCGTGTTATTTTTCGCGCTCTATATAATTGCATTGGGATCTGGTGGTATCAAGCCATGTGTTTCCTCTTTTGGCGCATCCCAATTTGACGAAACTGATCCCAAGGAAAAGGTTCAAAAGGGATCATTCTTCAATTGGTACTTATTCCTGATGAAAATCAGCACAATACTATCAACCACCTTCCTTGTGTGGATTCAAGATAACCTAGGATGGGGATTAGGGTTTTCGATCCCTACGATAATTCTCGGGTTTGCCATAGTGAGTTTTGTGTCCGGTTCGAGGATTTATAGATTCACTCGTAATAATAGAGGAAGTCCGCTTAAGAGAGTATGCCAGGTGATTGTCGCGGCGATACGGAAGTCCAATTTGAATTTGCCTATCAACAGTTCTGTCCTCTATGAAATAGCATATGATAGTTCGGCAAGCCGGAAATTACAACACAGTCCTGATTTACGGTAACTACACATTATTTTTTCTAGAATAAAAAAGAAAATTAAATTCATGCAACATGTAATATGCTTGATTTTAGGTTTCTTGACAAAGCGGCTATAGTTTCATCCTCCGACATTTTGTGTGTGGATAAGATCAATCCTTGGCGGGTTTGCACCATAACACAAGTGGAGGAATTAAAAATTCTAGTTAGGATGATTCCTATCTTGGTGACAGTCATGATCAATTCGGTAGTCACTGTGCAAATCTCAACAACGTTTGTCGAACAGGGGATGGTTATGAAAAAATCCATTGGCTCTTTCATTATTCCTCCAGCCTCTCTATCATCTTTTGAGGTTGTTACTGGCCTTGTCGGGATTCCTCTCTATGACTTCTTTCTCATACCGATTGCTAGAAGATTTACTGCCAACGACAGGGGTATTTCACCATTGCAACGAATTAGTGTTGGTCTGTTCTTGTCTACACTTTCAATGGTATCAGCAGCTATGGTCGAATCAAAACGCTTAGAGATTGCAAAAGAATATGATCTGATACATCAGAATGTTGAAGTTCCAATGAGCATCGTTTGGCTTCTGCCTCAATATGTTTTGTTTGGTGCGGGCGAGGTGTTTTGGCTTGTTGGTTACATGGAGTTCTTTTATGACCAAGCACCTGATGCCATGAGAAGTACTTGCTTGTCATTTTGGCTTGCTATGGTTTCGCTCGGTAATTATTTAACATCATTTTTGTTGACGATTATTGCCTTGGTCACAACTACGGAAGGATGTCCTGGCTGGATCCCGAGTAACCTAAATGAAGGGCACTTAGATCGATTTTTCTGGCTATTGGCCGGTCTTAGTTTGTCAAACATTATGCTCTTTGTTTGTTGCGCGGCAAGATACAAATGGAAAATAGCTTTTTAGTTGCTTATATCAAAATATAACATATAAATATTTTTAGATATGAAAATGATGGAATTTATTGATTTTGAGATATGCAAAAGATATGTTAACCATGTCTAAATGACTACATCAGATCTCTCCACTATATTGTAATTATTTATATAAGTACAAAAGGATGAGTTTTTGTAGGCAGGCATACAAAATAATGTAAAAATTAATGCCATAATTGAAAATTTGTGCTAATTAATCATATAAAGTTGAATTTTGGTAATTATTGTTGAATCTTTCAAATTAATCATATTAATTAGCCATATATGTTATATAATTAATCATATAAAATAAGAGCAATAAAAAAATATCATTATACTTTACAATTCAAAATAGTTTGACTTACCACCTTACATCTTAGAATGACCATGAAATATATTTTATGTACCACATATATAAAGTTTGTGATTTAGGGGAAATTTGATGTGTGTATTTTGTTATGATATTCTGTGACATTGAATGAACAAATGCATCACGGGTTATATCTAACGGGTCAGCTACTGTTGGGGACCTATAGACCTTCACAGCTTAAATGCAGAGTCAGCTGTTATACTATAGACATACTGTTCGGCTATACTCATTTATACTCATTAGTAACTCAATCCCCACAGTAATGCTCACTATGAGCTGCTATTGGGGACCTATAAACCTTCACAGCTTATATAGCGAGCCTATAAAAATATCTCTAATTATTTGGTTTATGAATGAAGAATTAAATTGCCTATGAAGGGAACTATTATATGGCCAACAAAATAACCAACATAACATTTGACTTTTCGTATCAAGGTAGGACTTTTAAGTCTACTCTATAATAAAAAAATCCAATTATTTTTAGTTGTCTCAATATTTACTACCCTAAGCAAAATAAAAAGTATATATTACCAACATAGCTTAAAACTATAATATGAAACATATAATATTAGTGTAAAGGGAACAAAAGATATTCCTTTTGGCAAAAAGAATAATAAATCATTGCATGAGCTCGATCAGTATTTATTTATTTGTTTGTTTTTTAGTACTTAATCTTAAATTTTGATATGCTTTAACTAAAAGAAAAATAATAATGAAGGCCGATTTCTGGCCTATTCATCACATCAGCGAAATAATATAGGAAAATTTGCAAAAAAGCCCCTGCATTATGCCTTAATTGCAAAAAGCCCCTGCCTTATTTGAAATTGCAAAAAAACCCCTACATTATTTCTTAAATTGCAAAAAAATCCCTACCGTTAGATTGAAGTTAACACTATTAGTTTCAGTTGTTTAATCACTTCAAAATTATTTTTTTTAAATATTAATTAACATTTTATCTAAAAATTAAATTTCTTAAAAAATATTTTTAAATCTATTTTTAAGAAAAAAATCGAAAAAAATTTTGTTATTGAAAAAAATTTTGTTTCAGAAAAACTTGTATTTCGGGAACATATATTTTTAATAAAATAATTTACTGAAAAATAATATTTATTTTTTTAAATATTAAAAAATACTTTTTCATAATTATTTTTAAAATATTTTTTCTACAAGAATGTTAATTATCATTTAAAAAATAATTTTGAAATGATTAAACTACTAAAACTAACGGCATTAGTTTCAATATAACGGTAGGGGCTTTCTTGCAATTTTAGCAATAATGCAGGGGCTTTTTTATAATTTCCAATAAGGCAGGGGCTTTTTTGCAATTAAGGCATAACGTAGGGGCTTATTATATCCGGTTTTGGAGTCCGGCTAATCAACAAGCCCAAGATGTTGATGTTCATAATGATATTAACTGTGAATTCAGCTATTGAACGTCTGTTGGTGCGTCATTCAGCTATTGATAATGAATGTATCTAGATTTTGTTTTGATATTGATGTAATTAGTCAAATCTATATATTGAGCAAACCAATTACTATACAGGACCAATCAAATAATGAAATAAGCATATAAACATCTCATTAGTCATTACCATCCAAAAAATTTGTCACCCAAATTGGTCCATCTTTAAGATGATTTAAATGATAATTGAAATGCTAAATATGATAACTTGACTAATAATTTTGATTTCATATTATTATTTCGTCTCGACGCAAATTTGATAAATTGATCTAATTTAGACAAACTAAAAGTTCAATGATAACATAAAAATAATTGAAAATTGAATGACCAGTATGAATATTGAATACAAGTCAGCGACAGGGAATTTGACCCTTCATTTATGTTCTAGTTAGTTTTTCCTAGATGCAACATTGGCACACAATTAAATAGCTATTTTCCATTTGTATCTCGTCGCACGGTAAACAAAAAACATAAGGTTTGACAAACTAAAACCGGCCAATAGCCAGAAAAATCGATCTAAATGCCCTTCATTTAGGTTACTCGGGATCCAACCTGGACATCCTTCTGTAGTTGTGACCAAGGCAATAATCGTCAACAAAAATGATGTTACATAATTACCAAGCGAAGCCATAACGAGCCAAAATGACAAGCAACTACTTCTCATGGCATCGGGCGCTTGTTCATAGAAAAACTCCAATTGACCAACCAACCAAAACACCTCGCTCGTGCCGAACAATACGTATTGAGGCAAAAGCCAAACAATACTCATTGGAACTTCGACATTCTGATGTATAAGATCGTACTCTCTCGCGATCTCTAAGCGTTTAGATTCGACTATAGCTGCTGTTATCATTGAAAGTGTAGACAAGAACAGGCCGACACTAATTCGTTGCAATGGTGAAATACCTCTGTCACTGGTAGTAAATTTTCTAGCTATCGGTATGAGAAACAAGTCGTAGAGAGGGATCCCAACAAGGACAGTAGCAACCTCAAAAGATGATAGAGAGGCTGAAGGAATAACGAAAGAGCCGATAGTTTTTTCCATTACCATCCCCTGTTCAACAAGTTGTTGAGATTTGAGCAATGACAACTGAATTGATTATGACTGTCGCCAAGATAGGAATCATCCTAATTAGGATCTTTAATTCCTCCACCTGTGTTATGGTGCAAAGCCTCCAAGGATTGATCTTGTCACCGTACGAGATATCAGTGGATGAAACTATAGCCGCTTTGTCAAGAAACCTAAAATCAAGCATGTTACACGTTGCGCCATTTTAATTTCTTTTTTAAATAGAAATATTTGATGTTTACTTACCGTAAATCGGGGTTGTGTTCTAATTTTCGGCTCGCTTTTCTCGCCGAACTATCATATGATATTTCATACAGGAGAGAACTATCGCTCGGCAAATTCAAATCAGATTTCCTTATCGCCGCGACAATCACCTGGCATATTCTCATAAGCGGACTTCCTCCATTTCTATGAGTAAATCTATAAATCCTCGAACCGGCCATAAAACTTGCTATTGCAAACCCAACAAGTATCGTAGGGATCATAAACCCTAATCCCCATCCTAAGTTTTCTTGAATCCACACAATGAAGGTGGTTGATAGTATCGAGCTGATTTTCATCAGGAATAAGTACCAATTGAAGAATGAACTTTTTTGAGCCTTTTCATTGGGGTCCGTTTCGTCAAATTGTGACGCGCCGAAAGATGAAACACATGGCTTGATACCACCAGATCCCAATGCAATTATATAGAGCGCAAAAAATAACACGACGCTTTTCGTTGAGCTTTTTTCAGTTGAATCATACTCATTTGGAATCAATGTTGAAAGAGTTAAAGTTATCATTCCCTGAAAAATAGAAGATTCATAGTATCAATAACAAAAACAATTAACATCACAAGGATAAATTATAAAGGATAATTTCTTCAAAGGTAACTCAAGTTTACTGTGTTCAAATTGATTATTAAATTTTTAATTGTTCTCATAGGGTCGCTGAACTTTTTTATTTATCCAAAATATGTCACTCTGTGAAAATTATTTGGTGAAGTGGTAACACATTATCCAAGTTATTAGTCCAATTAATATGCGTAATATTTCAATGATTGTGTAGGATCAACGAAACTAGCATGCGCATAACATTCTCACTTTTTTTTTTGAGGAAAACATTCCCACTTACCACTCAAAAAATTTCCATCTCATTGATATACTTTAAAGATGATTTAACTAATAATAATCTTTGATAACATGTTGTTATTCTGTCACATTATCTACTGAATGTTGACAGAGTGGCCTAATTTAAATAAACAAAAAGTTAAGAGTTAATATTGGAACAACTAAAGTTGAGTCACCAATTATTTGGCATAAAGTTGGATAACCTCTCTGACAAAATTAACCACTACAAAAAGCTTAAAGAAAATATGTATATATTGATGAACTTACAATAAAGTAAATTCCTCCGAAAATAATAATTGTTCGATAGTTTCCCAAATATGAATCTGAGAAAAATGCCCCTAGGAGAGGTGTGAGGAAGCAAGTACCACTCCACAAAGAGACTCTTCTAGCAGCTTCAAGATTTGTTTCATGTAGCTCTTTTGTGAGATAAGTGACCAGATTTCGAACGATTCCATAATACGCGAGATATTCGCAAAAGTCCACACCTTAATTTTTTTCATGAAATTAAGTACCGGAATATACTTAGCAAGAAAAAGAAATGTGAACAATAATCACTTATACAATTTCAGTGGCTTAGACTTTTTGTTTATTGGTGAATTTCACAAGAAGTTAAAAAATAGTTATTTTAATTAAAATTAGGAAAAGTTTAAAATAGTTTTACAAAGGATCAAGGAGCAAGCTCTCCAGGCTTCAGTATGGTGCCTCGAGTGAGAACTTCCATAATTTGCATTTAGTTCTACATCCTAAAATTAAATTAAATTTTAGTGTAAATCAAGAAAAAGTTATTTTAGTGTTAGAAAGAGAGTGTGAGGTCTAAGTTAGACAGCCAACAAAAATTAAATTAGATAGAGAAAAATAAGATTCTTCATGCGCAAATGGAAAGAGAGCCCAATCTAGGTGTGAGAGAGAGAGAGAGAACTTGTTCGACGAGCAATCTATCTTCTATCTCATTGAGAGACTCCATGGATGGCTCTCTTTAATTTCCTAGTGTTAACGGAAACTGAGATTTGTCCACAACTTCCAAAAATACGTATATAAAATGTTTACCCACTCAGCACTAGTACAGTCTCTATACTACCCAAAAAAAAAAAGTAAAGAACAAAAGAAAACAAGAATACAAAGACAAGATTAGTTGAGTTGTTTTGTAATTGCCCGAGCGAATCTAGATCTACGCCAACCAACAAAAACAAAAGGGAAATTAAAAAAGTAAGAAAAATATAGTCAGCCTCACATTAAATCCCTCTCAAGTCTCAATTCACTCATTGTCCACTAGTAAATGGGGCCAATCATTTTGTTTCATTTATTAAATATAAAATGCGTCGAATGTGGCTATGTATTCAGGTCATTCGGGTTATACGTGGATATGTTCGTATATAATTTTTGTCGAACATTTTCTAAGTCGGTCAATTATTTGATCAATTGAAACAGAAACGGTAATAATTTGTCAATGCGGCTTAT
This sequence comes from Juncus inflexus, assembly GCA_024447665.1. Lineage (NCBI taxonomy): Eukaryota > Viridiplantae > Streptophyta > Magnoliopsida > Poales > Juncaceae > Juncus > Juncus inflexus. Next base: position 1,378,317 of record JAJHPC010000021.1, on the reverse strand, counting down.
AGTTTATGTATAATTCGGTATATAGAAATATGTAAATATAAACTTTTTATTTAGAAATAATTGAGAAAATATTGTTATTTTGTAAAAATTCGGATAATACGAGCTAAATTTTTGTATTGTCAAAAATTCACGAATCAATGCGTATTATTGAAATGAAGACGTAAACTCCGCATGTTCTTTTAATTCAGAAAATAAGTGAATTATTTGCGAGTTGAACTATAATTCGGATTATTCAAATGAATTTCAATGAACTTCTATGTGGGATTTTATGGCACTAGCAAAATTAGCCGCTCCACCACATAAATTGGAAAGTGAAACCAAACCAAATCAATTATATAGAAGCAATAAATGCTGAAAAAATTGATGGTACTTCATAACATCAATACTACTTAAATTTACCGTGCAATAGTTGTTACTGTAGACATTATTTTCTACATTTAGCAAAGATATCCTATCAATAGCACAATTTACGCAAACCCATTTCTAGTAGAGTAATAAGGCATCATCCTATCAACTCAAAGATTGTGGGTTCGAAACTCGGCGAACCCGATTTCCTTCAAAAAAAAATAAAAAAAATAACACAATTTACAGTAAACAATTAATCATAAAAGTGGCATGCAAATGCAATTCAATGATCCAACATGATAATTGATAAGCTTGTTCAATGCAAATAAATAAACCATTATTCTGATGTATTCACCATTTTATCTATATTTTGTATTTATATAGATATAGATATAAATATATTTTATATCTGTATTTATGCAACATTAGTTTGATGTGTAATTTCCCATGTTGAAATTTATGGACTATTTTTTTTTATACCATTATTTTCCAAAATAAATCAATACTTGTCACTGTTTTGAAAATAATGTGGTAACTACCATTTCCGCCACTATTAGTGGCGGAACAACTTTTTGTTTCGCCACTAGTAGTGGCGGAACAGATAAATTTTCAGTTCTGCCAAAAACGGTCCATTTGACACACTAAACGTGGTTAATTAGTATTAAAAATCTTGTTCCGCCACTACTAGTGGCGGAACATGTTAAAATATTTCTTTACCCCCCACTTAAAGATTAACATGGCTCATGAATGGGCAATTAGCGTAAAAATTGAAGAATTACTATGTTCCGCCACTATTAGTGGCGGAACAGGTGGATATTTTAGCCACTATGTTCCGCCAAAAATAACGCATTTTTGTAACGGTTCTTTCCTAAAAACCGTTACTAATTACATTATTAGTAACGGTTTTTCCTAAAGAACCGTTACAGAATTGTAAAAAAAAAAATCTATTCATGCATATTTGTAACGGTTCTTTAATAAAAACCGTTACTAATTACATATTAGTAACGGTTTTTTCTAAAGAACCGTTCTGAAGTGTAAAAAAAAATCTATTTATGCATATTTGTAACGGTTCTTTAATAAAATCGTTACTAATTACATATTAGTAACGGTTTTCGGTAAACAACCGTTTCTGATTGTTTAGCGTTAGGAAAAACCGTTACTACTATGTAATTAGTAACGGTTTTTATTAAAAAACCGTTACAAATATGCATATAGATTTTTTTTTTTACAATTCTCAGTAACGGTTCTTTAGAAAAAACCGTTACTAATATGTAATTAGTAACGGTTTTTATTAAAGAACCGTTACAAATATGCATGAATAGATTTTTTTTTTTTACAATTCTGTAACGGTTCTTTAGGAAAAACCGTTACTAATAATGTAATTAGTAACGGTTTTTAGAAAAGAACCGTTACAAAAATGGTTTTTTTAGGCGGAACATAGTGGCTGAAATATGCACCTGTTTCGCCACTAGTAGTGGCGGAACATAGTAATTCTTTAATTTTTACGCTAATTGCCCATTCATGAGCCATTTTAATCTTTAAGTAGGGGGTAAAAAAATATTTTAACATGTTCCGCCACTAGTAGTGGCGGAACAAGATTTTTAATACTAATTAACCACGTTTAGTGCGTCAAATGGACCGTTTTTGGCAGAACTGAAAATCTATCTGTTCCGCCACTACTAGTGGCGGAACAAAAGTTGTTCCGCCACTAATAGTGGCGGAAATGGTAGTTACCACATTATTTTCAAAACAGTGGCAAGTATTGATTTATTTTGGGAAATAATGATATAAAAAAAAAAAGTCAAATTTATGTCCCTCTTCTTATGAACTATAAGCCCATATTTACAAAATTATAAATTGAAGCCCAAAAATTACTTTTTAAGCAAATAGATGGATATGTAATTTCCCAAGTTTAAATATAAGCCCATCTTCTTATGAACTATAAGCCCACATATTTAATTAATCAAAATTAGAAAACTGAAGCCGAAATAGTATTTATTAAAGCAGGCCTCATATTCTTTTTTGTATTACAAGCAGGCCTCATGTTAAAGCCACACTTTTTCCATTTGACTTGTAATTGCAATTTACAAATCCCCAAAAAGGGTAAATATTAAAAAAAGGAAGCAATAAAATGAAGACATAAAATAAAAGTAAAGTAATAGAAAAGGAAAAAGGAAAAACAAATCTCTATCTTTTGCGCTCCCTCTCTCAAACTTTCTTTTTTCTCTCTCAAAATCAAAAGATTCAAAACAGCAAAAAACCCAAAAAAAACTTGCAAAAATCACCCAACAAATCCCTACAAAAAAACCCAAAATCGTTTTTCTCTAATACATTAGCTATAATAACCGCCACCTTTTTCTCTTAGTGCCAACAAAAAGCATAACAAACACTCAACTCAGTAACTCTCTGCGTTTTTTTTGAGAGACCAACTTGAAGCTTCGCTAGGGTTTCTTCGAACTCCAATCTAGAGTTTCTGAATCAGAGAAGTGAAATTTCTTCATTGTTGGGTTGCTTATTGCTCTAATTTGAGCTTGATTTGAGGTGGAATTGCCATGAGAAGAAGATTACAATAGATCTGAGAAAATAAATAATGGGTTTGAGAATAAATGGACCCATTTACTTAGTTGTTTGTTTGATTGTTTTGAATTTTCTCAGTTCGAATTTGGATGCTTTGGAAGCAACAAATGAAGTAAAGGTATCTGTTATTTCAAATTTATGTTGCTAATATTTCACTCTTAAGTTTCAAACTTTCCAATTCCATAATTTTTTTCTAAATTTCCATAATATATTCTTTTTAAATTTGAACTAATTGATACAATGCTGCTGTTTCAGTATTTCATACGAAATTAAAATACCCAATAAACCCCCCCAAAAAAATAGAAACAAATAAAACAATTCTTCACTCATACCCAAAACCCAAAATCTACCCTAATACATAAACAAATCATACATCGACTCAAATATTTTTCAATTTTTAGGTTTCACGCTTACTTCTAAAAAGACGGAAATTAGCCACTGCGCCATTCTTTCCGCCTGCCAACTCACCTTTGCCAGCTGGCACCTTTCCAGAACCTTCTAGAACCCTCTCTCCTCCCGCCCCCGATCCTCTCTCTCCTCCAAACAAAGAGAAAAAAGACACAAATAATAATAAGAATAATTCGGTGGTGCCAGCTGTCATATTGGCGGTTTTGGGTGCGATTTTGGTGGCGTGTGTCTTTTTGTGTTGTTATAAATGTAAAAAGAGTAGAAAAGTTAAGAGGGATGAACGGCCTTTGCTTCACATGAGTCTCACTGATTTTTCAGGTATTATTATTATTATTACAAATATAATAATATTTTTTTTTAATAATTCTACAAATATAGAAGCCAATCCTAGAGTCAATCAGTCCTAAATACCTTTACATGACAGTTTGGGTTAATATAAAAATAATTAAAAATCATAGGCCTATTTGCCAAATCATCTAAGGCTGGTTTTAGGGTTTTAGTTATTCATGTAAACATCAAATAATTAGTCTTTCACAAATACTATCAAAAAACATGTGTATCCTAGCAAAAAGCATTTCATAAATCATTGTAAAATTGAAAACAACACGTAAAACTCAGAAAACAAATGAAATATATGTAGATCAAACCAGCGTATTTATTTCCTTGAAGATGCCAAAATATCATTTATATGACAAACCTAATTTATTTGTAGACATATTATAAACAGATGCTAAATATTTTCAGGATTATAAGTTAATAATCTTTTCTGAAGTTGAGCGGTGATTATACATTTCGAGAAATAGATGTTACAAACATTGCTACTAGAGTCGCTGCATTAATATAGTACATGTGTTTGATCATCCAGAAAAAATATTAAAATGCATGAATTGGTTTCCTCTAATATTTTAGTATAGCTTAAATCAACATCATAAGAATAATACAAGGACATTTTATCTTCCTAACATGAGTAGGGTAATATGGCTTATTAATGTTTAACTAATATGAAATTGTCATAACTCATAGTTCACTCTTTTATAATTAAAATCATGAAAAGAAGATGAGTTCTCATGCAAAAATCTTGATTATGAAATGCATATTGTGTGAGCTCCAAAAGGAGACATGCATATGGTGTTTCAATTAGTATGAAATTTCATTTTTTTTAAAGATAAGAATGAAAAAAAATTGGTTTGTGTTTTACAACTAATCAATTTTCTATCACAAAAGCATAACGACACTTAAATGTTGTTAAATTGAAAAATTTAAATAATTTATTTGGATACAATATCATGACAAATTTATTTTGAAAAAAAATATATAATATGTCTAACTAAATATGGAGAAAAAAAATTCCAACCTGTTAAAACAAACTAAATTTTTCTATTGTTCCCGGTCTAGCACATGAAAACTAACAGTGCACATGACATTCTGGCCTAATATAATAATAAAAAAACAATAACAGGCCTATTCTTTAATTAAACTTAATTAATTAGTCTTTCAATCTTTCATTTACATGCTTCATTTCATACCATTATTTTAATTTTCTTTAATCAAATGTAACTAATCAAGTCTTCCACTCTTTCATTCCATCCTCTTATTCAAATTCTCAATATTTCATACTACTACTACTACTACTACTATTACTACTACTACTACTACTACTACTACTACTACTACTATCATTATTAATTCAGTACTTTCATGAAACCAGCCTCATCCCAAACCTCACACGTCTCAAGCCCAATCGACATTTCCAAACTCGGCTCCCTCCCTCTCCCTCCCAAAATTACCAAAACGCCCTCCCTCCAACCCGCCACACCAAAAGCCGCACCACCTCCTCCCCCTCCTCCTCCTCCCAAAAAACCCCTTCCCCCACCTCCCCCTCCTCTCAAAAAAACCCCGGGCCCGCCGCCGCCTCCGCCGCCAGCTGGCAAGAAGGCGGGCCCGCCGCCCCCGCCAGGTCAGCAAGCGGGGAGTTCGAAAGGAAAGAGCAGCGCGGATCTCGAGGCGGGAGGAGAGGAGAAGAAGAAGCTGAAGCCGTTCTTTTGGGATAAGGTCGCGATGGGGAACGGGAACAATACGGATCAGTCCATGGTCTGGGATCATATTAAATCCGGATCCTTTCAGTAAGTTATTTTTTGGGGAATTATGCAAAAAGGCCCCTGTGTTTTCGCGTGTTTATATAAAAACCCTCTTTTGACTTTCGGAATGTTTTATTTTCCTGAAATGATGGACTTTTGGAATGTTGAAAAGTGTATATTTTTTTCTCGTAGTAAATCCGGATCGTTTCGGTGAGTTTTAATTTTTTTTAGGGAATATTGTGAAAAGATCCCTGCATTTTTCTTATATTTTGTAGAAAGCTGTATAACTTTTGGAATGTTAAGAAAAAATATTGGTTTGGCCTAGTTATAACTAAAAAATCTCCTTACTTTTGGAATTAAAAGTTGGGAGATTTTCTTAAAATTAAAAGTAGGAGTTTTTTGGAAATTCCAAGAGTCATATAGTTTTCGTTTTAATTTTTCCTTTATTATTATACCAGCTAATTATTATATTCATTGATTTATTTTTATTTTATTTACTTGTTTTTTATGGAAAATAGGTTTAGTGAAGAGATGATAGAGAGTTTGTTCGGAGTTTCTTCAGAAAAGGGCAAAAACGAGAAAAAAGAATCGGGCTTAAATGAAAAAATTACACCTCAATATATTAAACTTCTCGATCCAAAAAAGTCGCAAAATCTTGCTATTTCTCTCAAGGCGAAAAACGTCAAAGTCGAACATGTAATTGAGGCTGTTAATGAAGGTATATTTAATTTAATTTAATTAAATCTCAGAGTTTATAACTTGTGTTAAATTGTTTTTCATTATTGCAAAAAAACCTGCATTGATGGAAATTGCAAAAAGAAAAAATTACATTATTGCTGAAATTGCAAAAAAGAAGTCCTTATTGCTAGTTAGCAATTCACACTATTAGTTTTCTATACCCTAATTATTTGAAAAATATTTCTTAAAGATTAATTAGCATCTCTTGTTTCACTCTATATTTTGAATTAAGATTTTTTCAAAGTTAATCTACTTCTTTCCTATCTCTCATTTTAAATGATAAGACAGAAAGAGATTTTAATCAACTTTATGAGAGAGAGAGAGAGAGAGATTAATTACATCTAAGAAATATTTTTTGGAGTAAGAAAGAAACCAAAGGTAGTCTTTCCTTTCATAATTCCACCAACAACGCTGCTTTCTTTTTACAATTTCCATTAACACACAGGCCGTTTCGCAAATTTCCCTTAAAACATTATTATTATTATTATTATTATTAGGGAACGAGCTTCCGAAAGAGTTGATAGAAACAGTACTTAAAATGCGCCCGACTCAGGATGAGGAACTAAAATTGAGATCATTCAACGGCGATAGTAATTTGTTGGGGCCGGCCGAAAAGTTCTATAAGGTTCTAATCGAAATCCCGTTCGTTTTTGAGCGGTTGAACGCGTTGGTTTTCATGTCGACTTTTCATGAGGAATGTTCTGTCGTGAGGCGCGATTTCACGACCTTAGAGGTAGTTATCAAATTACAAATATACCCCTCTCAATTTCAAAAATAAATGAACTTATATTTGTAAATCTAGATATTCTTCTAAGTATGCATATCGACTCATCATATCATACCAAACAAGCGTAAAACATATTTTTCTCCTTTCTAAATCTTATGTTCTGTATTTGCTGCCAGGTGGCGTGCGGAGAGCTGAAATCCAGCAGACTCTTCCTGAAGCTTCTAGAAGCCGTCCTCAAGCTCGGAAACAGAATGAATTCCGGAACCTTCCGAGGCGGGGCCCACGCCTTCAAACTCGACACCCTCTTAAAACTCTCCGACGTAAAAGGCACCGACGGAAAAACAACTCTATTACATTTCGTCGTCCAACAGATCGTCCAATCCGAAGGCCTCCGTGCCCGACAAAACCCTAACCCTAATTTTGAAGGCCGGCGTGCTTCCCGCCTTCCAAACCCTAACCGTAACCCTAACTTTGAAGGCCCGGGTTCCTCCCATCAAAACACTAACCCTAATTCGAAGGCTAACCCTAATTTCGAGGAAGAGGGGGAAAATGACTATTTTGCCCTTGGGTTGGATGTCGTTTCGAGTTTAGGCGAGGAGCTCTTAAACGTGAAGAGAGCGGCCGGGTTAGACATTGATTCGATTACCAATAATGTCGCGAGCTTAGGAAACAAATTGGTCGAAATAAGAAAGTTTTATGAGAGATTTGTTAAGTCAATTGAAGGAGAGAGCGGGTTTAGAAACATATTAGAGTGTTTCGTCCAAAACGCGACTGGAGAGGCCGAGTTTCTGATTGAAAATGAGAAGAAAGTTAGGTTTTTGGTGAAAAATACAGTTGATTATTTTCATGGGAATAATGGCAAGGACGAGGGGCTGAGGATTTTCGTGATCGTGAGGGACTTTTTGGGGGTTTTGGATAGGGTTTGTAGAGAGGTTAGAGTGAGAGGCGCTTTGAAACCCGTGCAGAGGAAACGGGAATTGAAATCCCGGTCTGGGTCGGGATCAGGGTCAGGATCGGGAATTGGAATCCCGGATCCGAGACAGTATTTGTTTCCTGCGATTCGGGATCGGAGAGTAGATAGTAGCTCGAGTTCGAGTTCTGATGAGGATTGATTGAGGATTAGTGGTTGTTTCGAGGAGTTAATTTATATTTATTAATTATTGAATGAAATTTATTTCATTTATATGATGATGATGTTGTATTTGTTCTTTTGCGTCCCATTTGATTTTTTGAATTTGGGAAGGTTTTGTGTTGTAAGAAAGTTGGTGTATTGGGATGTGGAGAATAATTGAGAGGATAATGTTATTTGAGGAAATATAGATGAAGTTATCATTCTTTTGTTGCTTGGGCAGATTGAAGATTAGATGAATTGTTTTTACTTTTTTTATCATAATAGATTTTGTACTTACAAGTATTGATTGTTAGAGAAAATGCCTAGTACAATGTGTTAAATTAATGTTTCAGGCTGTTACCTAACAAAATAGTAAATATAATAGTTTGATTTATGTATTGAATTAAAAGATGGATTAAAAAAACATATTACTCAGAAATATATATTTTATATGTGGAAGAAATGAAACTAAATTCAATTGTATGTTTATGTGTGTGAAACCAGATCCAATTGTATATTTAGTATATCAAGAATTTTGACTTTCTTAGTTAATTTATATTTCATTTCAGTGAATGATGCTAAGTCAATATTTGATATCGACTAAACTATTCTATTCCAAGTTCGAAGGAAGTTCTAACCATCATATCAAAGCAGATAATTATTAAAAATAGAAGCCTATATTAAATGAGCACAGATTTAACAAATCTAACATGATGAAATCCAAGACAGACCATTACAAGCTAAATAAGAACAATTAGGCCATCAATGTCAACTAAAAGTTCGAAACATTCAACAACAAAATTTCATTAACTAAACAAATATGATTTAACTAAAGCCCTAAGACTTCTGTACTCAGTTTATTGTATTCTGTTTCAGTAAATACTGAAGGCCTAAACACCGATAAGAACAATTAATTATTGGCAATCAATATTCAATATCACTTCAAAAAATTGAAACATTTACGAATAATATTTCACTAATTAAGCAATACTATTTCATTAACTACCAGTCCAAATTCAAGCCCACAACCAATTATCACAAACTACACTAATTAAACTACACCATCATATTAACAAAAACACCATTCATCCATTCAAACCCCAAACACAACACCAACACACTAAACTCTACTCTAAACCCTAACCCTAAACTAAAACCCACCACTAATTCCATCCTTCCAATCCTCAACCACCACTTTCTAACCATTCTAATCCTCCTCAGCCGCCGCAGAAGCCTTCGAAGACCCGCCTTTCTTGGGCAAGAGCAAATTGTGAATGTTGGGCATCACACCGCCACTCGCAATTGTAGCTGACCCAAGCAGCCTAGATAACTCATCATCATTCCTCACTGCAAGCTGAATATGGCGCGGCACGATTCTAGTCTTCTTGTTGTCTCTCGCTGCATTTCCCGCCAACTCCAAAACCTGAATTCAATCGAAAAAACTCAAACTCAACCCAAACTCCAACAAATAAATCAAACCCAAAACCCAAACTCGCCCAAAATCAAACCCAAATCAAAGAAATTAAATTTCCCAAATCAATACCTCAGCAGTGAGATACTCAAGCACAGCAGCCAAATAAACCGGAGCACCAGCGCCAACCCTCTCGGCATACTTCCCAGCCTTCAAAAACCTCGCAATCCTCCCAACCGGGAACTGCAACCCCGCCTTACTGCTCCTCGACGTCGCCTTCTTCGCCGCGCCGGACCCAAGCGCCTTCCCTCTCCCCGCCATGAAAACAGCAATACCAACAACCCAAAATCAGAAAATCCAACAAACTTCGAGGATTTGAAAGAGAGATTTCGAGGAGAAAAGAGAAGAGAGAGATGGTTTTTATATATTCGAATTTGCGAAGGAAGAAAGGGAGAAGGATTGGCCAATAAGGTGAGACACCACGGATCGTGGATTTGGGCCGTTGGATAGGGAATGAATGGACGGATGGATGAAGGTGAGATTTGGTAAAGGAATTGTGAAAGATTTAAATCATGTCAATTTGATAATATATATATATATATATATATATATATATATATATATATATATATATATATATATATATATATTATTGATTATATTCTAAATAATATTTAAAAAATTTATTTTTTGAATATAATATTTTCAAAATAAACTAGGAAAATGATGTTTATATTTCGATAATCTACCAGGCTAACTACGAAAATAATTTTTTATATTTCGATATTTACCAAGGACTAGTAAATTTTAATTTCTAGTTAAACTGTTGGACACGTCGGTTTGAGGAGTGTCTGTGGTGTGTGATGTGGAGGGTGAAGGTGATGACACGTGTGAGGATGATTGAGGGGGTAGGTTGACATGTCAAAGTTAGAACTTTGAAGAAAGAATTAAATTTGGATATATGTTTATCAAGATTTAAGATTTAAATCATGTGAATTTGATAATATATAAATCTTCTGTTCAAATGTAATTAGTGATTATATTCTAAATAATATTTAAAGATTGTATTTTTTTTAGTTTTTTAAAATTAACTAGAAAAAATAATGTTTATATTTCGATAATCTATCAGGCTAAATAGACAATAATATTTTAAACTTGTATTGTATTGATTCTTAATTTTTTATATTTTCGATATTTTTTTATTCTTACGATAGTTTTTTTTTTTTTTTAAGCTTTAGAAGGCTAAAGGGACCCTATATTCATTTAATGAGATGTTTAATTACAATATTTGAGACTGCATAAAACATGCATCTCAAAGCCAGTACATTATCAGAATCAGACCTTGCAAACAGTACAACTCAACAGCAAAATTAAGAAAGTGACTCTACATCCGAACTGAGGTTAGACCTCATCCAACATCCAAGACTGAACATTCTCCTTGATATGCGAGAAGCACTCATCTTCGTTGGCGACCGCTACGTTGAATTTTGCAGAGTTACGGCACAACAAAATGTGCCAACATGTCCAACCCCGCCAAATTCCTCATTTTTGTTGCTCGACCTTGTTCATTCCCCATTTTTATATTTCGATAGTTACGAAGAACCTAGTGTTTTAATTCCTAAATTAGGTAAAATAATGTTTATATTGAATATCTTTAAAGAAAATTATGTCATATTGATATGTAATGTAAGCTTTTCTATTGCTTTTTCATATTTATGATGAAAAAGTTTAAGTTGTGTTTATATATAGTGAAATTGAACATTTTCGCTGTCCAATCCAATATCTCAGCCGAAAAATGTAAATGAAATTGATTTCAGACACTTAAATCTTCAAATCATGCATAATATTTACTCGTGTTGGGCTCCCTACTTATTTTGGGCCAACAAATAAAATATTATTTGGGCCTTTAATATAACTTTGTAATTATTCAATGTTACAGAGAGTTATTTGCAAAAGTGCATTGAGTCCTTTGCTCCATGGGGTTTTTGGGGTGTGGCTTCATTTTGAGCGGCCAAAAAAAAAAGAAAAGAAGGAGAAGAAAAAGAAAGAGAGAAGAGAGAGAGAAGAGAGAGAGAAGGAGAAGCTTGCTCTTGTTGTTGCTCTCTCGTATCGTCGGTTGAGTACGGACCGGTACGGTAGAAGCCTCTCAAGTTCCTCTCTAGTTCGGTAGCTCTCTTCTTTATTCTTTTGGGATCCTCCGAGCGTGTAATCCACCGTGTCGGTGACGAGTGTAGCGTAGGTTCAAAGTGTGAGTTGCGACCTAGAAGAGGTTTTTATTCTTGTATTATTTGTAAGCGGTACGGTTCGTATCGAAGTTAATTAATACAAAGAAGTTTTCCTTAATCTTGTGTGTCTCTTATGTTTGTTGTGCATTTCTTTGCAATATCGTACGAATCGGGTTGTATTGGTGGTGTGTATTTGAGCGTTTGAGTTAACCATAAAAGTCGTACACAAAATGTTTGACAAAAGTCTCGAGTGAGGATTTTTGTACGAAATGCCCCCGCTTTTCCCAACAACTGGTATCAAACCCGTGGTTAGTACGGGATAAGCTTGCATCAAGCAAATGGAGGGAGAAAGTAGTGTCGGTACGATGGTTAAATTCAATTCCACAAATTACTCGATTTGGAAACCCCGGATGGAAGATTTGTTGTGTTGCAAGGATGCATACGACCCGGTCGAGGGCGACGCGAAGAAACCCGAAGGTACTTCGGATGATGTTTGGAAGAAAACAAATCAAAAACGGTTGCGTTGATACGGCAATGGATTGGTGATAGCGTGTTTCAGCACGTGTCGTTGGAGACTAATGCCCACGAGTTGTGGAAGAAATTGGAGAGTCTCTTCGAGAGGAAAACCGCTCAAAATAAGGCATTTTTTATGCGGAAGCTTGTGCATTTAAAATACACGGGTGGAACTTCAGTGTCGGAACACTTGAGTAAGTTCCAAAATTGCGTGAATCAATTGGCTAATATGAAAATGAGTTTGGATGACGAGGTTCAAGCATTGTTGTTGTTGAGCTCCTTGCCGGACGATTGGGACACGCTCGTTGTATCGCTTGGCAACTCCGCACCCGACGGTGTGGTGACGCTAGGCATGGTAAAAGATAGCATGTTGAATGAGGAAGCCCGGAGAAGAGAAAAAGGCATACCTTCGGAATCTTGATGCACTTGTGCTTGAAAGGCGAGGAAGGAGCGAAACGAGAAACTCATATAATTCGAATAGCCATGACAAGCTTACGAGAAGGTTGAGCTCTCGTAAAGGGATTAAGTGCTATCATTGTGGCAAATTGGGCCACATTAAAAGAAGGTGTAGAGTATGGAAGAAAGAGAGGAGACACGGTGAAAGAGAATCATCAAGTGAAAATAGTGATGAGGACCGCACGACGGCGGTTGTATCACATAGCGATATGATAGTAGTGTTAGTAGTATGCCCTAGGCCAATATATTTGAGACCTAGATGTATGAATTACGTTAAACAAACATTGTGTTTATTTAGAGATATTTTATATAATAAATGCGTATTAGTTATTTTATTTTTATTACTAAAATGAACCTTGAATATGATATTCAGCTTTATATCATCAAAGTATGTGACTTTGATAGTAAAACTATAAAGTATTATGAATGATATTCTAAACCGTCCCTAATCATTCATAGGATGTTTGTGAGACAAACATACTTTATGATAAGCTATAAATGGACATCAGTATGTTAGTTGACTGATGGTCATGTTTTACTGATCATGAATAAGAGTTATTAAGTCATTAACGTAAGTATATGTTAGAGACTATATACTGGATTGACCCACCTTGAGAATACTACATGGTTCGTGTCATTAGTTATTCTCAGTAAAGAATGTATCTGTAATCCTTAGACTTGAGATTATCTCAGTTTCCTACATGATAAATTTTATACTTTAATATAGTCTAACATCGTCTTTAACCGGACGATCATAAAGATTATAATTAGGTATATAATGAATTGTGCGGAGGAAAGAGTTTAATTAAGATAGGATTTGTTCCTCTCATAAATTGAGAGAGATATCTTTAGGCCTCTTGATGATTTGATTAAAGAAACGCACGGTCGTGCTTAAGTGAATTAATAATGAGTTATTAATGTCGTTTCATGTTCAATCAAATTTGGTATCAAGAAATATTTATCGACCAACATAAGGTTGACACATACCATGCCTTATGGACGATATAGATATCGTGTAACAAAAGGATACAATGCATGACATAAATTATGTTTGATCGAATTATCTATACTTGCTTAATTTGGGTAATCATGATGTCTTGCTAGAGGCCGCTCATGATTTATAATCCATTGTGATTATTGCCAACATTAAGTAAACCTACAGGGTCACACACAAAGAACAACTAATGAGACGTACACAGAAAAATCATAAACTTATGTGATAAGTTGTATGGAGTGCTACATAGTCAAGTGACACATCTAATCCTACATCTTATATGATAAGATGTGTTGCATATATGGTTACATAGTTACCATGCACATAGGATATGAAACTTATGGATTATATAGGCACAAGAGACACCCCAAAATCAGATTAAAGGGGCATAATATTTTTGTCCATCTTTTTGTGAGAAAAAGAGGAGAGAAAAATCCGAAAATTATTCTTTTGTTATTTTTTGTGAGAGAAATGAAGAACGAATACTAGTATATATCGCTCTTTATCCGTTCAAAGGGGTTGTTCGTGTGGATACCGGTAGAGGACAAAGCGAAATGCGGCGTCTTTGTGATTTGGGTTGAAACTGTGATTTTTGTTTGGAGAATCGGTTTGCTTGGAGAATCGGTTCGTTTGGAGATTGCTTGGAGATCGGTTTGTGAGACCGATTAGGCGAATCATTCAAAGGATCGGTTTGGAAACCGGTTTGGATCGGGCAAAGTAAACCGTCAACCAAATTCGTTTTTGATCATCACGGATTAAGCGTAATCCGAAGGTACAAAGTTATGAACTTTTCTTTGATTTAATTGTAATTCACGGATCCTTCTTTTGGGTTTCGAATTCGATTTTGTTTCGTTTTTGTTTTTCCGCTACGTTATGAATGGTAGAAACCCAACAAGTAGCGTGTGATGACGGTTTCGTCGACCGCATATGCCAAGATACTACATGGGTAGTGGATTCGGCCGCTTCTTTTCACGTCACGTCAAGACGTGATTTCTTTTCATCTTACACCAAAGGAGATTTTGGATGCATAAGGTTGGGAAATGGTTGGCGGTGTAAAGTAGTTGGTATGGGAAATGTGAGTTTGGAAACCGAGTTTGGGTACAAGTTGGTGCTCAAGAATGTGAGACACATACCCGATATACGGATGAATTTACTATCAACCGGTTCTCTTGATGATGAAGGCTATTGTAGCCGTTTTGGTGAAGGAAAGTGGAAGCTCACCAAAGGATCTCTTGTTGTCGCACGTGGTGCGAAGTTGAGCACTCTCTACGTAACGCACGCAAAATTATGTAGGAAAGTGAATCCAATTAAAATAATGGCGACGAAATCGTCGCATTTGCAGTTAGGGAATAAGGGCGAGAATGGCGTAAAAATTCTCGCTAGAGAGAAGACCGCGCGTAACCGAGATGTGATATTTCTTGATGATGGTATGAGTAAGGGTGAGAAGCCGAAATGTAGAAACCCTATAGTCGTGTTTGATTTGGGTCAAAAGTCTTCTCCGGTGGTGAATGCGATTCATGGGGGAGATGATAAAAGCCAAGAAATGAAATCAGGAGGTAAATGTGGCAACGGTTCAAAACCGCCACAAGTACCACAAGAAGCGGTGTCAGTGCGAAATTCGATTCGCGAAAACCGGCAATCCGGAAGATGTCGCTCTCACAAGAATGTGTCGCTTACCGATGTTAATCAACCGAAAAGCAAGAAGGATGCGTCGCGTGGGCGTAACGGTGAATGCATAGGCGCGATGGGTGAGAGGTTAAGTGATTTGCATGAGAGGAACCATATCAACGTAAACAAATCCGATATGACGAAAAAATATGTTGCCCGCGAAGAAGCTTCTAGTGTGTAGAAAGAAAGTGGAGGATGTGACTTCTTCGCATGAGTCGGGAGGGGGAGTTTGTTGGGCTCCCTCCTCATTTTGGGCCAACAAATAAAATATTATTTGGGCCTTTAATATAACTTTATAATTATTCAACGTTATAGGGGGTTATTTGTAAAAGTGCATTTGTGCACTTTTGAGCCTTTTGCTCCGGGGATTTTTGGTGTGTGGCTTCATTTTGAGCGGCCAAAAAAAAAAAAAAAAAAAAGAAGGAGAAGAAAAAGAAAGAGAGAAGGAGAGAGAAGAGAGAGAGAGAGAGAGAAGGAGAAGCTTGCTCTTGTTGTTGCTCTCTCGTATCGTCGGTTGAGTACGGACCGGTACGGTAGAAGCCTCTCAAGTTCCTCTCTAGTTCGGTAGCTCTCTTCTTTATTCTTTTGGGATCCTCCGAGCGTGTAATCCACCGTGTCGGTGACGAGTGTAGCCTAGGTTCAAAGGGTGAGTTGCGACCTAAAAGAGGTTTTTATTCTTGTATTATTTGTAAGTGGTACGGTTCGTATCGAAGTTAATTAATACAAAGAAGTTTTCCTTAATCTTGTGTGTCTCTTATGTTTGTTGTGCATTTCTTTGCAATATCGTACGAATCGGGTTGTATTTGTGGTGTGTGTTTGAGTTAACCATAAAAGTCGCACATAAGGTGTTTGACAAAAGTCTCGAATGAGGATTTTTGTACGAAACGCCCCCGCTTTTTCCAACAACTCGCACTGTTGATAGATTTTGAGGATAAAAATGTCATTTTTTTAATTAAAAGATGGGTCTTATATGATCATACAATTGATAATATTAAAATTAGACTAAATGTAAAATAGGACTGGATTAAGTAATGATCGGTAGCATACTTAAAAATAACGCAATGATAAAAAAAAAATCAACATACAATATTATCAGTAAACCATCTTCCAACCTACAATTATCGAGGGATAGTTCTTTTAAAGACTCCATATTTGTGTTGTTGATTTTCAATACTAACTCCTTTAGAGTCACATTACATATAAATTATTTTTTTTTCTGAAAACACATTACATATATGTTGAATCTAGCCCATTACCTCAACTTTAAAAAATATGAATATGTTTTTTTTTTTTTTTTGAAAGACAGAATATGTCTAAAGATTGGATCCAAAAATCATCTAATAGTATTGTTCATCAATTTCCTCCAAAATCTTAAGAAAGAATTCACTATATGAGAGATGCATTTCACATTCATTATGTTTTATTCAAACATTAGGCATAACTATATAGCATCGATCCATCCTCCTCTTCGTAAAAAAATATAGCATCGATCGTATATAAGCCACAGAGACACATGAAAAGTCATGCCTTTTGAGTTTTGGGTTTTTTGGAGATCTTTTTGATTTATGAAGGAGTGCACTTCATGTAATTTTAGACCCATTCTTGTTGGGCTGTTTGATTTGTGAGCAAATCAAGAAAAGGAAATTAGATTCTTAGAAATGCAATTCATTTTTTATGTGTTTAAGTTAAGAAATATTTACTGGTGTATGTAGGGGACCAGTTGAAATATTAAGTTACATTTTAAATTCAAATTATAAATTTAACAAGGATGAAATTCAGTGGAAAATTGTTGTGTTGTATAATATTACAAAAATACTGTCATTTTGATATGTTCAGAAATTTAGTAAACTTTTATGTCCGTTTTATATTTATGATAAAAAAAATTATATTAACATATGTACTTGGTATTTTGAACTAAAGTTTGTTTTGGTTAACATTAACTTTTTTTGATCAAATGGTTAACATTACGATAAAACTAATGAATTTTAGAATTTTTTGTTTTGAAATAAAATGTGGCACTTTGAATAAAAAATTTATTATTTAGTGTTAGTATGCAAATCTAATAATAAAGCTTATATCATGATAAAATTAATAACAAAATATAATTCAGTCAAGTTCATTCAATCAATTTTTGTAAACCAAAATTGAACTAATAAAATTAATGATTAAATTGATCGTAAAACTGATGAAATTGACCGTTCGATTCGGTAAACGAATAAACCAAACCATAACACAAATAAGAATTTCATTTTAATAAGTAAAAATCAGTAAATTATATTAAACAAAAGTTAATAATTCCAGTAAAATTCATTTTAAACAAACTAGACATTATTTATCAAAATGCAAACAAACCCTCATAAAAAACTTGATTTACAAAACCAGACCACTAGATCTCTCCATATTACTAATAAACTCATAGTTTATTCTTTCTACATACTGGTTATCAGGGATGAACACCATGAGACAAATTTCTATTCTGAGGCTTCATTTCTTCGCGTTTTGCAGCATTTGCAGATACATAATACATTAGACAAATTACAGCATGAACAAAGCAAAAAATTCCACCAATGGAGAGAAAATGCTTGTATCTGAACCCGCATGACGCTCTCGACTTCGAATTCGATAATGCGCCGATAATTAGCATAGTGAAACCGATGGCTAAGATGATCCTGATTAACCAAACAAATTGTACAATTAACCAAATCTTGATAAGAAATAAAGCTGAAAATGATTTCCTTTTTGAATAATCGCGGGAGTCAAAATGAAATGTTGCACTTGATTTGATGGAATCAGTGTGCCACCTTATGCTATGAACTAGTTATGTAGTATTTTTTAAACACTCAAATGGAAGTGTTTGTACTATAATTCAATAAAATCAGGAAAGGGAAAAGAGAGCTAAGTTTCCATGTTTCCAATCAATACTTCAGTATTCAACATTCAAGCAGACGATTGGAACTGTTCATTATATATATGATCTAACTATAATAACACGACTTGATTAATAATACGTACCATGATATAATTAAGGTGATTGCAGCCATCAATCGATTTGCAGTTGATTGTTTGATATCAACACTAGAGCAAATGCAGGTGCACCCTCCAAGCAAATTGGCGATAACGTGAGACAATGCCAATAGCGTTGCACCCGCAATACCGAGCCGGTAAGCCAGGTGCACCGGCTGCTTGCATTCGATGAACAATACCCTCAAGTGCCTTCCCTTCAAAATTCATTAACAAAAGGTTAAGTGTGTTTAATTAGATAAAATATAAGGATTGAATAGACTTCAAATGTACCAAATATTGAAAAAAAAGTTCATATAATTTGTACTAAATCATGAATCAAATAAACTTTAAATTTGTACCAAAGACGAAAAAATTCCTTCAAATTTGCATGTACATTAAAGTTAATTGAAACTTAACCTGATGCATTAAACATTAAAAGGTGTCTTTGAAACACATTTTGAGGCAGTATAGTAAATAAAAATCATACTTGGTTTTGAATTTTTTCAGCTTGAAGGCCTAAAATGCCAGCTATCACATCCATGATTAGAATCAACAAGCAAACCATCACTGCTTCAACCTTAGCCATGGCTCTCTACTAAAGAAGAAGAAATACAACTCCTGGTAATTTCTAGTATTTTTTTGGTACTTCAAAGGAAGAGAGCAGGAGGAAATATGAAATGACTTGAAAGTTGTTTTTATTATTACTTTAATTTTTTACTTTCGACTTTTTGTTGCTTTGTTAGATTCGTTCTCACTGGGATGAAGGAAAGGTAGTGTGTATGTGTCCTGAAAGATGTTGGGTCGTGTAGCTTTGTCAGATTCTTTCTCTTGCTTTCTAGTACGGTGATAATTTTAATATTTTGGTGTAATCAATGCTAGTGTATAATCATTATGAGTGAAACTAGAGATTTCATATCCTGGATTTTACCCAAAATCTCCAGCTGTAGTCTAATAATTCTCGAATTGCAACATAACATGAGATTTCAAATTCCGAATCATACATTATTCAGCATTTGAAATATTTTTCATTTCATAACTAAAAATGATAGTTTACGAACCAAAATAACATTGTTGGGGTTAAAATCTTTTTTGCATTTCATAACTAACAACTTTCACCATCTTTTTACTGATGGGTCATGAAAAATGCCTGAGCTTCTATTATAAAAGCGAGAAAAAATTTATGTAAAACAAATATGTCAAACAACAATCACCACATCTTGTCTTCACATTCACATAATATTAATTGGTTATATAATATTGGAGGAAATCAAATAAAGAAAATGATTAGGTACTGCATTATATATTGAACAAAACTTTATTTTTAAATTAATATTTTTCTTTCTCTAAGCATATATATTGCATATTTCTATTTTACAATCTTTAAATTATAAATTTTATAATTTGTTCTTACACATATATTATTTTTTAACAAATGGCCTAGTTTTATCTTGCAAAAGCAGATAAAAACCAATAAGATACAGATCTAATCCGAAGGAGCGAGACAGCCATGCCGCACAATAAAAGTTGCATTGCATGTGAAAATATCCGCTTCGACAACATCATATATCGATGAGATATGGGTCATACCAAGCTAGCACATAAAGAGAATGTGAGTGAGGGCCGCTGATCTATGACATAATGTAAGAGATGAAGAAAGAGGCATGTAGATTTATATTGTATAGAATCAACGACTATTTGTGTTGATAGGCGTGTGATTATTGGACTAGTTGACAGGCGTGTGATTATTGGACCTTATTTTGATCCCACAATAATCTTTGTTGTGTTATGCATTAGCATGGTGAAACAGGTTAGACATATATTGGTCACTTCTTTAGAATTGCTCAATAAACGATCGCATATTTTTACTTATATTAATAAAAAATAGCAATTATAATACGATGAAAAAGATAAAATAACAATAAAAATTAATAGAATGGAGGACCAATTGTCGGGGATGTTGTAGGGGGCTATAGTACTATTTTCTTTTGGTGTTATGATGACTATATGTGAATACGAACGTTTTATTTAATATAAAATAACAATAGACAACCGTCTATTGCGTATTTTCAAAAAAAAAAGAAAAAGTAATAGGAATAACTCCAAAATAATTCGAGCCATAACGAGCCTAACTTTCACTTGTGTTGTCACGGCAATGACAATAACCAGTTAATATATTGGTCACAATAACGATGTTTTGTTTTTCTTATTATCAAACTAATGTTTTTTAGTAACGAATCTGTGCGACAAAGGAAATTATTGATTTTAGAACTAATTTCCAATACCTAAAATGACATTAACCTTTTAGAAAACAAAACAGGAATATCATTGTTTTTATTATGGTTAATTATTCTGTTGCATAAATTGTGTTACTTGACCATTTTAGCTCTTAAGCTTTTTGATGAATTTAAGAAAAATACAAACCTCACAAATGGCAATGCTAAATGAATGATTTTCTTCTGTTTCTTCCTGAGTTAATTATAGAGAATATGATAACAAATCACATAATATTCTTTTGTAATAAATAAAAACCACACAAGAAAAAGGGTGCATTTTTATGATGAAAATACTCTTTTTATAAACGTCAAAAAACTTCATCACTACCGCAAAACAAAAAAAGAACTTTTCCTGATCTATTAATTCAATTTTGTCTTGGAAAACGATTACTCTATTGAAGTTAAATTATGGCTTGTGTTTTGGACAAGAGGGCACATTTTTCGTTTCATAACTCTAACAAGTTCAACACACATTTGTAATGATTGGTCATGAAATATACATGAGTTTCTATTAATAAAAAAGAGAAACTTCATATACCACTTACCAGACAAATATGTCAAATAACAAACCACTACCACACTTGTTTTCACATTATATTCATTAGTAATAAAATAATGGAGGAAATCAATTGATGATAATAATCAGGTAATATATTATTTAAAATAATATTATTCCTATCGTACAATATTATTTTTCTTTTTCTAAGCTAGCTTATGCCATAATTCTATACATTCTTTAAATTATAATATTTATGTTTTGTATCTTTCTTTATATTTTTTAGACATGTCACAACGTACTGTTTTGTAATATCCCATAGAGATATAAATTGAGAAATTACGTACTCTCAGATTTTACTCAGTTTAACAATTCAATTAATCTTAAATCATTACCAATTAGTCTAAACGAGCATAAATTTACAATTATCTTTAACACAACACCAAATAACTAGGCACTAATCAAGAAGAAAAGGAATAATAATCCAGAATAATATGTATATTCAAATAAGTACAGAGCTCAACCTTAACTATTCTTCGAACTTTTCTTTCATCAACAACATTATACTCTATATATAGATAAAGTGAATATATTTCTATAGCTAGAACACTAATCAACGCTCTGAAATTCTATAACGCAGACGTTGTGTGTGAGATATCAAATTCAAGAAATTCAAATGCCATGGAAGAATTAGCTGATCAAGATGGATTCGGCAAGCAAATGTAAGATTTTATTTCTACTTATTTTTAGTTTTAATTTGAGCATAGAACCAACTAGTGTCATAGGAATCATTTAAAAGCTGTAATGCCCTATCAATTATTTTCTAGTATTTATATTGAGGTCAATTTATTTTATTTTATTTTGAAACAGTAGGGAATTAGCCTACATTAAGATTTTTCATTAAAGTAGATAAATAGTGTAGCCACATACAAACCACATAAAATAAAATGAATAAGTACAAACACAACATAAGAAAACCAGGAAAAAAAACCCCCTACCCTCGGGGTTCTACGGGTACCAAGGCCATCCTTGCTTGTTTCCTGGACACCCGAGTCCAATGCTTCGATGATTGCCTTGTTGAAAGTCCAATGAATGTTAGGCGTTTTATCCTTGAAAGTCCAATGAATCGCATTGCGGGTCTTCCAGATTTTCCAGCAATAGGCCGCCCAGAGCGACCCCCAGTCTTTGCGTTTATCACCTTTGAGATGTTTGGATGATTTCATGTACATTGAAATCAGGTTGCCTGATTGATTTATGCGAAGTTGCATAGATCTACCGGCTTTTGCCCATATGCGTTGTGCAAAATTGCACTCAGAAAACAGATGTTGATGTGTTTCCGGAATTCTCAAATTGCATAGTGCACATGATTGGTCCTGATTCCTGAATCAAGGCCGGCCTTGGGCTTTGGCCCAGTAGGCAATTGCCTAAGGCCCCCAAAAAATCCAAGGCCTCCAAACTATTTAATCTCTTTCATGCTTATGAATAAATTTGTTCAAATTCAAACCCAAAATAAATCATATCCAGCTCAAGCCCATACATTCCATCCTCATTCCTCTCATTCTTCACTCTTTAGTTCTATCGATGGAAGACAAACGAAAAAAGAAATGGAAAGAAAGAAAAAGGAAACCAAGCAAAATCAAATTGGAAAGAAATGAAAGCATATACGGAAATTGTTGACAGAAAATTAGAAAGACAAAATTTCCTCCTTGCTTTAGCCCAATTTCCTTTTAATTTCGAGATGCTTTTTGCTTCATGTTCAATTCATTATTCAATAATTTAATTTTGCATGTATACTTCAATTTCATGGCATTACTTTATCTAATTTTTTATTTGCATCCACTTCCAAGCTTCAATTGCTTCTAATTTTGACAGCTTGTTGCAAATTATCAATTTAAGGTTAATTTTCTGTCTCTACTATTTGTTATTGTAATGTTTTGTTTTTTTTTTAAATGTTTATTATTGTAATGTTAGACAACTCTTTCGTAACTCATTTTTAGTGTCTATTAATTTTTTGTCTTTGCAATATTTTTTGTATTTGATTTTATATTATTTTAAAATTTCAACGTTTCATGAAAAACCCGTCAAAGGCCCCTCAAATTACAGGACCGGCCTTGTCCTGAATCCAACCTCGTTTGTGCAAGTTGTCCCTCGTGAAATGTTTATTTTTTGATAGATGCCAAGCAAAAGTTTTTATTCGGGAAGCGACATTGAGTTTCCATAATTTTGAATGGTTTATTGAGGTTCTTTATTTGTGATTGTCTATTGTTCTTATAGTTTCAGTTGATTTCAAATTCTGATATTATGTTAACATCAGATTTATTTAAAAATTATTGTAAGTACGTCATCTATAAAATTTTGTCTGACATTTTATTTTTGTTTTCGTGCTTTTGCTTGTTTTATAAATATTAAATCTTAAAAGAAGTACGGATATTATTAATACATAATGCTGATGACAATTGAAAGAAGACGCCATTGAAACGTTGGCTAGTGGATTAATAAAAAAAATAAGACTTTCGAAAATCAAAATCAATCCGAGTTTGTGACGGGTAACATTAAAATTAAGTAAAGAGAAAACTAGTTGGGCTACTAAATTCGAATTGTACCATTCACAGTAACATTGTATTTTACACCTATGTGTATTTATAAATTACAACTTTTATTGAAATACTAGAAAAATATTAAAATTTGTATTTGATCCATTTATAAGGAGTCAATGATTTGGTGTCTACTTGCAAAACTTCACGTTGTTAGCCTGAAATTTCAAATCTGATTTTAAAATCCAGGTTTTACCAAACACGGAATTTGAATTCCAGTGTCTTCAAAAATCCCAACTCAATTAATCCAACATTCCTAAATCAATTATCTTCCCTCTCCTTCTTCTTCTTCTTCTTCGGCCGCCTCATCAAATCGAAAAAACCCACAAAAACGAAAAACCCACAAAAATTTAAGCTCAAAAATGTCGTTTAGAGCTCAGCAGATGTACAAAAAGATTGTGAGAAAAATCGGGGGCGAAGATGGGTTGCCGAAACAAGCAATCGAATCGATTAAGAACATTCTTCCGAATAATAAGTTGGTGATGAATCGGGCGAAGAGAGGGATTTTTGCGGGGAAACATATTCAGTTCGGGAATAAAGTCAGTGAAGATGGAGGCAACAAGTAATTGTTTTTTTTTTGTTTTTGTTTTTTACTTGGGTTTGATCTGCAATCTTTGTTGTTGGATTGAATTGTTGAAAATGGAGAATGAGTTTGCAATTTTGGGCTGATAAATTGTTACTTAATTTAGTAGTACCTGTTTTGGCATTGTACCCGTACCTGTTTTACTTTTGTAGATTCTTAGTTTAGTTAAATTTGTGGCAAAATTGGATTGATTAAACTCTTAGTTACACAAATAAAGCTTGAAATATCGTTACCAGTTCAAAATTTATGTACTAATTTTCCCCTTCCATCTTCCCCTAATTTGGGATTATCAAAATTTTAATTTTCAGGGATTTGAGATGATAAAATAAATGAATTGTATTGATTTTGCTAAAAAACGACAATGAAATTTAATATTTTCTCAATCGATTTCATGAACTTTCCAACTTTATAATAAAATTATGCCCTAATTTCAGATCGAGACGTAATTGGAAGCCAAATGTGCAGGAAAAGCGGCTTTTCAGCTACATACACAACAACCACATAAAAGTCAAAGTCACGACGCACGCTTTACGATGCATCGACAAAGCGGGCGGAATCGACGAGTATTTACTAAAAACCCCTTATAAGAAAATGGACTCTGAATTGGGGATTATTTGGAAAGCTAGGGTTGAGAAAATGTACGAGAAATTAGGGCAGATGCAAGTAGGGTTTTTCTCGCCGGACGAGGAGAGGAAGATCGAATTAGGGTTTGAAGAGGTGGAGGAGGCGAAGAGGAGAGAGAAAGGGGAGGAGAGAGAGGGAAAGGTGGTGCTTGTTGGATTTGAAACGAATGACAAGAACTAAGAAGCTTCTGTAAGGTTTTAATGTAGTAGTTTACATTTTGATTTAGTGCCTATTTTTAGGTTAAGTGAAAATTTCTTATATATTGAAAAACTTGTTCTTTTGACTAGGTTTTATTGTAATAATTTTGTTTTATTTCAATAAAAATTGAGAATTTGGTTTCGAAATTTATGCCGTTTGTTTCCGGGAGAGATGAACTTATATGCTTCCATTTTGTATTAGGAGAATATTTTTTCCATGAAGCTTGTTTTTTGATTGTTTATGGACCCTTTGTTGTTCAATTTTGGTAATTTCTTTGTTTGGTGCAATTTTGAATTGCCAAACATGAAAAACACTTTTGACATATATTTGAGCTTTCATATTTGTGGTTCACTGATTTCTTATCCAATCCAAGACTCTGAAATAGATTGAAATAAAATCCCCAAAGTAGTTTTATATTAGAAATCTCAATTTTTTTTAAATTTGCCAATAATGATTAAAAATGTCTTGACATAAATTTGAGCTTCCAAATTTGTGGTTCACTGATTCTTCATCCAAAAGATTGAAATAAAATCCCCAAAACAGTAGATATATATTAGAAATTCTCAGATACATTACTGATTTTTATGAACAAAACAAACACAAGATTACAAGAGAATTATGGTTTCATTTCCTCTTCTAGCCTACTTTGGCAAGGACATCATCCAAGACCGATTTTGTCGCCGCATAGGACTTTTCCGCTAGAGGCGGGCTCTTTATCTTTGCAGCATGATCAAGCTTAAAACAATTACAAAAAATAATTATTAGTAGTCTATGAAAAAAATTGTTAATTATTAATAATGATATTATTCTCTAATGATTTGTAACAATAATGTATACTACCCCATCAAGCTTAAAACAATAGATCAATTACTAATATATTACAAAAATTATATTAAACACTTAAGCAATTATTCATATATTACAAAAAATATTCTTACTAGTTATTAACAATGAATTATTATCTAATAATTTCTAACAATAATGCATATTATTACCTCATCAAGCTCAAATAATAAAAATATTAATATATTACATAAAATGATAATTAAGAACATTCTCTAACAATTTGTAACCATAATGCAAATAAAATTACCTCGTCGAGGGTGGCGAAGAGTTGGCCGGTGAGATCTTTCAGACTCTTCTTTTCCTCGACAGGCTTGGCTGATATAATTGTCTTCAAATCATAACGCAAATACTCTGCTCTGAGACGCAGATCGTTCATCACGTACGGCCAGGCTTTCTTGTCGATCTGGCTTTTCAAACCGATGATCTCTTTCGCGGATTCCTTCACTCTTGCTGCCGCCTCACTCGGAGTCAACGGCTGGAGGTAGAAACGGTTTTTCAATGGCAGATCAAGATCTCTTGCCTCGTCGGAGTTTTTGGTTCCGGCTGGTTTGAGAAGCGAGAAATGAGTTATAATTGAAAGATATGCTTAACATGAGTTATAATTGAAACATATGCTTAACTTTTTATACTTAAATGCGAAAAACAATGCATATTCCTTATATAGCTAATCAAATCCACTCAAACTATTCTATTGTTGAAGCCCAGTTATATTAGTAATAATTTATTCTAGCAATACAAGCTATAGGGTTACTAACAAAAATGAGACTAACCTTCTAGAAATTTAACATTATAAATACACACTAAGCTAAACCAAAATTATAATTTGAGAAATTATGTTAATATCATGTATCTACATCAAAAAGCAACAATTCGAGTGAGGCATAAAATGCCATTCGAGTGAGGCGTAAAATGCCAACAAATGATCAACTATCCTTGGTATCACATTTTGAAGCAACACTAATTACAAACTAGAAAGAAAGAACAAAGAACAAACATAGTATGTAACTAAAACTTACTCAATCCACCAGAAGGTGGGGGAGGCCCACCGATCTTGATCGATTTGGCTTCGGCCAGCACAGCCTGTGCAAAGGCTCCAGTTACCAAACCAGTCGCAACGAGTCCAAGTGCGGCCCGTCTGCCAACTGAGTCGCCTTCAACTGGCAATTGTTGAGCCCTGACAGTAAATCTCGATCGGCCGACTGATCCCTGCCTGCCTGACAGCAGTTGGCTCGAGCCGGTCATAGAAGCCATTGCTTGAGCCATAATAGATGAACTGTTTTTGATAAACTTTTTTTGTTTATGGTGTCTAATGTAATGGTTTCTGGAGAGGGATTATATTTTTGAGGGGTGCCTTATCCAGGTTGTATTGTTTGGATAAGTTTCTGGCCAATGGATTTGTGCCACGTGGCATAGCTTGTGGTTTCATGAGTGAGACAGAGAGATTGGGTTATTGCTTAACCAATGGCTGAATGACACGTGTATATAAGTTTGTACTGCCATCAGCTTGAAATTGAAATGTAGAAATTACTTATCTACAGCCTCTTACAACCCAAAAAAATGACCACATGAAGAAAGGACATTATTTTTCATAAAAAAAATTCAAAAATTATCTTTGTATTAATTATAAGGAAAAAGATAGAGAAAAGGAATTTATTGGAGAAGAAAGGATTAATTTAAGTAGACTCATCTATACTACTTAATAGTGTTGACACTACAGGGATTTCTCACAAAAAACGTTTCAATATTATCTATGTATTAACTATTAGAATTTCGCAAAAGTGAATGAAAAGGAATTTATTGGAGAACAAAGAGACAATTAGACTCATCAATACTAACAGGGACTTTTTCCTAAATTCCTAAAGAACAGAGGGTTCTTATGCAAATTCAATATCGCAGGTGCATATTTCAAATCAGGCATAATGAAGGGTCCTTTCTGCATATTTCCCAATAACAAAAATAGACAAAACTGAAAATGTAATCTGATCTCAGCCGTTCATCATCTACTCCTTCAACGGCTCAGATTGAATGCATCCTTCCTTTTAGCTCAGCTTAGGGAGATGATATTTTGAGAGCGTATTTCTTATTTTGAGAGCTGAGAGCATAAAGTAAATATGCTCTCAAAACGTATTCAATTCATGCTTCTAAAATAAGAAATGTGCTCTCAAAATATCATTTGGTTTTAGCTTATCTCCTTCTTCTTCTTCTTCTTCCTCTTTCGTCTTCTCACTCATTTCTGAAGCTCCACCAAGCGCCATCAATGGCGTTTTCATCCTTAACCAGTAGCTCCTCAAACCCTAAACCCCTTCTACCCCACTCTTCCAAACTCCCTAAATTCCGCCTCCGACCTCCGAAAGCCTCTCTCTCCCCTTCCTCTTCCTTCCTCGTCCGCTCCCCGCCTCCGAATCCGCTCACAAAATTCAATTTGAAGAGCAACCCACATGCCCAAATTGACCATTTCAACCGCCAACTGTTGGTATGTACGTACATAAATAAAACCCACAAATCATTCCGTTTATCCCTTCAATTGCATGTTTATACATCATAATCATTGAATCAATCCCCTTTTTTCATTCAGTCGCGAAATACTACACATTCCAACCCATCAAGATTCAGGCTTTGCAGCAGCTTTCAGGTCGACTCAGTCAAGCTGCTCGACCTGCTCGGTCCGGAAAAAGTCGACCAATCAGACGTGAAGCTCATCAAGGAGAAACTCTTCGGCTACTCGACCTTTTGGGTCACCAAGGAAGAACCGTTCGGCGATCTCGGCGAAGGAGTGCTCTTCGTCGGAAATTTGAGAGGACAGAGAGAAGAAGTCTACTCCAAATTGCAAACCAAATTGCGCGCAATTACAGGGGAGAAGTATGACCTGTTCATGGTTGAGGAGCTGAATGCTGACGGTAAATCAAGTGAAAATTTCAAAAAAGACCTATTTTTAGGAATTTGTAATAAAAGAAATCGGGACCATTTGTTAGTTAAGTCATCTTAATCACTCTAATTAATATTTCGGTGCATAAAATCAATTCCTTTTTTCTATTAAAATTTTTTTAATTCCTTTTGGTTCCCTCGTCTTCTCTTGAGTATAAAGATATTAATTAGAGTGACCAAGATGAGTTACCTAACGTTGTTACATCTTAAACAAGCAGCAATTATATTTACAATTTTACAACTTTTTTGCAAGTTTGAATCCTTTTAAGTAACATTAGACTAATTAAAAAATAAAAATTAAATAGGGCCGGACCCGCGCGGCGGACCGAGAGTGAGTTTTGGGCTTTTGAGAAAGGAAGTTTCGGAGCCGGCTGGAACCTCGCTCTGGCAGTATATTATTTCGGTGATTCTGTTTGTGATTACTATTGGGTCCTGTCTGGAGCTTGGAATCGCCTCACAGGTATTAGAATGATTAGTAAATTATTTGGAAAAGGCCATTAATTATTGGTAAATTTGTGGATGTAGCCCTGTATTTTCTGGTGTTTACTGAAAAAGCTATCTTTTGGAATATTGCAAAAAAAAGCCCCTGTATTGTATTGAAATTGCAAAAGAAAAAGTGCATTAATGAAAATTGCGAAAACTCCCTGCATTAGTTATTTCCCTACTCTGATCATTAGAAAAAAAGTAGTTCTTAAATATTTTTTGCAATTTTTATACTCTTGGGAATTTATTGCAATTTACGCAAAATTTTACCTAATTTTGCTAGATCATTTTATTTTATTATTTTTTGTGATAGATAGCCAGTATTCCGCCAGAAATAGTGAAATAATTGAAGCAAAATTTCTTATATCGTAGGGACTTTTTTTGTAATTTATACAAAATTTTACGTCAATTATTTCATTCATTATTACCATTTTATTTTATTTTATTATTTTTTGTAACAGATAGCGAGCATTCCGCCGGAAATAGTGAAGTACTTCACGGACCCGAACGCGACCGAGCCGCCCGACATGCAATTATTAATCCCTTATGTTGAGTCTGCTCTGCCTTTGGCTTACGGCGTGTTAGGCGTCCAACTTTTTCATGTATATTTATGTTTAATTACTTGTTAATATTAATTATTAATTTTCAAATATTAATAATTGCGTGTATTACATGGAATTATTAATACCTTATATTGAGTCCGCTCTCTCTGCCTTTGGCTTAAGGAGTCCTACGTGTCCAACTGGTTCATGTATATAAGAATATTATGTCTAGATAATTAATTATTAGTTTTTTTAATGTTTAATATGTTTGGGAGAATGTCATATGTTCCCTTATGTAGAGTCTGCTTTGCCTTTGGCTTACGGCGTGTTAGGCGTCCAACTGTTTCATGTACATTACGTTTAGATAATTAATTATTTTTTATTAATTTAATTATTTTAGTTGGAAGAATGATTGATTACTTGGTTGATTTTGTAGGAGGTGGGGCATTATTTGGCAGCGTTTGGGAATAAAGTTAGACTCAGCATTCCGTATTTCATACCGAATATTACGCTTGGAAGTTTTGGGGCGATTACTCAGGTCAGCAGTTTATGCATACTGTAATTTCAGCACAACACAGTTTCTTTTTGTCGGAAATTTTCTATCCCAACTCTATAGCATGCTCATACTTCCCCGCAATTCCTAACAATGAAGCCCTCTTCTGCAATTTCACCATAACACCCTTACAAAACACAAAAATTTCACACCCAGCCCTCAATCTTCCTTCCTTATTACACTTCAACTCAGTTGAAGCATTTTTTTATTACATTTCACTCCACACCAATGTTTTCTCTCGCAATTTCGTACAATACAAGGAGCTTTCTACAAACTTAATCCATTCGCTCACTCACTCACTCACTCACTCACACACCATTTAATCTCCTTTCTTTTTGTTACAGTTCAAATCACTCCTACCCGACAGAAGAACCCTCTTTGACGTATCGATCTCTGGTCCCTTAGCAGGCGGAGCGCTCTCCTTCTCAATGTTCTGCGTGGGCTTACTCCTCTCCTCCAGTCCCGTCGGCACCGGAGACCTCGTGCAAGTTCCTAGCGTGCTCTTTCAGGGGTCGCTCTTGCTCGGACTCATCGTCAGAGCCACTCTCGGTTACTCGTAAGCTAATAATTTTGATTATTTGTTTGTTTGTTATTTTTGTTGGTTCTTTATTTTTTTATTTTTTTAGGGTTATAATAATGAGGACAACAACAACAACAACAACAACAATAATAATAAATAAATAAATAACAATGTAATAAAAATAATGATAACAACAAGACTAAATAACAAAATAGTAATAAAATAACAAATAATAATAAAAAAATTATTAACGTACGAGTAACCGAGCAACAAACTCCCCTGATAGAAGAACCCTGTTTGACGTGTCCATATTTGGATGTGAATTATTTATTTTAGCACTATTATGTTACTTTGGTTACTCATATGTGAATTATTATTATAGTTTATTATCAATAATGTTGTTATTATTATTTAATTATTAATTATCATTTTACTTCTTATTTCTGTTATTATTATTTTTATAATTTTATAATTTTTTGAAATTTAGGGCGATGCATGCTGCGACAGTTTCGATTCATCCACTTGTGATTGCTGGATGGTGAAGTATTCCTAAATTCCCCTCTTTTTTTGTTGATTTTTAACTTTTGAATCTATTGTTATTATTATAGTTTAATATTTTGGGTTCGTGTATTAAACTTATTGGAGCTTATTATTATGTTAATAGGTGTGGATTAACAACTTCAGCATTTAATATGCTTCCAGTCGGATGCCTTGATGGCGGAAGGGCTTTACAGGTTCTTAATTATTTACTTCAGTAATTAATTAATAGATTGAATATTTTTATAATTTAATGCGTAAATATTCATATTGAGTATTTGAAATTTCTAATTTTATCAGGGTGCTTTTGGAAAGAACGCTTTGTTTGGATTCGGGTTGGCTACATACTCTATGCTTGGTCTCGGAGTGGTACATATATTAAATTACATAAACATATAAATATAAACAAAATCATTTTTATTATATATATTATTTATTTATTTATTGTTGATTTGGTAGCTTGGTGGGCCATTATCGCTTCCTTGGGGATTATACGTGCTAATATGCCAGGTAATTAATTCGAACGTATTTCCTATTATTTAATTATTTTTTTTAAATTATGAAATGACTAAAATACCCTTATTATTATTTCAGAGAGCGCCTGAAAAACCGTGCTTAAATGATGTGACCGACGTTGGCACCTGGAGAAAAACATTTTTAACAGTAATTGTATTTCTTGTAATATTAACTCTCCTTCCTTTGTGGGATGAGCTGGCAGAAGAGCTCGGTATAGGACTCGTAAGTTCTTTTTGAAAGATTATAGAAATAGTCAAATATCTTATTTTTTTAGACATTTTGTTCCATTGTAATGAGTTTTATCTTGAGGGGGACTGCAATATAGGTAAGGCATATAAGTTCTTTCTTTTTGTGTACAAATGTTACTTCTTTTAATCTTGGATTTTATTGTACATTTTTGGTAATTTATGATATACTTAAGCACGATTTATGCATAAATATGCCACATATTTATTAATATCACTGAACTCTAATTAGCTAATTTCTTTTCAAATGGTTTCAATAAATCATAAAATAAAATTATGTTCAATTATTAATACCAATAGTTAATAAAAAGTTTACTCATTAAAATACAAATATTTTTCCTTTTTTCTTTAAAAAATTATAATTCTTAGTGATTATTTTATTTCTAATGTTAAAATCATCAAATATAAATTTGTTGAAAAATTCTCTTTATTTTGATTTCCATATTATTATTGTTCTATTTTTTTTTTTGTTAACATATGTGAATATAAACTATATAAGAGAACATGTTAAAAAATGATACGCTTATTAACTCATACCTCATTTTTCATCTCTCTTTGAGCATTCTCGGAGACTTATTTTCAATTTTATTTCGATCATTGGATCAAATTTTTTCCAAATCTTATCTTTTCATTTAAATTATTATCATAATATCACCCCCAAACTATGCCGATGCAACTAACTATTAATGCAATATCACATAATCAGTTAGATTAATGTTTCGTATTATATTTTCAATTATGTAAGAATTATCATATCAAATAAAATTTTAGAGCATTACGGAATATATTGTATTACTTAATCTATTATGGGTCTTAAAAAGTATTTATATATAATCCATATAATTTTAACAACTAAAAAATAAAAAAATTAGTGGTTTTTTTTAAGAAAATGAGTCATGTTAGATTTTCTTATGTAATATATATATATATATATATATATATATATATATATATATATATATATATGATGACTAAATAACTTGTACGAGACAAAGTCCGGATTTTGCTTGTGACCAAAATGCTACATATATCATCAAAAATTCAAATTTCAACCGTACGGATGGAATATATATGTTTTGAATATGTTGTAGATTAATTTTCACAAGAATCAAAATATTATATCATTATCATCATATATTATCAAAATTCATCAAAATATATGTATTATATATATTTTGATGAATTTTGTTGATACATGATGGCAATAATATAATATTTCGATTCTTGTGAAAATTAATCTAGATCATATTTTACATATATATTCCATCCGTACGTTTGAAATTTGATTTTTTGATGAATTTTGTTCACAAGCAAAATCACAAACAAAATCCAGACTTTGCTTGTACAAGTTATTTAGTAATCCTCTATATATATATATATAATCATGTTAAATATAATTATTTTTATTTTTATCTTTTTTTAAGTTAATCAACTATAACTAACCTTAATTTCAACTAAAATATATGAAATACATTATCTTGCTTGATTAATAATTAATTTTTTTTAATATAATATATCAAGAATAACGGTATAAGAAAATAAAAAAGAATAATAAAAAGATAGCATTTTAATCTTAAAAATCTTAATGCAAACATAATCTTAGAATCAATAAATAGTGACCCAAATGTTCCAGAAGCTGAACTGAACCCGTCCCAAAACCACCTCTATTTTATAAATCCATGATTAATATAATTATTTTTATGTTTATCTTTTTTTAAGTTAATCAACTATAATTAAATCTTAATTTCAACTAAAATCTATGAAATACATTATCTTACTTGATTAATATTTTATGATTTTTACCAATATAATTTATCAAAAGATAGTATAAGAAAATCAAAAAGAATAAAAAAATATTTTTTTAATATTAAAAATCTTACTGCAAACATCATCTTAGAAGTTAGAACCAATAGATACTAAATAGTGACCCAAATGCCCCACAAACAGAACTTAACCTGTCCCATAACCACCTCTACTGTTTATATAGCTATGCATGCAACACACAACATGTTGAACAAGATTGTCAGATGCCCATCTTCATTTGATTTAAAAAGAACCGTTACTGTCACGGGCTTCCCGTTCATTGATTTAAATGGTGGATTGTGTGGGCTATCGTTTTTAGAAGGAAAAAAAGGGGTAGAATTCATTGTATATATACAAATAAAAACGAAATTCTCAAAAAATACATCTTCGAAATAAAATTTCAATTTATAGCATTTCCGCACTTCTAAAGTGCGGTTTGCAATTTTTTTTTTTGCTGAATCCGTACTTTAGAAGTGCGGTTCAGGAACTATGTAAACAACTCTGTAACGGTTCTTTCATAAAAATCATTACTAAGTGTTTAGTGTTTTGATTTTCCGTCCGCTCAACTTAGTATCGGTTCTTTCATAAAAACCGATACAGTGTTAATATTTAGTATCGGTTTTTGTGAAAAACCGTTACTAACTCCCTTAGTTTTGTTAATAACTTTACCGCCAGGCCTTCTGGCGGTAGTGGCATTATTGTAATTTTTTCCTGATCCAATCGGGTATCAAACCCGTTAAAAAAAAAATACCTCTACCGCCAGGCCTTCTGGCGATAGTGGCATTGTTGTAATTTTTTTCTGATCCAATCTGATCAGAAAAAAATTACAACAATGCCACTACTGCCAGATGACCTGGTGGTAGAGGTATTTTTTTTTTTAAACGGGTTTGATACCCGATTGGATCAGGAAAAAATTACAACAATGCCACTACCGCCAAATGGTATGGCGGTAAAGGCTAATTTGTATCTAATTACCTTGTTTTAAGGCCGCTGACGGAAAATTTGGAAAATTAGGCACTACCGCCATTGGTGCTGGCGGTAGAAGGTCTCTACCGCCACAACAGATGACGGTAGTGCTAGTTAGCTAATTTTTTCCAAAACAGTGCTATTTGCTGAATTATTTTCGGAAATAATGCTAAAAAAAAAAAGTCCCTTAAATGAATACTTGGCAAGTGCATTTTTATATGTTGTTGAAATTGAATAAAAATGTTTATATCATGATAATAAATTAAGACCTATAAAAATATTTATCCTACAATATATGTTTGACGACATATATTGAAATAAATGTTTATAAACATTCATTTTTAGCACATAAATAAAGATCTATATGTTTTTTTTTCCAAACAGATAAAATTCATCCTAAAAAAAAAATTCTAAAAGTGAAAGTGCGGTTTTAGAATTTTTTTTTTCCTGAACCGCACTTCTAAAGTGCGGATTCAGCCAAAAAAAAAAAAAAAAAAATTTTGCAAACTGCACTTTAGAAGTGCGGAAATACTATAAATTGGAATTTTATTCCGAAGGTATATATTTTGGAAATTCCGTTTTTATTCGTATATATACAGTGAATTCTACCAAAAAAATTTCTGGATAAGTGCCATTCGTTGAGACTTTCGTGACTTCAAAATTTGATTGAAGTCTTTTTTTTAAACACCATTATTTCATGTTTAAATGCATTAAATTCACCCTTACTTACAGACAATATAGAAGTGACCAAATGCAAAAAGAAAAAAATTAAGTACTATCTCACAACAATATTATTATTAGCAAGATGATAAAATACATAGCAGAAGCAAAATAATAACTCAGAAAAAACAACAGTTCAATGACTACAATAAAATATCACATGCTTGGAGAAAGCCAGATTGCATGATGATTTGCAAAGTTGCACAAGTCATTCAAATATTCTACTCTTTTTTCTTGAAAATGATAGACGCCTATATCATGACGTGTATTGGGACACTCAGAACGAAACCTTTCTATGTCGAAATCACTTTGATGGTCTGCAAAATAGATGCAATTTCCTTTACTTGAAGGGTACAAATGGGAATCTAAGCACAATGTGTAGTTGTAACCCACAAAGATTAACCAATCACCAATACTCTCGATCTCTACCCACTCGTGCGTAAGATGATATTCCCGGTCTAATACGAATTCATTCTCTAATGAATACTGTATACCTCTCGAGCTCCTCTTGATTAGTTGGAAAACCCGAAACCCAATGGTTTCAATATATAATATGTCGTGCTGTATCGCACACCTAACAACCATTAATAGACCAATTGGTGATTGATTCTACAAGATAACGGACATTAGAATCTGAGATCATTCTAGATCGGCTTGCGATTCCACTGCACTCTTTTTGCATCCTAATATCGATGGATAAAAGGGCTCCACCCCAGTCAATACAATACAATAGATCATCGTATGGTAAGATATCCATTGCACCAAAAGGCGACTTGTAAACATCCGTCCACTTATCATCTCCAATCCTACAAAAGAAAATTCCTCTCCTAGTGGTTATGAATGCAACAACTACACAATCCTCTATCTGCCGGAAGCCCCGAAAATTATATTCGCCTTCATAACGAAATAACAATAATTCATTTCATAATGATATCCAGGACGAATGGGCATGCGGAAAGTAGACATATTTGGCAAGAGTATTTGTTTTCTAAAAAAGGGATTAAGCAAATACATTTGCTTATCCATTTTATCCACGGTCACCAACCAACCTCTCGACGAACCACATATCCACTTGTTCTTTAGCTCAGGTATGTGAAATCCATTATAAGTTCTTTGCTCGTTGATGCTGTATAATTTGTACATTTCTGGACCATCGATTGCAGACGGAAACAAGAGCATGGGAAGAGGGCATTGTTTAAGCAGGAAATGGAAAATTGGAATATTGGTGTGATGGTGCTGTATATATTCCATTGAGACAGACGCCACGGTTTACAAACAGCAGAAAAGTTGAGAATTTCGGTTTGGTGTATCAATTTTTTTAAGAATAAGGTCGACGAGGTCTTTTGGAAGGTCACTCCAATGATCCATTATGATCCTACAAGAAGATAAACCAAAATATTAGGTGACTCAGTATCACGCATTATTTCTAAAACATTAATTGTCAGTTATAACTTATTAGTTTTTTCTCGAGTACTAGTATCCTTGAGATTTCATATTCAGATCATGGCTTAGTGACTAAATCAACAGTCATTTCCTAAATAAAATAAAAAATGACAACACATGAGTGCATTTAAGGTGTTCTGTAGAAAAAAAGAAAAAATAAACCCACTTTATAGTTATAGAATTTCATATTTTGAAGATAAAAGAGATCCAAGAAATTGATTTTAAGATATTTTTCCATGATTATTTTTTTACAATTGTCTACAACCTAGTTATGTAAGAAAACCATTAATTGTTAAAATTCTCAAATTATTAATAGGTATTAAATTTAGAAAATTTTCTTGCATGCTAAAGTTTCGCATCATCTCTTTTTCCTGAGCCATTGCATTTGAATCCACATTATTTTTGTTCATTAGATTAGCATTTTTACATGTATGATGTTATCACATTGAGCCATTGCATTTGAATCCACATTATTTTTGTTCATTAGATTAGCATTTACAATAACTAATTCACAGTAATGGACTTCATTCAAAAAATTAAAACAACAAAGTTTTCAATAATCCAATTGAATTTATTTAATTATTTTGGAATGAAAAATAAAGTTAAAACAAGTTTCTGATCTTTGGTTTAACTAAGTCAAAACTAAAAGCTTGACATGCATGCTTGATATTTTGATCTTGTAGAAAATTTACTTGTATCCGTGGTATCCGATGTTATGAATATGTATCATAAAATATAGTTTATTAAATGGCATAATTAAAAATATAATTGCTGTTATTTATTAAGTAGTTCATATAAATAAGATTTTATGTTGTTGTGTAGTGGTCCTCTAATAAACAAAATGAGTAGATTGAAAACTAACAGTATAGGTCACGCAACAAAAAGCTTGGGAGGTTGTACTTGTACCAATTACCATGTATGGATGGTAAAAATTCAAAGATGGTAAGCCTGCCTGTCACAAAGAGAACCATATATGATATAATACTATATCTCTCTTGTTCTTTCCTTTCTAACGAGAGGAGCCATTCCTGTCATAAAAGCTTCCCTTCTTGCTCTTCAATATTGATCGATACCAAGTTACAAGCAAACAGCTCTCTCTCTTCCCAATTATATTTTCTCTTTTATTTGTGTGCCTCTCGTTGTTTGGATCCTTGTTTCCTACAACAGTCCACAGGTTTGTACCTTCAATTTTCTTTTCATTACTGAAATTTGCTCTCTATTTCTACCGTCGATATAATTACTCAGTTTCACATCATATCACTGGCTGCATGTCTCTAACTCCACAACAAAACAAACAAACTTGGTGAAATCAAAGGTACATTTGGAAAGAAAAAAATAAAGAAAATTTAAATTAAAAACCAAAAGCATGGTGAAGAAAAAACTACAAACTATATTTTCTGGTGAAGTTCGGAACTCTTGAGTTGAGAATCAAATTAAAGCTACACGGAAGTTTCATAAGAGGCTAAAGTTACAAATTTAAAAATTACTACCCTGCCGTCTTAATTTGAAAAAAAGCCAGAAATCATTGCTAGCATTTGACTGCACTTTAAATAATAATAATAATACCATATATACTTTTTAATCTTATAATTATAATACACAACTGACATCTTGCATAAAATTATTAAAGTAATTTACTCATTACTTTATACACACTTACAATATTAAGACACTATTTTTTATTTAGAGTAATTTGAGAATTTTAACAATTAATGTTTTTCTTACATAACTAGTTTGTAGACAATTGTAAAAAAAAATTATAATTGGAAAAATATCTTAAAACCACTGTCTTGGATCTCTTTTATGATCTTCAAAATATCAAATAACTATAAAGTGGTGAAAGACTGCTAGCGCAGTTGGCCACACACACAGAACTCAAGTAAGGGAGAGATGCCAAATTCGAGTCCCGGCTAGCCGGAGTTTTTTCTGAAACTACGTGGGGATGAAACAAGCCACCGTAGACTCAAAAAAAAAAAAAAAAAACTATAAAGTGGCTTTATTTTTTTTTTCTTTTCTGGGTGATGCTATTTCGAGAGCTAAAATTGCTTTACCGAGAGCAATTCAAATATTTTCTCTATAATACCAAATTTACCTTTATTTATTATGGATATCAGTCATTAGTTCAACTTCTTAATTTCAAATTACTCTTCCTAATGATTAAATTTCTCTCAACCAAACCTAGAAACAAATAAATACGGTATATATTATCTACAAAAAATTCAATTTCAACATTTAACATTATTAATATATAAATACAACCTATAATAAAATAAATATGCCCTTTTGTTGTAATATAGTTAAATATGAAACTATTAATTAATTATTTATTATTGTTAAAATAAATCAGCATATAAATATTTAAAATAAATTAGTATATATTAATAATCAAAATAAAATTAGAATAATATTATTTTAATATTATAATTTAACTATTATCATATAATAATTGTTTTATTATATGTTGTTTTTATATATTAATAATATATGTTGAAATTGAATTTTAGAGAAAGAATATATCGTATTTATTTGTTTCCAATTTAGTTAATAAGTATTTAATTATTAGGGAGAGTAAATTTGGGATGAATTAATGTTATTCATAATTATTAAGGGTAAAATTGGTATTAATGAGAAAATATATTAAATTGCCCTGGAAGAAGCACATTTAGCCCCGTGATTTTTATTGCCCTAGCCCAATTTGTATCATACTACAAATTGGGCTAGGTCAATCAAAA
Source organism: Juncus inflexus (assembly GCA_024447665.1). Classification (NCBI taxonomy): domain Eukaryota; kingdom Viridiplantae; phylum Streptophyta; class Magnoliopsida; order Poales; family Juncaceae; genus Juncus; species Juncus inflexus. Next base: position 1,338,464 of record JAJHPC010000021.1, on the reverse strand, counting down.
TCACGGGCCGGCCGTGGAGATGAAAATTATGAAATAGAAGGAAGATAAGTTGTATCTTTCGTATTTCATTCTCAGCTAGTGTGTCTTTCCCTTTCTTTCTTTTTTGTAGCTTTTAGAGTAGATTAAGGTGTGCAGGTAAGGAAATACAACTTTTATTATTTTTTTTTTATCTCTATTCATTAATCATTCATACATCTCCATTGCAAAATAAACAATCTATTTCATGAAAACTGGACCTCTCAAGTTATTTTCAAATGAAGGTGTAGTTACTCTCTTCTTCTTTTTTCACACGCGGGCCAAATTTCATTTTTTCTATAGAAAGTAAATATAGGATAAGTTATATATATAACCCAATGTATAAATTGGTTGCCCCTTGTCTAATGGATGCCCTAGGCCAAAGTTTTATTGGGCTTGTTATCGGGCCGGGTCTGCTCTATGCACCCATGTGTTGTCTTTTATTTTATTTTATTTAAGAAATGAGTATGTTAATTTAGTCACTAAGCCATGATCTGAATATGAAATCTCAAGGATATACTAGTAACAGAGATAAAACTAATAAGTTTGAACCGACAGTCAACGTTTTCGAAATAACGCGAATCAGCCTAGTATTTTGGTTTATCTTTTTGTAGGATCATAATGGATCATTGGAGTGACCTTCCACAAGATATTGTCAAGTTTATTCTTAAAAAAGTAGATACACCAACCGATATTCTCAATTTTTCTGCCGTTTGCAAACCGTGGCGTTCTGTCTCAATGGAGTACATGCAACACCATCACACCAATATTCCGATTTTTCATTTCTTGCCTAAACTATGCCCTCTTCCAATGCTTTTGGTACCGTCGGCAACCGACGGTCAAGAGATGTATAAATTATACAGCGTCAACGAGCAAAGAACTTATAATGGGGTTCACATACCTGAGTTAAAGAATAAGTGGATATGTGGATCGTCGAGAGGCTGGTTGGTGACGGTGGATAAAATGGATAAACAGATGCATTTGATTAATCCATTTTTTAGAAAACAAGTACTCTTGCCAAATATGTCTACTTTTCGCATGCCCATTCGTCCTGAATATCATCATGAAATGAATTATTGTTATTCTGTTATGAAGGCAAATATAATTTTCGGGGCTTCCGGCAGAGTAGAGGATTGTGTAGTTGTTGCATTCATAACCACTAAGAGAAGAATATGCTTTTGTAGGATTGAAGATGACAAGTGGACCGATGTTTACAAGTCGCCTCTCAGTGCAAGGGATATCATAGCATACGATGATCTATTGTATTATATTGACTATGGTGGAGCCCTTTTATCCATCGATATTAGGATGCAAAAAGAGTGCTGTGGAATCGCAAGCCGCTTTATGGTCACAGATTCTAATGTCCGTTATCTTGTAGAATCACCGATTGGTCTATTAATGGTTGTTAGGTGTTCGACACAGCACGGCATATTATATAATGAAACCATCCGTTTTCGGGTTTTCCAACTTACCAAGAGGAGGTCGAGAGGCATACAATATGAATTAGAGAATGAATTCATATACAACCAAGAATATCTTGTTACGCACGAGTGGGTAGAGATGGAGAGTATTGGTGATTGGTTAATCTTTATGGGTTACAACTACTCATTGTGCTTAGATTCCCGTTTGTATCCTTCAAGTAAAGGAAATTGCATCTATTTTGCAGACGATGAAATGGATTTCGACGGGGAAAGGTTTTGTTCTGAGTGTCCGAATACACCTCATGATATCGGCGTATATCATTTCCAAGAAAAAAGAGTAGAATATTTGAATGGATTATGCAACTTCGCAAATCATCATGCAATCTGGCTTTCTCCAAGCATGTGATATTGGATTGTAGTCATTGAATTGTATTTTCTACGTTATTATTTTGTTTCTGCTATGTTTGTTATCAGCTTGCTGTATTGTTGTGAGATAGTACTTCAAAAAAAAAAAAATGCATTTGGTAAATTTTTTTATTGTCTTCAGTAACGACTCAATTATTGATATAGGGGTGGATTTCATGTATATAAACATGACCTAGTGTTCTTAAAAAATGAAAAAAAGTCTTCAATCATAAATTGAAGCCAACCATACAATGTCACATATCCACATTTTTTGTCAAAAAAACGCACCCAATCCACCATTTAAAAGGAGGCCTATGATGAAAACTGTCTATCTAAATCAAACGATGGAGACAACCTTGTTCAACATGTTATGTGTTCCATAGCTATATACAAAATAGAGGCGGTAATCAGGCGGGTTAAATTGGTCCGGTTTTCCATCCGATTCAACCGATTCAGAATCGCCATCTCGAGGGTGATTCCGATTTTGATTTTCCGAACCTTAATTTGGGTTAGGGTCGTTTAGGTTTGGGTCATTTCATATTTCATTTCATTGAGATTCCGGTCACAGATCAATTCAATTTAATTCACATGTCGGGTTGCTATAATAAACTTATAAATCAAAATGATTAAAGGATTTAATTTCTTTTCTTTTTGCACTACTTTTCATCTCATTTAGTGTGAAATTAAATAAAAAACAAAATTTACCGTTTCGAAGTGTATGAGAGCGAAACAAATGTTGTTTCGATTCTGTGCTTCGGAAATGTTATTTTCCTAAACTCAATATTCAGCCAAGTTTTTTTTCTGAATAAAATACTCACCTATGTCATTTTTGCAAATCAAAACATTGATCATTCTTTTTGAAAAAAATAATTCCGGACAAAGCAAGCATATCCAATTTTTTTGCTCGGCGCCTAACAAAAAAATTCTTTATTTGTATTTTACACAATAGGATAGTAAAAGACAAGAATTTGTTATGGAACACAATGAAATTTGTAACATTTGCCTATCTTGTCATATAATTTACTAGCAAACTCTTCGCGCTTTGCGCGAAATTTTAAAACATTTTAAGCTCTTTCACAAAATTACATATAATGTTCTCATCAAAATATCATGTTAGAAGAACATATAGAGCGGTTAATCCAGCAAGGTGATTTGAAGAGCTCTCAATCAAATGAAGATTGAATAAATAGTTATATCTTAGATAAACTTTGGAAAGAGATAATTTAACTGCGATTTATCAAAATTGAACATGTTAAAAATTTAAAAGAATAAATTGAGGTAGAAACATCTGAAAACGGAATTTCAGTAAGATAAATGAAAGCCAAACTTTTAATTATGTTGTAGATTGCAATAAAAGAAATTTATTTGAGTCTATTTAGCTTACACTCATGCTTAATCAAAATTGAAAGTTAATTGATACAAATGAGGTGGCACCTAACTGAATATTGAGTAGCAATGTTGTAGTCCAATATTACAAAATATAGCCATGCACAGTGCTGCGGCTTCAGAGTTGTAAGAGAAACGTTTAGGGCTTATTTGGGTGTTTATAGGGCAGATACATAAAAGTTAAAAATATCCAACAACCCAATCAACTCCAAACCCTTTTAGGGTCGGTTGGATCCAAAAGGTCGGGTTCGTATCATAGTAGCGGCAACGGGCGATATGTTCTTCACAATTCAACCTGATGCGTTCCTGCACCAAATTTTTTTTATTAAGTGTTGAGAACATTAAAAACCTCATATTGAAAGAAAAAAAAAGATGGGAAATGAAGAGACCGAAATCCAAACCAAAAGATGGAAGGAGCAGACAAATAGACAAACACAGAGGTGAACAAAGTCGGCAGGAAAATAGGAAACAGGAAAATAGGAAAATTTAAGAGAAGAAATAGTTCTTGAATTACTTTATTTATCTCTACAGAAGTATCCGCCATCTATACTTTTAAGCTCTGTACTTGCTATCATTTTGAAAAATAAATAAATAACACTATTTTACAATTTCCAATTACAAACAAATTTCAAGTTTTTTTACCTTTTAATACTTAGCAGGGAGCTCTACATTCGATGCTTGTCTTTTCTCGTCATTAGATTGAATTGAACCATAAATTTGCTCCAGCATCTACTGAAACAATTAAACAGAAAATTAAAAAAGAAAAATTAAAGAATTACATTTAAAGAAAAAAAATTGGATTTTAAGAGAAGTCATATGTTCTTTTGAAAAAAAGTCTGTTATAATCTTTCCAAGGAATAATCATTTAATTTGCTTCCAATGGTCGGCTCATCTCGTCAAGACTATCTTTTAAACTAAATTTTTAAGTAACATAAACAAATTTATCAAAAAGGTTGCAAATATTTGGAAAGTTATATTACAAAATTGTCTTGTTTTGCAAGGGTATGTATGAAATATTGAAATATGATTAACGTATTACTTTATATTGGAAACTCAATTGTTACCTCTTTGCATCTAGAGATCTTAAAGGTAAGGGGTGTTCATTCGGTCGGTTCGGTCGAAATCGAACCGAATAAGGCTGAACCGAATTAAACCGAACCGAATTAAACTTGAACCGAACCGAACCGAATAAAAATGGAACCGAAATTTGAACCGAACCGAATAAACCGAATTTTATTTCGGTTCATTCGGTTGAACCGAAATAGAAATAAATCTATACAATATTAAGTCAAAGTTAATATTTTCTTAGCCTAGATAATGACTATATTTATTAATATTAATATGTGTAATGTAAAATTTAAGATTATATCATTTTAAATTAATAAGTTGATATATAATTCGGTCGGTTCGGTTTATTCTGTTTTTCTAAACCAAAACCGAACCGAACCGAATAAACCAAATAACTCAAAATTTCCAACCGAACCGGACCGATTTAACCGAACAACCAAACCGAATTAACCGAAATAGACCGGTTCGGTTCGGTAACCGAATAAATCGAACTGAATGAACACCCCCTACTTAAAGGCATCATGGGCTTGTTGGAGGGTTTTCTCAGGTTCATGGTCCATCACCTGCAGACTCGGTCAGTCTTTTCAGTGATGATGTCATTAGAGCTGTTGCCGCCTCAACCATAGTCTTTCCTTCATTATTTCTGGCAGCTAGCTTCCATATCATCACTTCAAAATGTTGGGGAATCCATAGCCATGTACGTTACATGCGCAGCGGAACCTATGGATTCAGCCCGCCCTAGAATCATCGTTAAGGGAATAAAAGTACGAGATTGACTATTAAAATTTATAACTCGGATCTTCCTGATCCGCAAGACGAAGAACGGATGTAGATCTGAACCTTTCTGAAGTGCTATTTTCTCCTTCCTGAAGCTCGACTCGAACGAACTTCTTGCTTCTCCTAGGGTAAAGAAACTGATCGTTCGCTAGTCTTCAAAGCAGAAGACCTCTACTCATATCCACGTAGACGCACGAAATAACTATACTCGGCTAGACAAGTCCGAAAATACTTTCCGAAAATAACTCAAAACACTCTCTCTATTTCTGTATATTAGGCGGCCTTCTAAGGCTTCTGAATTGTGTGTCTAATAGAGAGTCTATGCCCTTCTATTTATATTAGAGAGAGAGACGAACGATTGCTCAGTTATCATAACTAAAAACCATAATCTGCGCCTATTCCGTTGCCAACGGAATAGGTATTTCCATAACGGAATACTTGGTAGCTAAGGTTATTACAGTTTTCCTGAGCCATCTGAAGAGAAGATACCTGAGCTGATTCCAACATCAGTTTCAGAAGAATCAACTGACCCTCATCCCAATAAACCCAACAAACCCTAAAAAAAATGGATTACAGTTGAAAGAAGACAGAGTGAAAGATTAAAAGACAAAGCTTCTAATAATTTCGTTTCTGCCATTGAAAAAGCCCAAATTATCCAATATCAAGAAATCACACATGGCTTTGAGAAAAAAAGCAACAAGCTTAAGAAACAGCTGCACAATACAATGCCCTCTTTACCTGATCCAGCAGACTATTCATAACTCAAATTGCAGAAAATATATAAAATGCTTGAATCAGCAGGGATTGTACTAAGTGAAGAGCGGAAAGCTAAAATGAGAGAAGAGGATGAGGATGAGAATACTGAGGAGGAAGATTGGCAGATTGAGAAAGAGGAGGTAGAATTGACTGAAGTAGAGGTTGCTAACTGAAAAAAGCCTGCAGTAAAGAAAGATAAATAATTAGTAATAATGAAGACAAAACAATTGAAAATAATTTCTTGGAATATTAGAGGGTTAAATCAAAGCAACAAAAAAAAGGAAGTAAAAGACAATTTGTTAGAGGTGAGGCCTGATATAATATTCTTCAAGAGACTAAGATACAAGATTATTCCCCGACTATCCATAAAGAAGTAGTAGGAAATAAATTAGAAGGGTTTGCTTACCTAAATTCAGAAGGGGCCTCTGGTGGGATTTTGTTAGCTTGGAATAATAACATTTTCAGTTTGATTGATAGTACAATACTGAGATACAGTGTAACAGTGAAACTGGTATGTAAGTGGGACGCAAAAATTTGACGAATAACTGGGGCGTATGGCCCACAATTAGGGGTGAAAACGGGTCTGGTATTATCCGACCGACCGGTAACTGTATCTGCAAAATATTCGTATTCAAATCAAAATATCCGTATCCGGTCGGATACGGATACGGATACGGATAAATTTATTTGGATGCAGATACGAATTCGGTAATCAATTTGGTTCCCGGATACGGATACGAATCCGGATAATTTGTTATTCGGATAATATCCGTTTTCGGATATTTTATTATATATCGGATACGGATATGGATATCTACATGGATACGGATACGGATGGTTGATTTTTTTCATCATATTCGGATACGGATACGGATATTATCTATACCCATATTATTATTTTGTTAGCATTTCTTCAAATTTTCCTTAGAAATTGTTATATTTTATTAGATTTATCGCTATAAATAGTTAAATATTTAGAAGAATATGATCCATTAGTATATTAATATATCCATTTAAATAT
>JAJHPC010000021.1:100002-125002 GCA_024447665.1 Juncus inflexus | reverse complement strand
CTTCCGCCAGACCTTCTGGCGGAACTAAAGTAGTTCCGCCAGTAAGGTCTGGCGGAACTAAAGTAGTTCCGCCAGCTGTGGAAGGTCGAGGTTGACTTTTCCGGGAGAATGAAAAACTGCTTCTTTCTTACCTCGTTTTGGAGGTAGCCGGCCGAAAGCCCCTCCTTCTCTGAGATGGCTCATTTCGAGACTGAATTGGTTCGGGAATTCCGCAATCTTCTTTGTTCTGATAAGCTTCATCGTCGCACACCGTTCGGCAATATTGTTGGTACATGCTGATGGCTTCATCCACCCGTTTGTCCCACGTTTTCCTTTTGCTTGTTGTTTTGGACAAGGCAGGCGGTATGAGTAATTCAAAAGAATGTATAGTTTTTTCTGGACCGGTACCCCCGTCTTCTCAATTATTCTTGGGTGAATCAAACTATGTGAACTCCCTGTGTCCACTAGAATTACCAATTTGACCCCTCACTCCCGAAACTCTAACAATATTAGAAGAGTTGAGAACAAAGTGGCGAACGGGTGCGTAAAAGCATTCTTCACATCTAGTTGAGAAAGGGACAGGCCAAGGGAGAATCTCTTTCTTCGGATCTTCGCCGAGAAGACCTGTCAAATCGAAGCAATGGTAGAGTGGCCCGCCTTCGTTTGACTAGTGCCTTCTCTTTTTCAGCTAAACAGAGGCTCAAAATACGGAGTACGCCCGAGTGGGCTTCCCTTTTTTAGTGCTTTGCCTGCTCTAGATTGGTTGATTCCCATTTACTGAGCGTGTGCCTAGGAGAGATGTTCAGTATGGCCTTGCTTGTTCGGCTGTTCCGTTCTCTAGAAAAAAGCGGATTCTCGTACAAGTTGGAAATGAAGCTCATCGTTGCCGGTTTTTGCCTCTATTTCAACTCCCCATGTACCGAGCTCTCAAAGCTTTCCTTCTGGTTTTTCCTCCTCCAACTCCCACTTCTCCTTCTATAAATTGAAATCAAAATGACCTGTTTTGAAAGCTGCGCAATTAGTTAGGAGGAACTTAGTTCATACAGTTGAGGCAAAAGTCGGTTTTGTTTTGAAGGACAAGCAATCTCCAAGTTCAACGGGCCTCCTTTCTACTTATCGAGTAGAGTCCTGCCCTCTCACCATCAGTCAAATTCAACATAAGGAAATCCCGGTTTTCCCGTTCAACCCTTCTCGTCTCTTTTTTCGAGGAATCAGGTGAAATCAAATCCAGCCAACGTTTGCCTACTCAAAAGAATATTCGGCTCACGACGCACTTCTCTTTGCTTTGAAGTAGTTTGGGGATAAGTAAGTTGAAAGGCTAGTTCTCGCCTGGGCATCAGTTCGTGTCAGGCTAGGAGTAATGGCAAGGTTTCCAGAAGAGTCCAGCTTTTATAAATCTAAAAAGACGTTTAGCACTGGGGATCTCTATTCTAGACTCTTCGCTACAAAAAAACCCAGCCTTTTCTTATTAGTAGCAGGCCTCTGATCTTGCCGACTGCAGAGACTACAAGCCGACGCCTTTTCAAACTGCTAACCCGTAGAAACGAAATAAGGAAATGGAAAGCAGGTCGTTCCTTCTTGCGAAACTCTCTCTTCTTTTTTTCTACCCTTTCCCGGGGACGACTATCTAATACCTTCACACCAAAAAACACTCCTCATATTCTAGTCAGTTTGGTTAGAATCAATAAACTCACAGAAAAAACCTAAATTCACAAAATGCTGTTGGAGCAATTATGTGGGCGTGAATCGGATGATCTGAGATGTAGTGTTTCGAGTTCAGAAACATCTTGGTAGAAGTCACTTCCGAGGCTCTAGGTTTTGTTTTGAACCTAGAGTGATTTGCCTGCTTCGAGAGATCACCCAACCAACGAATGGACGAGCGTATGCTCTCCAGTGATTAATCAAGTGATTAGTTGGATCTCTTTTTGGTTCGAGGTTCAAGAGAAAAGAGAGGAAGCACTACCCAATGGTGCTTTGACGAAAGTACGGTCACCGGTGGCTAATACCTTCTTTCTCGACACTATCGAACCTGAAATCCACTCTCAATCGCTTTTTTGATTGAGATTTCGTATCCTAGACTTCAGTTAATTGGAGTGGATAAAGAGAGCGGTGATATGCCACGTCGCATTCCTGATTATCCAGATGCTTACGCCGGATGTCAGAGTAGCTTCCTTTTTCCAGTGCATATTTCAGTTCAATCGCTTTCGATTTTGGACAAAGACTTCGTTCGATGTGATGGTTTGCTTCTCTTTTCTTCGATTCTCTCTTTGAATCTTGACAAGCGGAAGAACCTACTTGTCTCAAGGCTCTTCTCCGTCTATAAAGCGCCAGTCAATCATCACCTTCTGCCATCCGAATTTGGTGGTAGCCGGATCGAAGATCCCACCGAAAATGTCTCAGGGCTCAAGTGATTCACCGAAGCGACGAGACCGTCGAATCTTTTTCGGGTTTTCGTGATCTGAAAAGTGGGGAAAGGAAGCGCCGGATCATGGAGTTGATCCACCTGTCATCAGTGAGCTTCTTGGCTTCGTCTACAGTTTGCAAAGTTCGAAGGAAAGGCCTTCGCATTCTTCTGGTTGAGTCGGACAAATTCGATCCTTCTACGGCCAAATTTCAATTTGTGGAAAGCGTTCGATGGTTGAGGAATAGGACTTTCAGCTTAGCCGAATAGAGTGGTTTGGAGGCCCAAGAAAAAGGAGGAATCTTCTGTGGAAAATCTATCGTCAATTTACTTCAAATCTTTTCTTTCCCAAACTGATATCTGCTCCACCGCTCCATAATCTTCCCGACGCCCCTCGTCCGGAAGAGGAGGGGCAGTCTTCTTTCGGTTCGGAATAGATCCAGTAGGATTCCCGAAGGTAGACCCGAGCGAGTGGAATCATAGGCGCCCAAAGGACGAGCTCTTTCGTCGACTCCCGGAATTTATTCGTCTTCTGAGCCGTTCTAAAGGCACCCGTCGCCTGCCCCGGGTGAGCTGAATTGAGAAGAGTATATGGTTGTGGACCGCAAAACGAGTCTAAGAAATTGCGAGACAGATGATGCAATGGAGGGTCCCACTCCAGTATCTGCTTTTCCCGCCTGAAAAAAAGGCCGTCCCCTTCCTTAATGAATCGAATGTTCGACAGTCTTCCATCAATGTCTCGAACTGCATTTCTCGTACAGCTTCGAGGACTGTGGGCTCAAGCAACTTTCTAAGACGAAGGGAACTTGATGAACTTCAGGACAGTTCATTCTGCTCCTCGCTAGCTCAAAAGGTGACTCTATCGAACTCCAAATATGTAGCTCGTTTTGACTCTCTTTATATCTATTTGCTGCTATTTGTCCGGATTTCGGTCTTTCTTGACTTCCAGATACTGGAAGAGAAAGTCGAGTTGCCCGATTCGGAATTCTGTCCTCCCTTCAGAAGCGACTAGTCGCCTCTTTTCCTCCCTCCAGCCCTTTTCTAGACCTAATCTTCTGACTAGAGATGCATGTCCCTGCCACAGAAGAGGGATCTAGTAAGCCAGCCCCTAACCCGGACCCAGCACCCTTCTTGCTAGCCAATTCATCCGAAGTCCTCTTCCTTCGAGAATGAAAGCCCTTCTTAGAATCTCACCAAAATGGAAAAAAAAAGGCGTCACATAATCTAAAATAGACATTACTGTCAAGATTCTGACCAAAAAATTCGAACAAGACAGTACAAAGATATTCTTCGTGGAAAGGGTGAAGGAAAGATTATGTATACCCGCTTCTAGTTCATTTCGTTTTGAAGAAGGATGCCTTCCACTTTAGCCCACTACCCAAACCAGAAACGAGAAGAATGAATACCGATTTTTCTCCGGGACGCGTACACCCTAAATTGGTGAGCTACTTACGCATTGGCCCACAGGGTGCCCCAAGCCGAATGAATATCCATACAAGACCAGAGTAGGCGTGTCGAGGTCCGTGAATTACCAAGCTTTCTCAGCACTTCTTTTTCGAGAAGGTTATGGAATAAATGATGGTACCATCTTCCGGGATTCTGGAAACCAAGTCCTGCAGTTCGAGACAGCCCAGATCCAGTCAGGCCTAGCTTGGAGTAGGAGTGTTGCGGGAGTCGGGTTAGGGAATCCGAAAGCAAATGCGCCGCATTAAAGACTCCCAATGACGCTGCCAATCGTCGGAATTCGGTAGTATATTCCATAAAAAGGTAGACTCAGGATGCTTCATCGACGGTGGGCAGAAGCAGAGGTTCCGGAAGGACCCATCTTGCTGTTATTGGAAGATCCTCTTTAGCCAGATTGGATTAGATCTGCCTTGGATTCGTTTTTGTAGGGTGGTCCGGCTTATTGAATTAAGACGCCATAACAATTGCCCATCGCTTCCTTACTGATGATGACATTGTCACGCATACCGATCAAGAGAAAGCGCCAGAAAGATGGAATGTCGGTATTCAAGGAAAAGGCTCGCGGATGGTCCCACATCCGGAGTTCGGACACTTTTCGACATCCACGGGGAAAATGAATGGCATGCACCGTCTACTCCTTCATTCGAAAGTGGAGTGCGTTTTTTCGAGTGGAGTTACGCATTCTCTCGGTGGCGTTTGCGGGAGATAGTGATTTGGGGTTGAGATATGTTCGAGAAGGGTGCACTAGGTTGCAGAAATTGGAAATTAGGGATTGCCCCTTTGGCGAGCCAAGGAGGAGTAGTCCGGAATGGGCTTTGGAGTCTATGCTGTCGTCATTAGTTATGAATGCGTGCTGCGAGGGTCTGGTTCGAGAGCTTTTGCCGGGCCCCCGCAGGACAACTTCTAGCAGGTGGAGAAAAGGGCAAAATATCCGTCCACTAGTATCTCGATCCTTAACTATCAAAGCGTTATAAATATTTACAACTGCAGCGCCTACGGTTGTTTCTGAGCTTTCTTCCATTTACAGCAAGCACTGGTCTGGAAAGGAATGGAAGCGTATAGCAAAAAAGGGAGATCTTCAATTCAACCAGTAGCCAATCCGGAATAAATTCGACCACAAGCATATCGGCTACTAAAACAGACAAGTGGTCAGACAATTCCCATTTTCAGAATATTCAGTGGTTGAAGCTTTTCTTGTCGATGGAGATGAACCTCACTTTATAGCTTTGGATGATCCAGAAAGTCTTTTTTACGTACTTTTTGAGAGAAAGGCAGACTAGTGGAATTTATGGGGTCTCGCTGTACTAGAGTCTTTTGGTCTTCCTCCCTGTGCCTAGCAGAGACTGGAGATCCGACGCTATTGCTATAGAAGAGGCTTGGGGCAAATGTCCGCAGGAAGAGGGAAAATGCCATTCACTACTTGTCTCGGTAGTCTGTCGGGCCGGGCCACCAACGCTAGACGGAGGAGAGTCAGCAACCTTTCATTCCTTCTTTTTCTCTCTGTACGGAGAATCTAGATACAAAGGACGGCATTTTGTCAATTTGACAAGAATCTCGATAATACAAAGCTTCAGGCTTCTGGATTGGTTGAAGACTCTGCTGATCATAGCGGTCAAGGGTTTTCTTTCGGAAAAGGAGGTCTAGAACTCAAATGGAATTACAAGGCGGCGTGGCACTTTCTATACTTCGTGGGTGAAACATCAACAAATTCGCTCATGATCCCTATACTGCTTTCTTTCCTTTACTAACTTGAGAAGCTTCTTTCAGAACCTTGCTTGAGAGATGTCTTGACTAGGTCACTTCTTTTCCCGAGACTGCCTGGGTTTTCACACCTTCGGAATCCTTCGGGAGTTCGGCGGAGAAAATAGAAGCGCCGGCTGCCAGAATCTCTGAACACTGAGTGGGGCCTGGTCTGGGTCTCCACTCACCATCATCTCACGAAAGAATTTTCTCAGTTTTTAGTATTATTATTTTCTATTTTTCATCACAATATTGGAATTTCAAGAAAGCTCAAAGGGAAGGAGGCAAGGAAAGAAGAATTTTGACAGATATGGACTGAGTGAATTACAAAACTTCTATTCGTCGGTTCGAATCCAACCGGTTCCGATGGTGGGAGTTAGTCTTTGATTCAGGAAATTTCTCTCACCCGGTCAATCAATCTTTCCATTCAAAAAAGAACTCCTCAATCCTGCTTCTGTTGATTGAATTCCTCGCCTGATGTTCCGAAGAGCCTATAGAAGGTGGGCCCCGGTGAGACTTTCAGAATAAGCGGGAAGTACAGGGACAGGAGCTAGTCTACCGTACGTGCGGGTCTCCCCGCATGCGGCTCACGCCATTCGAGGTCAGCAAGCCAATTTGGGATCTCGCAGACATTGTCTCATTTGTGGTCTTTTTTCCCAAGGAAAACACATCGTGCTGATTGATTTGAATGAAAGCTTGTTCACACGTCTCGTCCTCCTTGCTTGTGAAAGAAAGTGGGGCCACTAGCCGGGCTTCTCGAGATTCTTAGAGAAAGATGCTGAAGAAGGAAGAAGTGATGAAGCTGGCGACCCCACAGTGCCTTCTCAAAAAGGGGTACCTAGCTAGGGTCACCTTCCATACTGACACTCACTCATCTATTTCCAGAACTAGAACTCACTCCGGCAATTTTGACATCAAAAGGCAAGGCAAAGAAATGATCATCAAATCTTCTTGTTGAAAGTTCAAATTACTATATAAATTCATATGAATTTTTGAAAAATGCAATCCTCGGTTTGTTGATTGACGAATTCCTTATGCTCGAGGCCTTATGCTTTCCAATTAGACTAGAACCTCTCCTTTTGCCAGGCCCGAAGCCCGTTGTTTCGTTTGAAAGTTTAGTCGTGACGGGTTTACTCCTCCATTTATCTAGTTCATCATATCTAACCAGCTCACGTGGTTCACCGGTTCCACCAACAAACTCTCATTTGTGGAAGCGGAGCATAGTGCTAGGGCGCCGAGCGAGAAAGGTCTCCAGTTTTGATTCGAGGTCTACCACCAAAAGGTTGTCCGCAATAGAATCCAGAAGCAAATCTTGGAAAGAAAGGTCAAGCCACATTGTTGTCTATTTGCCAAATATGTTTGAGGACCAGCATTTGACAGCCTTCCACTTCAGGTAGTCACACATGCATGAGAAGTCTTGGTTTTGTTAGGGAAGTTATGACTGAATAGTACGATTAGGTATAAGTCTCGAAGCGCCAGGTCAAGTCTTTCCATCCCGAGGTATTGACCAAAAGTGGTGGTCTCAATCGATCTTTTCTAGGATTCCAACTCGAAGCAAGATTCGTTTTGTGATCAGATTTTGATCAGTCCAACCCAGCAAAAAGGTCGATTGAAACAAGGAATGTTCTTGAGTCGGGAGTCTATTTGATTGAATGAATCAAGTCAATGAAGACTGAAACAGGACATTCTGGTACGGTACGATAAGTCCTCGGACTTCCAGGCCCGTGGTAAAGAAAGAGTGGATGTCTCTCTGCCTCCACCGCCCGCCCTTGGCCTCGAAGTTCCCCAGCCGGCTCTTTTATGAGTTCCAGAAAAGCTCATAACACTGGCTGTTCAATCCTTCCTCTGGTATTCGGCAAGCCATTTTCTTGTTGTGTATTTCACTCCTTGCCCTCAATATACTTTCAATGTCCCGAGCCTCTGTTGGATCCAGAAGGAAATCCGCATTTTCAAATAATTTCACTGAATCGGCTCTGTCACGAAGATAGATTATTGAAGTTGGTTTCCTCCAGCTACTCAAGCCAGATTAGAACTTCGTCTGATTTTGGAGTCTAAATCTCCATGAGAAGTGCTGGGATAGCTTTTGTCTGAGGTGTGGGTGGATTCTGCAGAATACCCTTCTTCCCGACAGAGTCGAATAATATCTCGATTGAAAAGCAAGCCACGAACTTAATGCACAAATAGATAGAATAGCAGCAAATAGCATATTTCGAGAAAATGTGACTTATGGGAGATCATAAAAAAAGGAGAATGGTGAAGGCGGACTCGCATTCGAGGAAGATGGGGACTGCCTTTAATGGCACAAATCGATCGAGAATCTAAACGACTTTATAGTCATCAAACCATTCTTAGTCGTTAGCACTCTTTCACAGTCAAAAGAAGACAGGGAGAGGCTGTGGGCTATCCGAGAGAGTGGTTCAGGTGACAAAGAGAGATTCGAGTTTCGTTACCAGAACGACACAGTGAGAAGGCGAACTCTTTCTAGTTCTAGTCAGATTCTGAGTCCAGAAATGTTGCGAGGCATCTTCAACATTTATTCACACAAAAGACACGAAAAAAGGTCACTTGCTGAGAATAAGAAAGAGAAGCAAGCCGAGGGCGTTAGTTCCTTTTCAGAACTTTCAGACAAAGCACCACTTTTTGTCTTTTTTGACCTATTCGGCATATAGATCAGAGAATCCACCTCAAAAAGAGATGAGATGTATAAATAGCGAGAAGTGTCCGATTTTTCTCAAATCTTTGTGGGATGAATGAGAAACTTATCTCAATACACCTCGCACGAGAAGCATCCTCTGATCAGATCTCAGTCTATCGGAGAGAAAAAGGGCCTAAGCCCAAACAAAACCTTCCGAAGACGACTAGAGCATTGAAGCACAAGGGGAAGAGTTTTTGGCGCGTGTCTTTCAAAGCATTTGCCCGCTAAATCTGATTTGCTCTTTTTTTCTTTTCCTTGGCCCTCTGGGTCTTTCTAACTACTTGCCTGCCTGAAAATGCTTTCAAATTGCCTTTGGGAAGCAGGTAAGCTAGCTGAACTCTACTCTAACCTAGATTCTGGGACTTGAACCTCACATTCGCGAAAAACCTGGTAACATCACCATAAAAGGGGAGAACCCAATCGGTCTGCCGGACAAGGGGCATTTACTGGAATGGCAGAGGAAGAATCTCTCAGAAATGCGCGTTTCTGTTTGGAGTTTAGAAGAAATTTGACAATCGAATCGGATGGATTACCGGTCTTTGGAATTCTCTCATTTTTTGTCTTTGGCTTGAACTTTCGCCCATTTGAGACTGGTAGAAAAAAGAGTCGTACACTAGAGAGGGGGAATCCCGAAAGTGTTTCGGGTGGACAAACCATCTTGATCCTTCTACTCACTCTCACTCGTAGGTAGCCTCGGTCTTCCATCAAAATGGATTTGAGGCGACGGCTGGGTGTGTAAATGCGAGTAGGTGTTCGTGAATGACCTGACTGTCGTAGCTTTGGGAAGAAATACCAGTTTTGAGTGGATATAATCCGGATTAGAAAGTTCGTTCAGGTCGGGTTTCTAGGCTCGTTCTACCTATGAGTGAGAAAAGACTGAGTTCTACTGAAATGGAAAATGACTATCGAAATGGAATTGTACATCCAGAATCAACCTCAAGAAAAGGTCGTTCATTTGGTCTTCGTTCACGAAGGATCGGGAGAATAGAATTATTTCTCTCGAGAAGTCCATTAAGGAACCCCGGTCGTGCTTCAGGTTTTCATTCCCATCATCATCGATAAGGAAACTGAGCTCTCACAATCCAGTGAGTGAAGTTTCTCGCTTGAATCTTCGCCTCAAATCTTGGGAGAGACGAGGCAGTAGAGTTCGCTCCTGACCTTTTCTTTCCTTCCTTAGCGGTCAAGTGAGAGTAACGAAGGCCACCTTCTTCTGCCTGACGGAAAGGGACCGAAGGGCTTCTTTCTTTTTTATAGCAAGGCAGCTCAATTAAAGCGAGGAAAAGCGCCAAGAAAGTTCGATGTGGTGAGAGTTTGTGAAAGCTAACTGAACACCTACCTCCTCTCAGCAGGGCCGCCGGAAAGCTCTGAGACATGCCTCTTCCAGACAGGGGCTTCCATTCAAAGCTTAGAACACTTTTCCTTCCGACCTTCCAGCACCGGGACTTCTTCTGTACCTGGCTCAAAAGTCTAGAAAAGCTACTAACTACTCTTCTCCGGGCGCGGGCTTATACCAAACCAATTTCGTTTCTTCTACATCACACTGAACAAACCTATCTAAAGCAGACCACTTTTGGAGTTCCCGGAAGTCCTTACGACTTGTTAGTTTGTCAAACCAAACTGCTGTATTTAAGTAGTGGTATTGCTGTAGAACTTTCCTAGTGCGAATTTCGTTTTTCAGAAGCTTCAAAAAAAGAAGCTCTCAACAAAAGGTTGACATTAGGAAGATTGGAGGTGAGATTCAAGGCCCCCATTAAAGAGGATTATAGAAAAGAAAGCGTCAAAGATGGCTACGAAGATACGAGTTGGGAATCTATTTTCACAAGAAGAAGAAAGAGAAGGAACATGCTTAATGACTTGTTCACATATTCCAATTCAAGTCCAAAAAATGAACTTTCCGGAATTCCAAGCTCTGCAGCTTGCCTTTAAAAGGAGTTGAGGGATTCTTGCTTGACTTGGTACGCATTATGAACAGTCCTATCTGCCCACCTTTTCTTTGGAAACGGCAGCGAGGTTCGTCACTTTTGAAGGTATCTCTGGTGATCTTTTATCCCTTTGAATGGCTGTTGAGGCCTTTCTCGATGAATGCAGAATCCGTGTTTCCACTCAATATTGAAAGAACCAAAACTTCAAAACTGTACACATCCGTCTTTTCTCTTGCCCTGAGACAAAAAGATCGAGAGGGGCCCGAACCAAACCAAGAACGGAAAAAGAATTCGACTGCCGGAGAGACAGATAATTCCAAAACACAAAGCCAATTTATGCTTTTAGTGACCAAAATGACACGGCAAGCAAGCCAAAAAAGGCTCGAGGTCAAACTGGTAGTCAAAAATATGATTCCAGAAGATGATTTAGAATTAGGTCAATTACGTTTATTTCCTTTTTTCTTCGCCACACTTGAAAGAAAAGCACCGCAAGGGCGATTCACTACTTTTCTTCTACTTGCTAGCTCGTTCTCAGCCAAAACTCCACTCTTTCTTTAGTGGCGGTGTCCAAGCCAAATCGCTCAAAGAGGACGCCTTCCGGCTACTTTGTTCTTTGAAGACCTCGGATTCCGGGCCTCTTCCTAACAGAAAGAGATGATGAAAGAAAGTCACTCCGATGATAAGAATGGGTAAGATTGCGCACTTCATCCCTATTCATCCAGAGATCACGGGCGATGAGATAGCCCCGTTGTTGAATTGAAATACAAATATCATGGTTCCCTCTAGAGATCATCTCTGATAGAGCGGTTGACATCGCACTTCTGGCAGAGTTTGCATACAATAAAAGCTAACATGCCAGCATCGGTATCCCGAAGGGGGAATCTGAACGACCTGGGTTACCCACGCACACCTTTGGGTGGGTCTAGAAAGTTAGCCCGAATCAGTCTCCACGAACGACCTGACTCCTACCTCCTCTCAGCAGGGCCGCCGGAAAGCTCTGAGACATGCCTCTTCCAGAGGAAAGTCAACAGCTCCTTCTTTTTGGGAATTGCACGTCAGAGAAGGGAGAATCTTCATGGACTGGCTTCCACCAATCGAAGTTTCGCGCATTTCGAGCATAGAAAGAAGTATGAAATGCTTTTTTTTTAGAGTGCCCTTCTTTTTCTTTTCCACCCGGCTGGCGCCTTGCTCGACTTCCCTACTTGCCTTCATGAATCAAAGTCTTAGCCCGATGAAGGAAAGCTTTGCCTTGTCTTGGGACGGTAGGAAAGTTTCGGTACTCAGTGTAAGGAGAGACTGATGCATCGTCAAAGCTTCCCCTTCCGACCGATAGGGAATGGAATTACCTTCAGCATCTCAGGTGGGTCAACTGCCTAGCTAGCTATTGGAAGCAATAAGAATCAAGAGACCTTGGCCATAGTAGAGTAGCCACAGAAGGGTCAGGGTCAGGGTGAATTGGCCAAGCCAAGAAGGGTCCATCAACGCCACCCCAACTATTAATATAATATTATATGAACTGAACTACGGCTCTCTTATAGGACAAATTACTTGGTGTGGGAACGTGAGGTGAAGGAATATAACACAACCTGTGTTGCCAAGGAATATTCAAACCGACCTCCATTGGGAAGCGAACTTCGAGACGAAAAGAATTGGCTATAGCGTCCCACGCACACCTTTGGGTGGGTCTAGAAAGTTAGCCCGTTTTTGATGGAAAAGACTAGGTTAGGGAACGAGCACTCGAAAAGTTTCCGGAACATCAACATCGTCGTCGGGGTTAATGGTTATGTCTTAGGTCTTCTTCAAACTGAGTGGAGTTCTGGTTCGATCGAGACAGCTGATGAACCGAACTCCAACCGAGATGTATTGAATTTCTCCCACCCCTCGATTCTCTTCCTTCCGATGCATATTCCAAGTGAATGAACCAATGTCTTGGTGGAACCGACTGGAAAAAGGATGACAGCTCGAGAAAGAGAAGATTAGCCAGTCGCTGGCTACTTACAAGCAAGAAATATCACTCAGGATACTGACCCCCGCACGTACGGTTTTCAGGGGGATCCGGCCGGTTTCCCACCCGTACTTTCAAGCGTTTTGTTGCTCCATCGTATTTTCTTCGGATTAGTTAGTACAGACTCTGTTTGCCGCCAAGTTCGATCATTCATCCCTTTTCCATGATGTTTTCCTAGTCTTGGAGTTTGCTAAAGCCACACGGACCACAGAAAAAACGAAACTACCGGAATGGAAACGAATCCTCCTTTTAAGGGTAAAGCTGTAAGACATAACCAGAAGAATTGAGAAAAATAAGTCAATTTATCCAGTTGAGGCATCCGGTCTTTCGAAAGATAGTCTGCTTCTTTCCTCTGCTGACTTCCAAAGTCTAAAGGCGACTGACGAGATTCCAGAACGGATAAAGTCAGGAAATGAGACGAACTCTTTCCAAAAAGTCCCATCAAATTTCTACCTTTCATAGGATTCTGGCCCGCTGGTAATCACACGTCATTTTCAAAAAGGTATATGGCCCCTTCCAAATTCTGATTCTGCCCTCGCAACTTCCCCAAGGCCAGCTTCCAGTTTTTTTGGTTTCAGCGCAACGGGAGCTTGCGGCTATGTATTTCTGAAATAGCTCCTGTCTTTTCTCAGAATCGAGCTCTAGAAGAAACAAGGAATGAAGAAATCAGCCTATGACCCGAAGGAGAGGTGGTATAGCCTCTTTCATTCCAAAGAAAAGAACTTACTTCTTGTCGAATCATCTTCCGGAGAATATGAAATCCTCGTCTCAGTTCAGTCTATCCTATGAAAAAAAAAGATTTCCAATTAAGAAGTTCTAAATAAGAACTTCTTCATTTGGAATCTTTGAGGCCGAGGAAACTTGATCGAAGGATCGGACCAACCCTACTACCATTTGAACCGACAAGACGACTACTGCTGCATCGCAAGTCCATAATGGAATGAAAGGAGGTGCATGGTACCGCATTGGGGGGACATTAGGGCATTCTAGCGACCTATCAGCGCCTCCTCGGTTCCTCACGGTTGTCAACAGGGTTCCCCCCCATTAATCGTTCTCCGCCGCTTTTTTTGTCTCCTGAGGTCCCGGAATAGTGAAAAAAAAGTCCTCCTGCCCTCGAACGAGAAAGGGGAACTGACTTCTCTAGAAGGTTACAGAAGACCTAGCTGCGCCAAATTGGATTCTGAAATCAGAGACTGCTGCTTTAGCCATTTTCGAAAGACAAAGTTGGGAAAATCCAACTAAACAAGAAAGACTTTTTTGTCTAATAGAACAAACACGTTGACCTTAATTGAAAGTGACTGAGGCTACTAGAAGCCTTGATATCAAATTCGTGGTCAAAGTTGAGCTGCTTTGGATTTCTTCCTTCGTATTCGACGACATTTTCGAAGACCAACTGGAGGTGACTTTCTTGTGCTGAGAGAAAGTCCACCCATCGGGGCGCAGCCCCACGAATTGGTTGGTAACTCGCATTGTACCCAGCGAGGAAATGCCTGAGATAGGAGTGAATCGGAGAATGATTGGATTACTGAGAAACTAAGAGAGGATATTGAAGCATCCGCTGAGAAACCGATTCAGATTATCGAGGAGTTTTGGAAGGACTTTCGCTTCGCTTCCCGAGGTGGAATCCTTGGCTAACAGTAGCGTTGGGTAAGATAGATGAGTTCTTGGACCAGAGGAGGAAGACAGAATCTTTCAACAAAGCCCTTTATCTGGAAAAAGCTCACATCACAACTGGAGAGGATCCGAATTCACAATGTGAGACTGCATCTTCGATCCTGATGTGCAATATTTGACTTCAATCCAGTTTTCCTTCTCAACCCTCAATTTGATTTTAGGCGCCCCTGGAAAGCTCTGAAGTGCGCCGTATCAAAGTGCCCCGTTCTGGAATCAGTCAGGTCAGGCAGAAAAACCGGTACGACGCGGCTCTGATTACCCTCGTACAGATCGCAGAACGACCACGTAGAGCTGTACATCACTGCGCTGTTCTCCGACTGCCCTCGGAAGAGGTTGAAGGTTCCCTGAAGGTCGGTCTCGTTCCCTTCCAATCTCAAGTAGCTTCCTGTCAGGCTTGGGCAGAGCTTTTGATGCCCCGGTTGCTGACATCTAAATTAGTGGAAACAAAAAAAGAGGGAAAGACTCGGCCGACCCGGCTCGATCGAGGGGGATTTTCCCCTTTCCAATTTCTTTGACAGCCCATTCGTCGAGCCATTGGAAAGAGTAGCTTTGAATGTGAATCCCTCTAACCCATTACTGGAAGACCATACTTTTCATTGAAATTTGGCCGTAGAAGGATCGAATTTGTGGAAGGAGCTGAGCTATACGAGCTTCGGAGTGAGTAACTTGGAACTAGGTAACTCTACTAGAGAAGGGTTCAAAATGGACATTACTTTGATTGAAAGGCAGACTAGTGGAATTTATGGGCTACGACCGATTACCATTCCTCATAAGAAGGATGTGAAATCGACTCGTTCTTTGGAAACGAATTTGTCACTGACATATTATTTCTCTTCTAGTCACGAAAGCGGAGTTTCTTTTTTGTCCAAGACTACTCTGTCCCGCCTCTGACCGGAAAAGGTGCTGTCCTATCTTATGTCGAAGCTAGTCCTTAATGAGCGTCTCGCGAGATGGTATCTTCAATTCCAATAATTTGAAATCATCTATCTTCCTCAAAAGACCGTGAAAGGTCAAGTTTGAGCTTCTTTATTAGCTGACCAGCCTATACCTGCTGACTGGGTATCGGTCATCCCTACTGATCTTCTATTCTATCCATATGACCCCAACCACCGACAATATAAGGTCTAGAAGGAGTTGGTATTGTGCTGACAGACCTACTAGACTAGACTGTCAAATTATTCATATTTTCATAGATGTTGGTCTAAAGCGTGGAAAGCAGACCAGGTTTCCGAGATATCTATAGAATTCTCATGACACTGGACAAAAAGCTTGCGAATCCGGAGGAGCTTTCTCAATCTTGCTTTGAAATTTCATCACGTTCATATCGAGAAAGATTTCTTGTTCTTAGTCCTCCCCTATCATTTCTCAGTGCCTTCACTCGGGGCAGATGTGTGTGCTTCACTTTCTTCGGCAGAGGATCCGGTGTCTCTCGAAGCCTATCGAAACTTTCTCAAACTGAAATTATTACCTTCGAATGATCTCGTACCCTTCCCTTTGGTCATTCTTTTTGACAAACAAGCTATGATCCGATCAGAAGAATAAGCACCAAATTGCAAATATTCCGCTCCGTACCAATTGCGCTTCGTTCCCGTCTGAGAGACTGACATCAGACTTTTAGGAATTCCGGGAACCTACAAGACCCTCGCTTCATTTCTGACAAAGAGACTCTCGATCACTCAGTCAATTTTGTAATAGAAAGAAAACATACCATATTCTCAGGGGCTTGAACTTTCGTATTTTCGAGAGTGCTGATCTTTCGGTTGCTTCTTGCTACTCTACTCCAAGACAAAAGCCCCTGCGGTACCCTCCGGAGGAGAGTAGAGACTAATTCCACGTTTCGATACCCGCGAAAAACCCGCAAATTGACCATGTTCCGTTCAACTTATGTCCTGTGTTTCGAGATTGAGATATCGGAGTGAGTTCTAGTTCTGGAAATAGATGAGTGAGTGTCAGTATGGAAGGAGTCCTGTGACGTGCTAATGGGGGGGCGCCTATCCAATTTTGGAGAGTCTGAAGTTCAGTGACCTGTTGGTTATTTGCAGGAGCCAGAGCGGACACACCGACCCCGGCTTCTAATCCAGAATTCGAGAAGGATCTTCAAATAGCTAATACCTGAACTGAACACCTACCCAATTGAGCTTTTTGACCTCAGTCTTGTTTCAAAAATAGCCGACCCTACTCTATGATAGAGCTCTCCGTTCGAGATCATGAAACTCGTCGGCGAAAGTCCTATTCCGATTACGTAGGCGGTTCCTCTTGCTTCCATCAACTGTTTTCTCAAAACCTTCTTTTTTCGTCGAATCGGAAGAAACGTAGTATTTGCAACCTCTAAGTTCGATCGAAATGAATTACTTGACGAAAGTGAAATGAATTACTTGAAAGGTTTCTGAGACTAGCAGGAAGTCCAAACTTGCTCTATACAACATAAATGGAAGCAAAACCAACTGACCGTGCTTGATGGTAGTGATTTTTGGCACCAGAATGAAAAAGAACTTTTGCAGCACTTCTCTTTTTTCCTCTCCTTTCCCTTCCCTCTCACCTACCGGGACTTTCAGTCAACTAGGATTTCCCTAAGTAGATGGACTCGCCTTGACGCTCAGGGGTTCAGAACCGCCTCGGATTGATTTGACGATTGACCATTCCTTCCTCTCTCGAATCTTTTTTTCCCTAACTCGAATCCGGTGATCAGAAATCGTCACCCTTCAACAATTTGTTTTCTATCTCAATCTCATTGCTCCGCCCGGAGGTCATATAGATCGTAACCCGGAGCGAGTTGAACGAAAGCCTTACCCACAGCTACAACTACTGGCCCTTCAAAGGGCTGAGATTCGAAGGCTAGGAGTGCCCCGAAAGCGACATGACCCTCTTAAGATTTTGATGAAATTGTATATATCAATAGTATTTTAGTAAAAAAAAAATTGAAATACATGTATTTTTATATATTTTGTTCCCTAAATTTTTTTTATAGTGTTAATTAGTAGGAATAATTTTTTTTGCACCCCTTCCATACTAAATTCAGTCAAGCTCTCTCCGTCCCTTTTTAAGTATTTAATTTTGTGAATAAAAAGTGTTCATAATCATAAGTCATATATAGCTATTAATATCTGCAAAATAAAGGGTTAATAGAGAAGGGCACAGAGTCTTCGCATTGTTGTTGAGCCAGCAGCCCCTTCTAGGTGCAAAATGAATATGCGAATCTTTTCCCCAAAAAATATTAAAGATGGCACAACAGTACAGTTCACAATATATTCCGAATCATTCGACATGTAGGTTTTTTAAACTATTGAGATGAAAAGACTTAATTAAGGGATTAGCGATGTATTTTAAGTTGTTGGTTTTAAGATAGATTATGTAGCTCTCTATGGGACCTCGTATAGATCAAACGAGTTAACGGCACGCATAGTTATTTAATTCACAAATAATTTACGTATTACACGCATATTTTTCGAATTTTAAAAATTCGCGAAGTTCACATGTATCGGCTTAAGAATTGGTCTGATTGATCCAAAATAATTAAAATGTATAAAGAATATTGCAAGACAGCTATAAAATAAATTTGTAAATGAATATGTCAATTCAGAACAAACTCCCTTAAGTGTTCGTGGGAATAGGACGTGTTCATAAGTAAGTCATACAGCTATAAAATAAATTTGGAAAAGAATGATTAAGAGAGAAGAGCACTCCCTTAAGTGTTAATTTAGTTTTCATAGGTCATAACTACACCAGAAGAGTTGACTACCAAAGACAAGTATGTTGTGAATAATAAGCCAAATACCAAAAACTACTGGTTGCCTAGCGTGCGTAAGGTCCGAAAGAAAGCCAAGTTCTGATTTAACCACCCTAAAAACTCGTTCTTCATTTAGAGAGAAGCCCGAGGACCAAAGCACGCATCTTTCGTTGCCGGGTACCCTTCCGTCCTTCTCTTCAAAAGTTTGAACAAGGCAAAAGAGAGGCATGTGTCCTTACACCACCAGGATTACGCAAGAGTCTCCCTTGGCAATTCCAAATAACACGTTGGTCAACCTAACACGTGCACAATAAGTCGAGGGGCGAAGTTCTATCCCCTCCTCTCCATGAACAAGGTACTTGAACCCTCTCATGGTCGAAAGGTCGTACTCTCGATTTTCTTCGCACTCGGTTTTCATGTAGAGTGCAATTAACTTGGTGTTTGAGGTTCCGTACATGCGATCAGAGGCTTCAAAACTCCAGTACCTTTCTCCAATCTTTAGGATTGAAAGACCCCAAAGAACAAAAAAGGGAGCAAGAAACGGTGTTCGGTTGGAATGAACAACAACAACCAATGTTGCTAGTGAAATTTAGCTTTCGCCAAACTTCACTTCCTTTCATTTTGTCCTTCCCGTCTGAAACAACCAAAATAATATACAATATATATTGTCAAAAAAAAAGATACAATATTAATTAATTAAGGATTCGTAGTGGAGAGATTTATGATACTTAAAATAAAAGAAAGTATATATATTACAAAGAGCTCTTCTATAGTGCCCAAGACTTTTTAATTAATTTCATGATGATTAAATCTAAATCCTTCAAATTGTAAAGGGTATTTTGGGTACTTCCGCATTAATAACACAATTAATTACACAATAACTCAATTTTTTGTTTCTTATTATGTGCATGTGTTCAAACCTCTCCATATCATCCTCTCCATTTCGTATCATATTCCCCTCCAAATCTCTTCCAATCTTTCACTTCTAATTTTTATAACTAATAAAGAGTATTTACTATTTAGCACATACATAAAATGTTGTATTAACATTAAAATTGGAACTAAAATGATATATTAACAATAATATTATATTTGTACAAAGATGATGATATTGTCATTAAAAATTGTACATCGGCATTGATGTGGTACATTGATTGTGTAAATGATTTTATTTTTTAGGGTAAATGATTTATTCATACCATAAACTATATATTTACACACAAAACAATAAATTAACACTGAATTCGGCATGAAAGTGGATATTATCACAAAAATGACTTATTGACACTATAAAAATTATATTGACACACAAAATGATGTATTCATAGTAAAATTGACACAAAAATACATATTAGCTTTTCGAAATCTACATTGACACTACAATAATAATAAATCATAACACACAAAAACGTATGTTATGATTTGAAAAACATATATTACTGCTAAAAAATATGTAGAAAATTGATTCATGTGGTACATTGATGTGGTACATTGATTGTGTAAATGATTTTATTTTTTAGGGTAAATGATTTATTCATACAATAAACTATATATTTACACACAAAACAATAAATTAACACTGAATTCTGCATGAAAGTGGATATTATCACAAAAATGACTTATATATTGACACTAGAAAAATTATATTAACACACAAAATGGTATATTCACAGTAAAATTGACACAAAAATACATATTAGCTTTTCGAAATCTACATTGACACTACAATAATAATAAATCATAACACACAAAAACGTATGTTATGATTTGAAAAACATATATTACTGCTAAAAAATATGTAGAAACTTGATTCAAACAAAAAAAATTAGGCATAAATTCTATAAACATTCACTCAATATCCAAAATTGCTTTAAGTAACTAAAAAATTAAAATAAAAAATGACATTTTTATACTAAATGAGGTAGTTGCACTCATATGATATATTGACACTAATATCATACTTGTAAAAGAATGGCAGTGTTACCACTTAACAATGGTATATTGGAATTAAATATGGTATATAAATTGAGAAAATAATATATTCACACTGAAAATAGTATATTAATACACAATGATATATTAAGAACGAAAAGATTATGGTCTATAAAATGATATATTCACACTGAAAATAGTATATCATCATATAAAATGATATATTGACAATGAAAATAATACGAACATTGGTGGTGAAAATAGCATATTAGCGTACAAAATGATAAATTCATACTGAAAATAGTATATTGACATACAAAATAATATATTCACATTGGAAATAGTATATTGACTCACAAAATAATACATTCACACTAAAAATAGTATATTAATGCACAAAATGATATATTAAAATTGAAAATAATATATTGATGCATAAAATGATATATTAAGAACGAAAACGACACAAAAATGTATATTATTTAGGAATCTATATAAACACTATAATATAGTATATTAGCATACAAAAAAAATACAGAAATATAGAAAAGCACACAGTACACACTTTACATAAATTAGATTCAAAATTATGCTATTACTAGATTAAAAAGATAAACAGTACAAAAGGCGGGCACTTCATCTCTTGAGCTGTCACATTCTTCCTCCATTCCTTTTCCAATCTCATTCACCTTGCCTAAATAATGAAAAATATTAAAAATTATGAGTATCCCCAGCTGAAAATTGAAGACTCTTGAAAATAGTTATGCAACCCTTAAGTAAATTTGAGAATTTAAAGAAAACTAATCAAGATCAAATTTAGAAATTACATGATAAAATTACTCTTTTGCCATTAGATATGTATTAACCAGCTAAATAGATTCAAAGCATGGGAGACGGATGCCTTATAAATCCGAAATTACCAGCCCTATCAGTGAAAAAGAAGAAGTGCCAGTTCGAGACAGGTGAGAGCTAACCAGTTTTGGTACAAAATTGAGCATTAAAAATAAGGCCAGCCGTGTTCTATGTATTGAAGTAATTAATGACTAGCTACAAGTTGGTCGTGATTTTTTTTTTTTTTTGTGAAACGGTGCATATAAATTGTACAGCTCCATTACCATTCATAAACTTTTTTCTTTCATATGTAATAAAAAAACAAGTTATAAAGTTGTATTTACAGAAGATTCATAATTATAAGAAACAATGTTGATTGCATAGATTAGACGAGTTAACAGTACCGGTGCACGCCAATGCTCAGTACTTGAGAATTGATGACCTTACTGATTCTTATTTTATTTTATTTTTTTGATAAAAGGATCAAGGCCATGCCTAGAATCCAGCAATTAATTAATTGAGATGACCTTACCGATTCAAGAGAAATTATTAAAATATATAAAGAATATTGTATGACAGTCAGCTAAAGTTGTAAGAGAATAGGTTAATACAGAAGAACAATCCCTTTGGTGTTAATTTTTGTGACTTAAGACGTGCTCATAAGTCACAAAGCTATAAAATAAATTTGCAAAATAATGGTTTAATAGAGAAAGCACTCCCGTAAGTGTTAATTATTGTGCAACATAGGAAGTCATCATAAAGTCATAACTACACCAAAGAATTGATTACTCATATAAATGAATTAAATATAAACAATCAAATTAACTAACAGACTAGTATTAGAATTAGAATATATAACAAATAACAAACAAGAAACAAGAAACAAGGCATGATGCCATGTTTTGTTATTGATAATCAGTTTACTTTTCTATCGTCATCATCGATCGTCCGCATTGCTGATTCGCGCAAAAAGTTTGTATGAATAGACACATTTAAACATGCACTTTGAACATTCCAAACCCTTCCAAAACCTAAAATTTTATTATTTCATCATCCAAAACTTGACGACAGCTTCAAGAAAATCCCAAATCACAAACTTCATATATAAGAAAATAATAAATGATATTTCTTAGGGTCATCTAGTATGTAGATTTATTACTGTACAACGTCTTCGACCCAAAACTTGCACAATATAAACTCAAACTTTATTAATTAACCCACAACAAAATACATCAAATACATACATTTACACATTTAAACACGCATGTTGAACATTCCAAACTCTTCCGAAACCCTAAAAATCTCAATATTTCATCATTCAAACTTGACGACAATTACCGAAATATCGTCTTTGCTTTTCTTATTAACCGCTTCTTCAGTCAAACGCATCGCAGCAGATCTCGGATCCTTTATATCTTTTATCGTATCAACTGCTTCCTGATTTGACATCACCTATTAAAAAATGCAAATTTTTAGAACTAATTCATCATGATAAACTATAGCAAATTTTTCAAAAAGGTCCCTGCATTATTCATGAAATTGCAAAAAAAAAAAAAACATGCCTTTAGTTAGGATTTTGTTTTTTTAAATAAGTAGAGTAGAATACTAACAAACATTGTTAGTTTCTAACTATCAGTATAACTTTTATAATTTTGGCAATAATGCAGGGGCATCTTTGCAATTTCCAATAACGCAAGGACATTTTTGCAAATTTGCTTAGATTTTAAATTCGAAATGAGATAAAACACCTTCCATAAACCGTCACTAGCGAGAATTAAGAAATCAGTATTCTCATCAATTACTTCATCTTCTAAATGCGGATCAGAAC
This sequence comes from Juncus inflexus, assembly GCA_024447665.1. NCBI lineage: Eukaryota > Viridiplantae > Streptophyta > Magnoliopsida > Poales > Juncaceae > Juncus > Juncus inflexus. The sequence continues at coordinate 102,804 of JAJHPC010000021.1, read as the reverse complement.
TCAGATGTTTTTTCAAACTCCTGTCCCCAAACGCTCTTGCTACGGCCAATTGCCCGTCGACACGTGGCACATCCCCTAAAAAATAATAAAAATTAAAAAGTTGTCTTAAATACCATTGAGCCAACTAGCCTAACTATACTGAGTTGAGTCTTAATATTTGGATTTAACCATGAACCAACCAATTACCTGGCATATTAGAAACAAATCCGCCCTTTCCTTCGATGGTGTCCTTCTCCATGATGGGCTCGTGATCGACGCTGAGCTGCGTGGCCGCTCCGTTCTTCGACAAAACCGCGCGCGAGTCCCCCACGTTGGCCACCACCAGCTGCACCCCGTCGATCACGATCGCCGTCACCGCGGTCGAGCCCCCGCGCCCAAGCTCCACCGATTTTTCCAATATTTTTTCGTCGGTGATCTTGTACGCGTTGCGGATCGCCTTTCCCATGTCGTTCCAAAAATTAGGCTGCGGTCATCCAGAGAATCATTATGGTCATAATTGGTTAGGTTAATTAATCATATATCATCATCATTCCATTTATTACCTCATTGAGAATATTGTCAAACAAATGAGCTCTCAAGAAATCGGGCACGTCATGTCCCAAATGCCCGTCGAAAATCGCAAAGAGACCCAAATCGTACTCGCCAACTTGTCGATATTCGGCGACCAAATAATCCTCCATGGGATGGTTAGATTTGCCCTTCACCAAGTGGTATCCGTGTTTTAGTTTCTTACCTGACATTTTGCTCTTGCCTTTGCCTGTTTCTGCTGACGATCCCAATCCCACTTTCACCTGTCAAAAAAAGTAAGGATGTTTTTTTTATTTTGGAAGTCTTGCATCGTGGATATCTGATGTTGTTTGTTTTCTCTGATGTTTTTAGTTTTTTATCGCAAGAAATCAGATTGATGTTTCAGATCACGCTGAATCTATGATTGTAAATGGATTAAAGCCAGATGTTGATCCGTAGAATAGATAGGTTCAACAAATTCAGCCTTAATTCCTTTCTTTCGGATCTCGCTACGAATCAGAATCAGATCTTTGACAGAAAAAACCGATTCAGATCGATCAGTCATTTAAATCCCAAATAATAAGAAAGGGCAGGAAAAGCAATCTCAAAATTACCTTCATCTTCTGCAAGATCTCACGGCCGCTCGTCATCTCTACTCCAATTCAATCAAATCAACACTCAATTATCGTTAAAAACTCAAAAAAAGAAGAAGAAGAATATTCAGATTCGGTTCTATCAACTCAATAAGAACGAGAGAGAGAGAGGGGAAATGAAATAGTCGGTGCTGGTAGAAATAAGAAGATGAGACTCGTTGACTCTCTAAACACGTGGACACAGACCGATTCAATGGGCCGCCATTTTCCTTCTTTATAGATTAAAATAGCAATTAACTCCGGACGCTGGCTTACTGGCTAGCTTATCTGCTCCAATCTAAATATTTCTTTTCAAGATTTGCTTGATTATTTAAATACTAATAATAGTCCCGCATTTTTCAATTTCAATTTTCTTTTGACTAATTCCATTTTGGTTTTGTTTTCTTTGTCGGGAAACACTATCTTATTTTATTCTTATTATTATTTTTAAATAGTTCATTTCAACTTATCAAAAATATTGTAATACTTCATTATAATTTTATATTTCAACTCGACTTATCATCATATTTTATTTACGTCATTATAATTTTATATTTCACTTTCAACTTATCATAGTACTTTATTTCCATTACAGTTTTATATTCCATGCAAACTCATTTAAGCCTTTCACATATTACAAATTAGAATCAGGCCCAAATCCAATACATACAGCCCATAATATTTATACCGAGAATTCAATTCGCGATTATTAGATAAACCGTGAATCCAATTCTCAGTCCATTCTCTCCTTCTCCAATGGAGCTCAACACGAATCCATGGAAGCTCAAGCTCACCTTCTTCTCCCCCTTCATCCCTCCATCTCCCTCCACGAATCCATATCTCTCCACAAAACTTGTATTCAAAATCGATAGTAAACGAAAAAGAAATCATGATTCCGTGCCCAAAATACCCATTACAGACGAAGGCTTATCGAGGATTCTCAGAACAGAGGCGGCGGTGCTCGGAATCGCACGCAAGGCTCACGCCGCCGCCTCCTTGCCGGCCGGAAAATCCAGGCGGCGGCTCTGGCCTCGGTCCGTTCTACAAGCTTTGGAAGAAGCTATATCCTCCAAGTCATGGCAGTCCGCTCTTCAGGTTTGAATTTTACTCCTTTCTTGTTCTAAATCTCGCGTTTTATCTTCAATTTTGTGATTATGAATCGATTTTTATTCTCTCTTTTTTTTTGTTAAAGATTTTTGCTTTGCTGAGGAATCAGCACTGGTACAAACCGAAATCTCAAACTTACGCCAGACTCATAACAATGCTTGGCAAATCCAATCGACCGAACGAAGCTCAAAAACTCTTTCAAATCATGAAATCCGAAAAATTCAAACCTTCAATAGACATTTACACATCTCTTGTCGGTACGTTAAGCCGTACCGGCCTTCTAGAAGAAGCGATTCGTACCGTCGATGAAATGAAAACTATATTAGATTGCACTCCAGATGAATTTACGTATACCATTTTGATAAACGGTTGTATGAAACACAAAATGTTTGATAAAATACCGTATTTACTATCCGAAATGTCGTATTTAGGGCTTGAAATTAATATTGTTACGTATAATTCGATTATAGACGGATTTGGAAAAGCGGGCTTGTTAAGTGAAATGGAAATATTTATTTCTAATATGTTAGAAGAAGGAAAAATGGTACCGGATTTA